>CM071926.1:55643545-56015675 GCA_016081115.2 Rehmannia glutinosa | reverse complement strand
CGTATTGCTCTTCAGCCATAAGATCCTCAACTCTTGTTCTTTATTTTGTTACTTTCTCCATATATTTTTTTAAGATGTATTGTTGTATTTTTATGGATTCATTTTCTTTAATCGTGAGCTAAACTCTAATTCTAGAGGATGATGTAATCTATGTTTGAACTTTTGTTTTGAGATTGTTGTTTGTCAATCTAGATCTATCAATTTATTTGTGCTATTTGGATCTATTGCTTCTAAAATTACTTGATCAATAATTTAGATTGTTTTAGTGTATTTGATTTGACACTTGAGAGAGGTAATTGAATACATGACCTAGAAATAGCATAACACGGGATTTCATAGAATTGAGAGATTTGTGAATCCTTTGAAGTCATTTATCAAGATTCATAGCTTTTATTGAGATTTCAATTGGTGATTTTTATAGAGATATTGATTTCCCAATTGAGATCTAAAATCATTGGCACTTTCGAGAGAGGAAATGATTATTGTAGAAATCTTGACTTATAAATTGATAATTGATGATTGATAAACCATATTGATAACATAAGAGATAACTAGATTCATCACACCTCTAGAATTCATTTAATCATTTGGATAAACTCATTGATATTTTCATATTCTTGATTTATTTTTGGTATTTTTAGTATAATTAACTCCATCATATATTGAATTTCTAAATAAAGTTAGACTACTATATTGTAGTACTTATGATAATTCGATAATTATTCCCTGTGGATTTGACAACCTTACTTCTCTATATTAAAACTTGACACCGTAGACTTGCGGTTAGAAAATTCTCTAACAAGTTTTTGGCGTTGTTGCACGAATAATTAAATCTTATTTTGCGCTAATATTATTACTTAGTAGTTTTACTTTAATTTGAGGCGGTTTTTTTGTTACAATAGGGCCATTGTCATTTTTGTGTTTTCTTGTTGATGTGAAAAAATAAAAGTGCTAATTTAATCTTATTTGATCCAAAAATTGAAAGAACACTTCAAAATATTAGAGCCGCACGAAGAATCGAATTCACAAAAATGGCGAGAAAGCGGTGAAAGAGGAAGAACCAGCATACCTATTATTGCACCAGAAGAGATCCATTCGTGACTATTTCCGACCAACCACCAACCAAAATTATTCAGGCATTGTTCGCCAACCAATCAACGCGAACAATTTTGAATTGAAATCGCCTTGATCAACATGAATGCAAAGAAAGCGGTTTGGGGGTAGTGTTGTGGGCGACCCTAACGCTCATTTGGCCATTTTCTCAAGATATGTGACACAATAAAAATGAATGGGGTTCCCGATGAAGCTATTCGGTTGAGGTTATTTCCATTTTCACTTTTTGATAAAGCTAGACAATGGCTTCAAACCTTCCCACCGGAAGCATCACTAGTTGGGACGATCTCCTTTGAAAAATTCATGGCAAAATTATTTCCACCCCTGGCAAGACACTTCAATGAAAAGTGAGATTGCTCAATTTCATCAACTCGACTTTGAGCCACTCTACGAAGCTTGGGAGCGATTCAAAGAATTATTGCGGAGGTGTCCATAACACGGAGTGCAGATGCGAGTTAGCAAAAAGTTCGAGTATTTTTACAATGGTATGAATGGGCATTCGAGAACTATTATAGATCTTTGCCCAGCGGGAGGTGCATTGATGGCTAAAACTCCAAGTGAAGCCATGCTTTTACTAGAAGAAATGGCTACCAATAGTTATCAATGGCCTTCCCGAGAGATCTACGAAAAGTTGTCTGTTCTTGAACTTGATACTATGTTCGCATTAGCCTCTCAAATTTCCACCTTGTCAAAAGCAAATTGCCACTCTAAATTGGTGGAAAACAACAAAAGCGAGGCTGTTATGGAGGTAAGTCAAGAAGTGGTGAATCCCGATTTGGAGCAAGCCAATTATGTGAACAATCGGGTTTCAACAATAGAGGGAATCAATTGTCACGCATTATCATCCCCAGGACTTCACAATCATGAAAATTTCTCGTATACCAATACGAGAAATGTGTTACAACCACCTCAGGGATTTCAAAATCAAGCAAATGCAGTACACACGTGGGAGAACAAAAGCCGTCTTTAGAAGAATTCGAGTTCATTCCTTGTAAAACGCGAGCAAGGATGAACAAGAATTTAATCTAACATAGAAAATTTGGGCTCGAGGGTAATAACAATTGAAAGTCATCTCAAATCTTTGGGGACACATGTGGGTCAATTGGCCACTGCTATTAATTCACAAAAGTTGATACATTTCCAAGTAACACCGAGGTGAACCCACGTGAGCATTGCAAGGCCATTAAGTTGAGAAGTGGAGCGGAATATGATGAACCAAGATGCTACTCATGCCGCGATGAACCAGGAAGCAAGCTCAAACACTCCACAATGAAGAGGGCATTGATAAGCAATCGAAAGTGCAAAAACGAGGTAAAACCAATTTCTAATTCGATAATGTATTACAAATTCTCTTCCTTTTCCCGAGAGGTTTTGAAAAAAAAGTTGGATGCTCAATTTTCCAAGTTCTTGGAAATATTCAAGAAAATTCACATCAACATTTCTTTTCTTTGATGCACTTGAGCAAATGCCAAATTATGCAAAATTCATGAAGGATGTGATGTCGAAAGAGAAGGTTGGGCATACGAAGCGGTCAATCTCACGAGAAGAGTGTAGCGCCTTTTTCAAAAAAATTTACCACAAAAATGAAGAGATCCGGGAGTTTCACTAATCCCTGCACTATTGGTGATTCTTATTTTAATAAGGCTCTTTGTGATTTGGGTGCTAGCATTAATCTTATGCCGTTATCTATTTTCGAAACTTGGCCTTGGAGAGGTAAAGCCGTCCACCATCACATTGCAATTAGTAGATAGATCACTCACTTACCCAAGAGGAGTGATTGAAGATGTGTTGATCAAAGTGGATAAATTCATATTTAGTGGACTTTGTGGTGTTGGATATGGAGGAAAATCATGAAATGCCATTGATTCTTAGAAGACCTTTTCTAGCAACAGGGCCAGCTCTAATTGATGTGCAACGAGGAGAGTTAACATTACGGGTAAGCGATGATGAGGTATTGTTTAATATTTATAAAAGCAATGAAATTTCAAGAAAAACCTCAAACATGTCATTTTATTGATATGATCGAACAATGTGATCAAACGGAGGTTATAAAACAAGATTTCAAAGATCATTAGAACATTGTTTGATTAATTCAATAATGAAATCACGATGAGGAAGTTAGTGATGATATTGATTTGCTTGAGTTTATTTTTTCCTTGAGGCTAAAGAAATTGTAAAAGAAAAACAAAAGGAAGAATTAGAAAATGCGATATTGAAAATATTCGAAAGATACTTTAGAACTAAAGGAACTTAGGAACATCTTCAATATGCATTTTTGGGAAAAGATAAAACTTACCCGGTAATTGTTTACGCTTCATTATCTTCACCGAATTGGATAAGTTGTTGCGTGTGCTTGAGCATAAGTCGGCTTTGGGTTGGTATATTTTTGATTTGAAAGGTATAAGTCCTTCGTTGTAATGCACAAAATTTTAATGGAAGAGTCTTATAAACCATCTATTGAGCACCAAAGACGACTTAATCCCGCAAAAGAAGTTGTGAGAAATGAGGTTTTAAAGTGGCTAAAGGCATGTATCATTTATGCCATTTACGATAGTTCATGGGTGAGTCGTGCGGGTTGTTCCTAAAGGGAGGTATGAGGGTTGTGAAAAATGATAACAATGAATTAATTTCTACACGAATCGTCACGGGATACAGCGATATGTATTGATTACGAAAAGCTGAATAAAGCTACTCGTAAGGATCATTTTCCCCTCCCTTTTATTGATCAAATGTTAGACGAGTTAGCGTGTCCGAATACTTTATTGTTTTCTTGATGGCTATTCGAGTACAATCAAATCGCCATTGCCCCTGAGGATCAAGAAAAGACCACTTTTACATGTCCATATGGTACTTTTGCATTTTGCAGGATGCCATTTGGATTATGTAATGCACCTACTACTTTTCAGAGGTGTATGATGGCGATTTTTCATGGTATGGTTGAGGAAATCATGGAGATTTTTATGGACGATTTTTCTATTTTTGGTACTTCGTTTGACCATTATTTGCATAACTTATCTCTTGTTTTGCAACGTTGTGAGGAAACTAATCTTGTACTTAATTGGGAAAAATGTCACTTTATGGTCAAAGAAGGGATTGTACTTGGGCATCGTATTTCTTGTACAGGTTTGGAAGTTGACAGGGTGAAAGTTGTGGCTATTGAAAAGCTACCCCCACCTTCAAATGTGAAAGGCATAAGAAGCTTTTAGGCATGCATGCAGATTTTAATACAGAGATTTATAAAAGATTTTTCAAAATTGTTAAACCACTTTGTAATCTCCTTGAAAAAGATGATGTCTTTTGCTTTGATGAGTCTTGTTTGCGGGCATTTGAACAGTAAAAGGCACTTATCTCTCCTATTATGATAGTCTTAGGATTGGACCCAACCATTTGAGCTTATGTGCGATGCAAGTGATTATGCGGTGGGCGCTAGTTCTTGGTCGGAACGAGATAGAATTTTTAAAGCAATTTACTATGCGGCGAGGACCGTGGACAATGCCTTGACAAAAATACACCACCACGTAAAAAAGAGATGTTGGCGGTATTTTTGCATTTGATAAATTCTCGAGCATACTTGGTGGGTACAAAAGTGATTGTTTATACGGATCATGCGGCAATCCGATATCTTTTCTCAAAAAGGATGCAAAACCTCGGTTAATTCAATGGATTTTGCTCTTTGCAAGAATTTGATATTGAGATTCGAGATAAAAGGAAGCAAAAATGTGGTTGCCAACCATCTATCCGCCTTGAGCAACCTCACGAGGTGATTGAAAACCCAATAAAGAATCATTTCCCGATTAACAAATTATGCGTGTCGAGACATCATTACCGCTTGGTGCGGATTTTGTTAATTACCTCGCGGAGGAGTTCTTCCACGGACTTGACTTCACACCAAAGAAAAAATTCCTACATGATGTTAAGTCTTATTTGTGGGATGATCTGTTCTTGTTCAAAAGATCGCTGATTATATCATTCGCATTGTGTTCTAAGGAAGAAATTGGAGAGATTCTTGACATTGTCATTCCTCATCTTCGGGGGAACATTTTGGGCCAACCCGACAGTCTGCAAAAGTATTACAATATGGTTTTTATTGGCCAACATTATTCAAGTTGTTATGCTTTTGTGAAGACTTGTGATCGATGCCAAAGGGTTGGTAATATTTCACTGGCGTCATGAGCTTCCCGACAAATGTAATGGAGGTGGAGTTGTTTGATGTATGGGGTATTGACTTTATGGGGCCATTTCTGCGTCCTATGGAAATTTGTACATTTTGCTTGCGGTTGATTACGTCTCCAAGTGGGTAGAGGCGATTGCTACACCAACGAATGATCTTAAGGTAGTAGTAATAAAATTTTGCACAAGCATATTTTCACCGGTTTGGTACTCCTCTAGCTACTCTTGTAAGTGATGAAGATCCGCATTTTTGCAATAAATTATTTAATAACCTTCTTGCTAAATTTGGTGTGCGTCATAAGATTAGCGCTTGGTTACCATCCACAATCTAATGGTCAAGTTTGAAATTTCCAATCGTGAAGTGAAACAAATTCTTGAGAAAAACGTGAGTTTTAATCGAAAGGATTGGGCACAAAAAGCTTGATGATGCTTTATGGGCTTATCGCATGGCTTACAAAACACCCATTGGTATGTCACCATATCGATTGGTGTTTGGTAAAGCGTGCCATTTGCCGGTTGAACTTGAGCATCGAGCTTATTGGGCATTAAGAAATCAATTTTAACTTAAAAGAGGCGGTGAAAACCGATTACTTCAATTAAACGAAATGGAAGAATTTAAATCACGAATCATATGAAAATGCCAAAATATATAAAGAAAAAACGAAAAAATGGCATGATCAAATGATTTTGCGGCGTGAATTCTTACCCTACCAACAGTGTTATTGTTCAATTCTAGATTGAAACTCTTTCCAAAACTCAAATCGCGATGGTCCGGGCCATTTGTGGTTGAACGTGTGTTTCCCTATCGTCTTGCCGAGTTAAGAGGAAACGATGGGGAATTCGTTCCAAGTGAACGGACAACGATTGAAACATTATTTCGAATGAAGCAAGGAAGGTTTTAAATCTTCCACTTGGTGATGAAATTTCTTGAGCCGAGTAGTTAAGTCCTGGCTAACGACTTTAAATTTAGCGCTTGGGAGGCAACCCAAGTGATTTTTGTGTGATCGTTTTTTAGTGTGATTTTATTTTCTTTTATTTTGACGTGTTTTTATTTAAATTTTGGTGTGATTTTTGTGTGAATTAATTCGTGTGTGATTTTAAATTTTGAGTTTGATTGTGATTTTAAATTTTATATATAAAAAAAAATTAAAAATGCGACATCGGGCGGGTGACTATTTGGACATTTCCTTGACGGCGCCATGACAGGCAAAAAAAAAAAAGGGGCATGCGTGGCGGCTTCAGCGCAAGGACGTATTTTAAGGTGATTCGACCTTATGTTTTTAAACACAAACACACACACCCCTCACGCCCATATTCTCTTCTTCTACAAAAATCCCACATAGTTTCAATTTTACATCATTCAAGTGGGCAATTGAGCAAGTTGATCATCAAATTCATCCTCTTCATCAATTTGGTAAGTGAGCTTCATTGTACATCATCTTTTGCAAAATTTTCAAGCTTAGGTTAAAAATGTGGAAATTTTCATTATCATTATAATTTCGAAATTCTTGATAAATTGTGATGATATATGACTATTATGTTCTTGAATTGGTTGGTGTTGAAAATTGGGCATAAATTGAATTTCAAATTTGGTGTTGACCTCTTCTTTGCATATATGCCTACAAGGTGTTTGTGAAAATGTCTCAATGAAAATTATTACACTTAGGCATTTGATTCTTGTCATCATTGTGTACTAAAGGTTATTTTATCATGAATTGATGACAAGGTTGCATAATTCTTGAGTAATGGCGAAAATTCCTAACCCCTAACTCGTATTGTGTGTTCTATGTGTTATTTTGCTTGTGTTATTTGCCAGGTAATTTCTCGAGTAATTAAAATGCCAAGAACAAAGAACACAAGCAAGGGCAAAAGCGTGGCAAGTACTTCCGAGGAAAATGTTGAAGACCGTTTTATTAACTTGGAAGCACAACAGTTGTATTATGACACATTATGCTCGAAGAGTATAATGGCGGAACGGGGATTGCAACCGGGGCCGAATGATGGTGAACTTGCAAAAATGATACATCAGAAGCAATGGAAAAAACTTTGTGCCCAACCTGGACCATTCGCACCGAATATTGTCTGAGAATTTTATGCGAATCACGAAGTCCCCAATCAAGCTATCACACGAGGTTTTCATACGTGGAGTACAAAAAAGTATACATTGATAAAGAAATGATAAGAAGATATTATGGACTCTTAGGAGGTGGATCACTCACCGTATGTTGAATTTGTCTCGCAACCACCGAGTATGGAGATGATTTGTAATACCTTATGTCGGCCTGGAACTGAGGTATGTCATATTAAAGTTGTGGGAGGTGCTTCTGCTTTTCCCCACACGAGTCTTAGTCTGTATGGGCGAGCTTGGTATCACTTCATATGCAACAATTTGATACCAACCAAGCATGTCAGTGATGTCACTAAGGAACAAGCCCATCTTCTATATACATTAGTTACTGACATACAATTCGACCCAGCTGTAATTATTGCAAGGTCCCTTCGTTACAAAATTCTACACCCCAAATCCGGGGGACTAGTCTTACCGAGTTTAATTTGTGGGTTATGTAAAAAAGGGGTATTACGTGGGATAGCTCCGAGCCGTTGGAAAGGCCTAAAGGACCTATAGATTTGGCTATTATTGCTTCCCTATGACGAATGGGCAGATGTTGTGCCCTGTCAAGGGTGCGGGATATATCCTTGATCCCGAATTTGCCGCTTCCATCTATCGAGCGATACTCACGCCCGATCCGCGAGAATATCGATGCTCCATCCGGTTCAGCGGCAAGACATTCTCGTTCCAGACGCTCACATCACGATAACAACCCTTCAGACGCATTAGTTCATGAAGTACGAGAATTGGGAAGGGCTTTTTGTAGGCGAGCAACGCCACGAGCCGCACGGAGGAATATGTGAATGAGCACAACCAAGTTCTTGCCGAGATATATAGCCAGATGCACCCACAATTCCAATTCCTGACACCACCACCACCGGGTCCTATTGCTCAATTTTCACCACATGACTCTGATGAGGAGTCCTAGGCACTCCGGCTACCAGGAAAGTTTTTCTCACTCTCCATTGAGGACAATGTTCAATTTAAGTTTGGGGGTGTAATCTCTTTTTGTGTCTTTTGAGTCGTGTCAAAAAAATCGAGTTGAGTCGAGTCGGGTAGTTTGCTAAACTCAGAACAACATGACTAAGTAGATTTGTTGATTCACGAGTTGGCAATCACAAGAGTATGCTTTTAAGTGGTGATCTATATTTGCTTCATTGAATTTCATATTCATGCATAATTCGTTAACTTATTTGAAAATGATTAATGAAGTTGAGTGTTGCTTGTATGATCCCACCGGATTCTAGAACTTGTTCGATCACTAATTAAGGCGAAATCCTAGGTGAAATAACATTAAGGAAATAATTTAGGCCATCTTTGAATGAGCTAGAGCAGGGGTTTCGAAAAAAAAAAACATAAAGAAAATGAAAATAGAGGCTCGGAATGGGAGAATAATTGAGAATTCAACAAAAGTGTAGGTAACCAACCATTTTGTTTGGCAATTGGTGATTTGAAGAGATAATTGTGTGTTTGGGTGAGTTGAGCCACTTAATCCTAAATTTTCATACCTGACCCTAAGACACATTACAAGTTTTGAAAGCCCTATTGATCCTTATGTTATATTAGCCTACATTAGTGGAGATTAGTGTGAAGGACAAGCTTATGGAATCCATTAGTCATTATCTTTTGATATCTAGAAGTGGATCATCTTGATAACATTCGATTCCGTGAATCAATTTGAATAATGGAAACGGAATTGTCATGAATATTCAACACTTTTGATAACAAAGTCAAAAACGCATGCTTGAGTGATAGTGAAATGAGTATTGAGACAAATGTTATTGGTTGTGGAGTTTTGCAGTTGTTTGTGTCGTTGTTGTCTTGTATGTTTTTCATATTGGAGTTATAATTGTTTGAGGACAAACAATAGCTTAAGTTTGGGGGTATTTGTTAGGTTGGTATTTTACCAACTAATCGAGTTTTTTAGATTAGGATTTTAGAGTCATTAGAGTCCAAATTATTTCATTTAGTGTCGTTGAAGAGTCAATCTGATTTGGTAGCCGAAAAATGAAGAAAATGATGAAAAACGGTACGAAGAAGGAAGAAATCGTGTTTGAAGAAGAAAAATCGCATTTTGGCCCCTAAAGACGGGCAGGCGCTGCGGCGCCCGGCCCTTGCCCTTGGCGCCGCAGAGCCCATGACAGTGGCAGACGCATGAAGCAAATGAAGTGACTGCAGCCCCGTGGCGGAAAAAGTTGTATAGTGGGCGTAGGACATGGGCGGGCGCCAACGCCCAACGCCAATGACTGCAAAGACGGCTATTTTTTGCTTTTAAGATGATGGGCACCGCAGCGCCGGCGGAATTTCCTATGTATGCCTACCTTTTTCTTAGATCCGGAGGGGTTATAAATAGAGACATATGGGCGAAAATTCGGGCATCTTGGACCATTTGGAAGACAACAAAACAACAAGAAGGCAAGGGAGAAGAATAGAAACATCTTGGGACAAGCTTGGAGAAGAAGATTGAAGGCTCTTATCATCTAGAAATAGAGAAGATCCCTCAACTCTTGTTCTTATTTTGTTACTTTCTCCATATTTTGTAAGATGTATTATTGTATTTTTATGGATTCATTTTCTTTAATCGTGAGCTAAACTCTATAATTCTAGAGGGATGATGTAATCTATATTTGAACTTTTGTTTTGAGATTGTTGTTTGTCAATCTAGATCTATCAATTTATTTGTGCTATTTGGATCTATTGCTTCTAAATTACTTGATCAATAATTTAGATTGTTTTAGTGTATTTGATTTGACACTTGAGAGAGGTAATTGAATACATGACCTAGAAATAGCATAACCTGGGATTTCATAGAATTGAGAGATTTGTGAATCCTTTGAAGTCATTTATCAAGATTCATAGCTTTTATTGAGATTTCAATTGGTGATTTTTATAGAGATATTGATTTCCCCATTGAGATCTAAAATCATTTGGCACTCGAGAGAGGAAATGATTATTGTAGAAATCTTGACTTATAAATTGATAATTGATGATTGATAAACCATATTGATAACATAAGGGATAACTAGATTCATCACACCTCTAGAATTTATTTAATCATTTGGATAAACTCATCGATATTTTCATATTCTTGATTTATTTTTGGTATTTTTAGTATAATTAACTCCATCATATATTGAATTTCTAAATAAAGTTAGACTACTATATTATAGTACTTAGCGATAATTCGATAATTATTCCCTGTGGATTTGACAACCTTACTTCTCTATATTAAAACTTGACACCGTAGACTTGCGGTTAGAAAATTCTCTAACAATTCACATCAATGAAATCTCGTAATTCATACCCCACAACCTGGATTATTGTTTAACCATCACCTAATTCATTTATCACAACGGTTAATTCACGATTTAGTCAAATCCTAAGCATAAAGTTCACAATGTCATTTCTTAATTGAGGCTCAAATTAATGCATCTATTCCAAGTTAACTAAACAACACTATTATTAAACTTGGGATAATCATTAGGCAAAGTAAAAAATATAATCACAAGCAATAAACATACATTATCAATGACTAATTGCCCCCCTCCCCCACACTTAAATCACGCAATGACCTCAATGCGTAAAAATAAAAGAGAAGGAAAAAAAAGTCCCTGAAAAATGCGAAGATTGATAAATGGTGCCATAATCACATCCGCCTACAATTTTGCAAAAGCCATATGGAGAAGAAAACACAAAACCAAAATAGAAAAACTAGAGTAATGAAAAATAGAAAAAGGAAAAAAAAATATAAACATACGCACTCGAATTCAACACACACAAAAGAAAGAAAAGAGAAACAAACAACAAACTTCATGGGGCAATGTCATCTTTGATCATCTATCGGCCCGGTGCGCTTTTAGCGGGAAAAGCGAGAAAGTCATGTTGACCCAGTTATGTTCAATGTTCTGCATCCAATTTTCCATAGAGTTAATCTGGACACTCATATTACGCTTAAGTTTGTGGAGGCAGTTCATCTGTTTTTGCATATCGGTCATTTGATGTTGAAAATAGACAATGTTGCCTGCATAGAATCTAAGAGCGACATAACGGCCTCCCAACCGGTGGTGGGGCCCTGGCTCGGGGCGAGGAAGGCGTAGAAGATCGGCAGTTGTGCATCATATGGGTCATCCGTCTTGGTATCATCATCTTCATCACTTTGCCCCATGGCAATAGGCGGGGTGGAGGGACAAGGACGGGTTCCAAATATGACTACAAAAGCATTTTCCTAGTGGTGGGATCCCAAATTCACCTTCCTTAGTCAAAAATTTTGTACCGGTCAAATTAGCCTTATTGATGTACACCTTCGTCACCTTATTGCTCTCATCCTTGCCAAATATCCGATGGGCTAAATATTCGTGGAAAAGGTAAGTCGTAGGCTCCCGATAAACCCACTAGGCGTCTCTTTTGTCAAAAATTATTGAATCTGTCAATTCTAACCAAAATTCTCTCGACCTAAAAGACTTCGGGATTGAACACAACCCGCGAGTAGATAACCCAAATATTGATTTCAACATCTCGTAATCTACCTTATATTCCACCCGACCAACCGGCATGTAAAACTGGCCGATGGATGTGCATCCAAAAACATAGAGTGGTGTAAATTTGACTACTAGCTCGAGAATACACCCTACACACACTCTTAATTAGTTTTTTCCAACCCAAAGCACCCACAAATCCTATAAATTCATCTTTTAAACCTAATTCTTCTAAATTTGGTAAAAGAGAGGATAAGTGATGGGTACCTCGCGTGAACTTATGCTTGTATACCATTGCCCCTCCTCCTCGGAGTAAATCAGGAAGGGTGCGTTGAATTGCTCGGCCAAATCAACTTGTTGTATCGGGATGTCTTCTTGAGTCCTAGATGATTCACCTTGTTTCTTCCTTGTGGGGGATTTTGGAGTTTGGGAGTAAAGGATTTCGGATATTCGGAGAATTTGGGGGAGAAATTGTGGAGATTTTGGCACTAATCGCTGATCAAATACTCTTTTCTTTGTCAAAGTGCCATTCGCGCGAAGACATTCCTCACCGCATGATAATTTCTTGGTTCTCGACGCAGATCTTTGTTCTGCAATATATATATATATATATATATATATATATATTATTTAATAAGTATTATATATTTATAGAAAACAAAAAACTCAATCAAACCATTAGATACGGTTAGTCGAGAAAATAAAAAAATATAAAAAGAAAAGAAAAATAAAAAGGAAAAAACTCGGGTTGCCTCCCAAAAAGCGCATATTTAACGTCTTAGCTTGACGATACCTGAGCATGGTAATTAAATAACCTCTTTGAGCTTCATGCTCTCGACTCCTTCATCCTGAGATACCCCTTCAAAGTATGGCTTAACCTGTTGGTCATTCATCTTGAAAGATTCATGCGTCCTTGGATTAAGTAATTTCACCGTGCCATAAGGGTATACCTCTTCAATCTCAAACGGCCCGCTCCATCTCGATTTTAATTTCCCTGGGAATAACCGCAACCATGAGTTAAATAAAAGGACCTGCATTCAACTGTTTGCCTTTATCCTTGTATATTCACGTATTTTCAAATGCGTCATTGCGAAGCTCGTCAAGTTCGGACAGTTGCAACTTCCTTTCAGCTCCTGCTTTATCCAAATCAAAATTTGTTGCTTTGATGGCCCAATATGCCTTGTGCTCCACTTCAACTGGTATATGACACGCTTTCCCAGAAACTAATCTGTAGGGGCTCATTCCCAAAACCATTTAATAAGTTGTTCTATATGCCCAGAGCGCATCATTTAACTTGGTAGCCCCATCTTTCCTCGTAGGATTTACTATCTTCTCCAAAAATCCCTTTTATCTGCTTGTTGGTTGTCTCCACTTTTTCGTAAGTTTAAGGATGACAAGGTGTAGCTACCTTCTATGTGATACCATTCTTTTTCATCGGTTTCTCGAATAGTTATGGCAAAAATATTTTTCCATCGCTAATGATAGCTCTAGGGAATCCAAATCTGCTTAAGATATTTTTCTGCACAAATGTGATGACAGTGTAAGCATCACAAGTCCTCGTGGGGATTGCCTCAACCTACCGAGACACGTAATCAACATCAACAAGTATATATTCATAACCAAAAGACTTAGGGAATGGGCCCATAAAATCAATACCCCACACATCAAATATTTCAACTACCAAGTTATTATTCGAGGCATCTCATTCCTCCTACTAATATTTCCAGTCCTTTGGCATCTATGGTATGTAAGCCCAAAATTATGTGCGTCTTTGAACAATGATGGCAAATAGAATCCTGATTGGAGAACCTTAAAGGTTGTTTTACGGCCTCCAAAGTGCCCACCACAGTGCATTTTACGACAAAAGGCCAAGATATCATTATGTTCGTCTTCAGGAATGCATCTCCAAATAACTTCATCCTTGCGAATTTTAAACAAGTCTGGATCATCCAAAAAGTAGAACCTACAAGTAGATACAAATTTGTTCTTCTCCTGAAATGAAATGTTAGTTCTTACAATTCCACATGTAAGATAGTTCACAATGTCGGCATACCAAAGAATTGAAGTAACCTCAAATAACTGTTCATGGGGGAAAGAATCAATTATGTGCTCATGTTTATGAGATGCAAGAGTGTCATCAGTAAGAGTAAGCCGAGACAAGAGATCCGCCACTACATTCTCGCACCGTTTTCTATCTTTTATTTCAACATTAAATTCTTGCAACATCAAATTCCACCAAATTAGCATAGATTTAGCTTGTGGTTTACTCAACAAATAGCGGCATCATCACTATGAATAATTACCTTAGACCCAACAATTTAAGATTTAAATTTATCCAAGGCAAGAACAATAGCTAAAAGTTCTATTTCGTTGGTTGTGTAATTTACTTGTACATCATTAAGAGCCAAGTTAGCATAGTAAATCACATGGAGCAGTTTATCAATTCTTTGCTTAAACCGACCCTCACATGGAGCGATTTATCAATTCTTTGGCTTAAACTGCCCCCACAAAGATGATTAGACTCATCACATATAATTTCTAAAAGCAATGGCCAATCAAGAGCAACAACAATAGGAGCAGTTATCAACTTCTCTTTCAATGTGTTAAAAGCATTTAAACATTTTTAATCAAAATCAAAAGGGGTATATTGAGCAAGTAATTTACAAAGGGGTTGGCTAATTTTGGAAAACTCCTTAATAAACCTTCTATAAAAACCAGCATGCCCCAGAAAACTCCTAATGCCCTTAACATTAATAGGGGGAGGTAATTTTTCAATAACATCAATTTTAGCCTTGTCAACCTCAATTCCGTGCGTTGAAACCACATGACCTGAAACAATTCCGCTTGTCACCATAAAATGGTTTTTTCCAACTTAATGTTAAGTTGCATTCAATACATCGTTCAAGAACCTTAGCCAATTTATTAAGACAATCAGAATAAGAGGACCCAAATACAGAAAAATCATTCATAACTACCTCAATGAAGTCCTCAACCACGTCAGAGAAAATTGAAAATATGCACCTTGGAAAAGTCGTCGGTGCATTGCAAAGTCCAAACGGAATTCGCCAAAATGCAAAAGTCCCAACCAGACATGTGAAAGTAGTTTTGGCTTGATCATCTGGTGTTATGGGCAGTTGATAATAACCTGACAAACCATCCAAAAAGCAAAACAAACTATGTCCTGTAAGTTTTGTCAATCATTTGATCAATAAAGGGGAGGGGAAAATGATATTTCTTAGTAGCAGCATTCAAATTCCTATAATCTATGCACATCCTCCACCTAGTCGTGGTCCTAGTGGGAATAGTTTCACCTTTTTCATTTTGTATAATTGTAATCCCACTCTTCTTGGGTACAACATGCACCGGACTCACCCATTCACTATCCGTAATTGGGTATATCACCCCTTGAGCTAGGAGTATCAATACCTCTTTTTTCACTACTTCCATCATAATGTGGTTCAATCTCCTTTGAGCTTCTCTACTAGGCTTAGCCCCCTCTTCTAAAATAATTTTATGCATGCACATAGCATGACTAATCCCTTTGATATCACTCAACCCCCAACCAATCGCATTTTTAAATTTTCCAAGTACCACCAACAATTCTCTCTCTTCTTCTTTACACAGTAAGCTGAAATAATCACTGGTTTCTGCTCACCCACTTCTAAAAACACATATTTTAAATGCTTAGGGAGTTCTGTCAATTCAAGTTTTTATTGGGGTTAACTATCCACGTCTTATAACACAAATATTTCCATCACCCCCCTCATTTAAGGCTTTCCCATACGTCTTCCATGACGTCAAAAATATCATCCTGCTTAAGAAATAAAGTATCAAGACTATAATCTATACTTCTTATAAAAGTGTGAATCACTTAAAAGGTTTCTTGAAACTTTTGATGTACATATTATAACCCTAATTAGTATGTATTTAATAGTGTGAGGAGAGGGTATAATTGAACTTGTCTTTTATAATATATTTTCAAATGTCCATTCATATACCCAATTCTTTTTCAAATACTAGAAGTCTATTTTTTATGTCATATATAAGATTTTGTGTGATAAGAATATTTAAATTAAATTAAATTCATATTAAAATATGTTTCAATAGCTTTCCAAACATACCTCATAAGCATATATATAGAATTTATACGATAAAATTCTAAATTTTGCATTAATTCTTTGACCTTTTACATCCTAAATTAGATCCAGAATCAGATTTATTATTTTTCTAATATACTATGTTACTTAAATAAACAATAAATATGACAATATAAACTCTTATAATAACAATCAAATTAAAAGGTATATAGATGCTTATATCATATAAAAATTTAAAATTTAAAATAAAATATATGGAAGATTTATTTTTTTTTTATTTGATGAAATTAGATTAAAAATTAATTTTTAATGTGAAAGTAATTTTTTTTAGAGTATTTTCTTGGCATATTTTGTATTAAATAGAAGAAAATCTCATGTTTAAACAAGATTGAGGTTAATTTTGTTTTTCATGTGATATATATATATATATACACACACACACACACATAAGGAGAAATTCGGATTTTTAAATCATACATGGTTCATAAACTTATAATTGCCAAATTTTTATATTCATATGTATTTTTTAAGAAATAAATAATAAATTATATTCTATATAATATTAAACCTAATTATTTTGATCTTGGTCTAATATTTCTTCTCTTCATAGTTATAGTTCATTTTAAAGATGACTACTCTTAGTGTTTTTAAAGTTGTACGTATTTCGAACATATAAAAGTTGATTAATTATTTTCCTTATATATTTGAACTTATTTTGATTTTCCACTTAGGTTCTAAAAAGTTAAAAAGGAAAGGTATAATTTAACTTTATTTAATTATTATTTATATATCACTTGAATATAAATTCGAATGACCTTCTATATCCCAAATTCTTTTAAAGAATTGTGATCTTTATTTTACATATCGTAACTATTTGAATGCTTTGAAATTTCAAACAAGATTGATCGATTTATATTAAATTAGACCTCAAAGACTTTTCAAACATATATATCTCAAAATTTTATATAAGAAATTTATACACTATGATCTTTTCAAATTAAGCAACATGCATAACCATATTAATGTAATATATTTTTGAGTAATAAAAATATTATTATTAGACTTCAAGGGAAAAAATGAGTGAATTTACGAAAAAAGAGATAGTACTAAAAATTTAATTAAAAAAGATTTGATTCTAAATTAAAAGTAGGTTTGGAGATAAGCGATCTAATTATATAATATCAACATATATAGAGAACTCGCATTAGATAAATTCAATGTTTAAAAGTAAGTATTATGCAATATGAGCCTATAGTTTTATTTTTCATATTTATTTTCCTTATTGATATAAATCTATAGTAAATCGAGAGAAAAAAACAAGGTGATTTTAAAACAAAAAATAAATACAAATAAAATAGTTAATCTTAAGTGATTTTACGCAAACTCCAAAATAATTAGTTGTAATAATAGTTAATATAATAACCAAAGTATTGGTCATTAATATTAGTAAACAAAATTCATATGAAGATAGATATGCATATAACCTTTCACGTCCAAATTTACATTTAAGTGATAATTTCTTTAATTTTTCATATTATAGTCTTTCGTTTAAATAAAAATAATAATTACGATAATATAAAGTTAGCAATAATAATCAAAATGATACTATATTGATTAAATAAAACAAAAAATTCAAATATTTGTTGACCACGTCGTCTTATTTGATTATATTTTTGGTCAAAAACTTATTTAAAGATCAAAATACTATATGAATTTTGATTTTTATTGTTTAATATAATATTATGAATAAAATTATTGAATTTTGATCAACTTTCAAATTTAAACAATATAAGCCTTATGGATAAATATTTATATATAAGGAATAATTTTGATTTTGTAATTCTACATGGTTAATAAATTTATGAGTGCGTAATTGTTTGTAAAATGCATCTAATGCAAACAAATCTCTTAAATCAACTAAAAATATTTTTTAATCCATCAAAATCAAAGAAATAGATGATTAGTGCAGTTATAAGTTCATATAGAACATTTTAATTATTTTATCCTAAAAGTTTTAAATTTTATATTTTGTCTCAAAAACAAGTTTTAATTTTTTATTGAATTTGGTTCTTTTGAACTTATTTAATCATTCATATCTATATATATTTAACTATCATAAAATATTTTCAAATATCAGGAGTTTTCAACATATTTTAATTCATATTAGTTTAAGTACAACCATATCTAATTATTTACAAGATCATCTATTATTTCAGTAAAATTATTAAGTTATATTATATTTCACTAATCTCATAGTTAAACAAAATTATTTCATAGAATAGCTTTTTTTAGTTATATTTCTTTTAAGTTTTTTTAATGCACATTGTATTTAGTTCAATTATAATACCTTTTAAGATATAGTTCATGCAATATATAAGTTCAATTTTAATCTTGTAGGTTTTATGTTAAGATCAAAAATACATGAACAACATTCACAATAAATTCAAAATAATTTATTCAATAATAATTGCAACTAATTAATATTATATTTTTAATTAAATTACTAAAATTATTTGAATCACGTGCAACGCACGTTCACCTTACTAGTCATGCAAAAATGTATTTTCGACCGCTTCATAAATGAAATCAACGAAAGAGCAATTTTCAAGTGACGATGCAAGGAATGGGGTTATTGTTAGAAATAGAGAAAGTCACAATTTCACCAAGCACGATCGTCATAGTCATACGTCCATTTTTAACATCAATAAATGTGTGCGTGGTGGCCATAAATGGGCGGCCCAATAGAAGTGTGTGCTCATTACCTTGATTTTGCACTTCCCCTACTTCTAATATAACAAAGTCAACAGGACAGTGAGACCATCCACTTTTACCAAAATATCTTCAACGATTTTTAGGATACCTAGTGAACCTATCATCAAGTTGAAAACACATTCGTGGGCTTCAAATTCCCTAAATCAAGTTGTTTAAAAATAGAGTAAAGCATCGAGTTAATTTCGCCCCCAAATCGAGCATCCCGGATGTTTGTTTACCATTTCCCATTGCAATTTTAATAACACAACTATCTGGATCTCTTTGTTTAGGAAGGCAATTGGTCTTTGAAAAATCGCACTCGCTATTCGAAACTATTACATTCTCATTGTCACGGAACTTCCTCTTGTTGGATGAGAGTAATTTAAAGAATTTGACATATGCTGGCACATTTCTAATAACATCTAGCAAAGGTAAATTAACATTAACCTTAGATAACATGTTATAGAAATCCAAGAACTCGCTTATCCTATTTTTTTCGTTAAGGCGACTTGGGGAAAGGAATCGAGTCCTGTAAGAATTTTTGGTTTTGTGCAAGATAGATCATTTACTCCCCTCTTCCTTCTTTTGTATGTCTTTCGAATCTGGGGCCTTCGTTATCTCCTCTTCACCTACAAGGTTAGCATTTCATTCCCTTTCTTATTCCATTCCTAATTCCATTTCACTCCTATCTAATTCCATTTTATCATACCAATCATGCCGTAAGGCACATTCTCATGACTTTTTCTACCTCTGATAACTCATGTATACCACGAACTCCAAACTTATGTCATTAGTATTTTTTGCAGATTTATATGTAGTGTTGAGATTATGAAACTTAAACATTATATATGTTTCAACTCTTGCTTGTTTATGATCATTTCATGAGTGCCAGTATGTTCACGTGCATATGTGAATTTGAGAGTAATCACAATTTTTGAATTTAGTTGCTCGCAAACCCCATTTGCGATTTTCATCTCTGCAAACAATTGTATAGACTTCCTTATTCGATTTCTTCACTCTAAATTTGAAGTTGTACTTCATTGCAAGCATGTGGACTTCCATCATAAGATTTTTTATCCTGTTAAAAACTTGGCGATCTTATAAATCTACATCATCACGCATGATGAAAGAGTTGGAGTTACAAGGTGCTCATTAGTAAAAATATTTTCTTCTCTATTGGTTTGAAGCATCGATGATTGATGTCTAAAGAAAACAATAGTATTATCATTTTTTGTAATCCATCTCCAACTCATCCCAATTAATATTCTCAGTTCAATCTACTTCATTGTCATCGCTTGCTTGCATTTGACAATGAATATTGATGTTTTCATTTTGCAATTTACAATGTAATTCATCATCTTTCACTTAATGAAATGGATCATTTTCTTATTTTTGTGGATGCTCAACTGGATTTTTCACAAAGTGCGCAAATTGGACAATGATTTTCTTTTGTTGAGAGATACCAATCATTGTGCTTTGTTTCTCTAATGTAATTTTAATCGGGACTGAATATTGTCCACTTCATAAGAAAAGAAGAAATCTCATCTCGATTTCATGTGAAGATTAATCAACTTTGCAAATATTTAACACTTCATGATATAAATCATGATAAGAAATATATGAAAGTATTGGAATTTCGTCCACCATTTCCTCACATCTACTTCATTTCCATATTCGTATACATTCGTCATCATTAATAAAAGTTCAAAAATAAAATAAAGCAATCCATGTTGTTGAGTCCATATCTATATTTAAAACAATAATATTTTAGATATTTAGAAATAATGAATTAGTAATGTAAAGTGACTACAGTTTCCAGGACCAGTTTTTAAATGACTGAACGACTACAGCCGTTGAAAATGACTATAGTAGTTTTAGACGACTAAAGTTATTTTAAACGTGAATTCCAAATATAAAGAAAATTATAGAAAATCATAATGCTCTCTTCTCTCTCCTCTCTAACGTCCTACGAGTTTGCTTAATGGCACTGGTGCCTTCGCTGGCTGTCATCTTCATGGCTTTGACGGATTCTTTCTACGGGTTAACATCAAATTTTCTATCTCATCACGATCGTCCTCCGCCGTCCCTTCCCTCTCAGATTACTTCCACGCTGGAGAATACTTCTATCTTTGCCCTGGTCCGACGTCCCCGCACCCGCCGACTCCGGTTCCTCATGGCGCATCATCTCCGTTTGTAATGCTATGGGTTGCCTTTGAAATCGCTCCAAGCCCGTCTTCATCCATGCACACGCACTTTGTCTTGGTCCCGCCGGAGGTACTGCGGCCCAAGAGCGTGGACGAAATTATGGGGGCGGCTACCCCTCCTCTATGAACGTCGCTGCACTTGGAGGCCCTCCCCTATGTTTGTCGCTAACCATGGGGCGGCCCCACTGTGTGCCATTTTGGGGGCTGGCGGCCACATCTACCTCCAAGAAGCCCCTTCCCGGGGTGATGACCTACTGGGCGCCGCACCGCCATCCTCAAGGTATCCCTCCTTCATGTCATCCCAAGAATGATGTTCCATTTACTGGAAGTTCATCCACAGTGGTCAGCCACCATGAATTGAACCCTCAATTTTTGGCTCATAATGCTAATGCTCATAATTATTTGGGTAACACTTTCGCTAAAGTAATTCAGGTATTCCCCAACCCATGGATTATGTTCTTCCCCAGGCCCCAGGTAATTTTTCTTCCTTTTCTCATGTCGTTTCGGGCAAGATTAATTCTATCCCTAAACCTGTTAGGAAGGGGGATTACTACTCTGTGACTATTGACGAGAATGTCTATCAGCAGCGTCTTATTGAATTTTCTTATTCTTTGATTGGGCGAGTTATCCTGTTATGCGGATTGTTCGGCAAGGCGATCTTAAAAGATACGTTCATGAACTACCACCCTCACCGGGGCTAGCTCAAGGTGTCAATCCAGAGTGCGTAACCAATCCATCTCTCCTGCCGCCACCCCCTGCCGAAAATCAGGGGAGGGAGATCCTCATGATGTCGAGTGTCAATCGAATCAATACTAACACAGCCGAGGATAGCCGCTCCAATAGAAAAAGGAAAGCTAATGTTAGACAGGTAGCCAACGCCGAAAGACAAGTTCGGGTGGCGGAAATCAAGGAAGGCCAACCCATCGGCCACTTTGTGTTCTCGGATGCGGATGCCGACCAGGTGGTCCATCCTCATTCTGACCCCCTGGTCATTACTGCACCGATTTTGGGTATTCCGGTCCACAGAATTTTGATCGACTCTGGAAGCTATTCCTCAGTCATTTATGTCCGAGCTTTTCGAAGATTGAACGTGGACGATAGCTATATCCGTCCATGCAACGATAGCATTCTGGGGTTTGGAGGAGGAAGGATAGTCCCGCTCGGGGAAGTTGATTTGCCCATCCAAATGGGACAAGGGTTGCATAAACGGACCGTCATGACAACATTCAAAATAATCAATGCCGATTCGGAGTACAATGCTATCATTGGGAGGCCATTGCTTTATCATATAAAAGCAAAAAGTTTCAATATATCATTTTTGTATAAAATTCCCAACATCCGATGGCGAGGCTATACATAAAGGGAATCAAAGGAGTCACGAGAATGCTCTCTCAAACTCCGACCGGTAGAGATTAACGTGGCGAACGAGGACAAACCAGTGGAACCACACAAGGCGATCCCTACCCAAGAGGAGTCCGAGCGGAAAGTGGTGATCGTTCAGAGGATAACCAGTGTCGCCGACCGGGAAGGAGCCGATGATGGAAGAAGAAGCGGCAATCGAGAACGAGCCGCCATCGAAGATGAATTGCCCTACGGATCAAAGAGGGCGAGCAAGAAAAGAAAATGGGCGGAACTAAAAGAGAACAAAGTTGATACAATCAACGTTGGAAGGCCAAGCGAGGCGCCAATTGCGTATTGGTCATGATCTCCCGAACCATATCGAACCGAGCCGATTGAGTTTTGGAAAATAATCTTGGCGTCTTCGCATGGACTCATGCGGACATGCCCGAATCCCGACCCTAAGTATGCATGCCACGCCTCAATATTGATCTAACATTCCGCCCAATTATCCGAAAGACGGCGTAAGCTCGGCCGGACAGACAAGCGGACTCGAGGCGAGGTTAACAAGTTGATAGACAATCAATTCATCCGGAAGCCCTCTATCCCGATGGGTTGCCAATCTGTTTTAGTAAAGATAAGCAATGGCGATGCACTGTGCGTGGATTTTACCGACCGAATAAGGCATGCCCTAAGGGCTTATCCATTGCCAAATATTGATTATATGGTGGATGCCACAAAGAGACACGAATCGATGAGCTTCCCGGATGCATACTCGGGTTACAATCAAATACGAATGCACCCGAAGACGAAGAAAATACATCATTCTTCTCTGCTCGTGGAATTTATCATTACAAGATGATGCCCTTCGGGTTGAAGAATCTTGGTGCGACCTACCAAAGGTTAGTAAATAAAATGTTTGAAAAATGATAGGTCAAACTATGGAAGTCTATGTAGATGACATGTTGGTAAAATCACTTTGTACATATCCGATCATCCGAACGATCTTAATAAAATGTTCATTTGTTTTGAGAGAGTACAAGATGATGTTAAACCCGAGAAAGTGTACGTTTGGGGCTCGGGTAAATTTTTGGGCTATATGGTCAGCCAAAGGGGAATCGAAGCCAACCCGGACAAAATAAAAGCCATCATTGATCTAGAACCCCGAACTCGTAAAAAGGGTACAAAGCCTAACAGCCGATTAGCCGCCCTTAACCGATTTGTTTCGCGATCCACGGACAAGTGCAAACCTTTCTTTGAAATTATAAAAAGAGCAAAAGTTTTGAGTGGACTGAGCGAGCACAGACTGCCTTTGAATCCCTCAAACAACATCTTTCTTCAATTCCTATATTGCAAAAACCTACCCAAGAGGAGGACTTGTATTTGTACCTGGCGGTGTCCGAATACGCTATCAACTCGGTGTTAATCAGGTTAGATGGTTCTATTCAACATCCGGTCTATTACACCAGCCAAGCGTTACATGACGCCGAGCTCTGCTATCCACCAATGAAAAAATTGGCTTATTCGCTAGTCACTGCGGCGCGGAAACTCCGTCCATATTTTCTAAAGCACAGGGTCATAGTCTTGACGAACTAATAATTGAAGCAAGTACTACACCGACCCGATACTTCTGGTCGGATGATCAAATAGGCCGTCGAACTCAGTTAGTTTGATATTATATACGAACCACGCATCGATAAAAGGACAGGCTTTAGCCGACTTTGTGGCAATTCACACCTTCCATACGATTGGAAGTTATGGAAGACCAAGAATGGAAATTGTTCGTTGACTCTTCCACCGCAGTCGAGGGGCGGAATCGTGATAATCGATCCAAATGAAAAGTGCTACTACTCGGCCGTGCGATTTGATTCCTGCAATGAACAACGGTGAATACGAGGCACTTCTCGGCGCGGCTTAGAGATGGCGGCTTCTATGGGCCTAAAACAACTATTAGTACACCGTGATTCTCACTGGTCGTTCATCAAATCAACGGCGAAGTACGAAGCAAAAGAGCAAAAATTGCACAATATTTGGACTTGGTTAAGAAGAGATTATCACACTTTAAGACAAAAGTCTTACATGTGCCCCGAGCCGAGAACATGCAAGCGGATGCCTTAGCTCGGCTCGGTTCCGCCCGAGGGCGGATGCCATCGCGGATGTCAATGTCACACAACCCTCGCCCGTCACTTGGCGCAAAGAAGATATATACAATCGAAATCGCCGAAAGCGCACTGGATGACCCCAATCGTTCAAAGATTTAGAGAAGGGAGTTCAACTCGAAAACAAAGCCGAAGCTTGAACACTACGAACCCAAGCGGCTCGGTTTACACTAGTAGATGGCATCCTATACAAATGAGGATACTCCGTCCCACTCCTACGGTGCCTTTCCGAGACAGGATCAGATTATGCACTCCGAGAGGTTCATGAGGGAATATCTGGGAACCACGCTGGGGCCGGACGTTGGCCTATAAATTAATACGGCAAGGATACTCTGGCCATCCCTAAGAAAGGATGCAACCGACCTCGTCAAAAGATGCGAGAGGTGCCAAAGATTTGCACCGCAGTCGGATATCATCCTGAACAACTTACCTCCGTATTTAGCCCATGCCCGTTTGCCAAATGGGAATGGACCTCATCGGACCACTCCCCACCGGCAAAGGGGGCGTCAAGTATGCCATTGTGGCGGTGGATTATTTCACAAAATGGGCGGCGGAGCCTGCAAAAATAGATGAGGAAAAGATTGTGAGCTTTGTATGGAAATCCATTATCTGTAGATTCGGGATACCACATTCGATTGTTACGGCACAATGGGAAACAATTCGATAACCGGGTTTCAAAATTTTGTGAAGGTTTCCGCATCAAAACTATTTCTCAACTCCATACCATCCGCAGTCGAACGGACAAGTTGAGGCCGTTAATAAAATACTCAAGTATACCTTGAAGGCGAGATTGGAGGAGTATAAAGGTAATTGGCCGGAGGAACTACCCGGTGTACTATGGTCATACAGAACGATGCATCGAGCGGCCACTGGAGAAACACCTTTTTCTTTGGCTTATGGAGCCGAGGATGTGATTCCTGTTGAGATTGGAGCCCCAACCTTCAGAATTGCAAATTTTTCTGAAGACTGCAATGAGGCCGCGCTCCGAGCCAAGCTAGACCTGCTCGAAGAAAAAAGGTGTAGTGCCGAGATGAAAAACGCAGTGTATAAACAAAGGAGTGAAAGGTACTACAATTCGAAAGTAAAGGAAAGAAGATTTCAGGTCGGCGATCTTGTGTTGAAAAAGATAACGGGCGTTCGCTCACCCGGACCCATTGAAGCCAACAGGAGGGCCCATTTCGGTCAGCCACGTCTTATCTGGTGGGGCGTACCAGCTAGAATATTTGAATAGAGAAAAATTTATGCATCCATGGAATGTAGCATACCTGAAATGGTATTATCAATAAAGATCTCGGTTTATGATCCAGAAATTATCCTTTCATCTGATATTTCGTGAGCTCTCTAAAGGGAAACGAAGTTTTTACTCAGCTCGGCTATATGCCGAGGATAGTAAAAAATCGCCTCGGCTTAAGCTGAAGGCCGAAAAGTCATCTCAGGTACATCCTTTGCACGATGAAAAAAGGGCAACACGCCCACAAGGTGGATCTATCTTTACAATACCAAGAACGCACCGAGCACAAATCAAAGACTTGGTTACGCACCGAGCACAAATCAAAGACTTGGTTATGCACCGAGCACAAATCAAAGACCTGGTTACGAACCGAGCACAAATCAAAGACTTGGTTACGCACCGAGCACAAATCAAAGACTTGGTTACGTACCGAGCACAAATCAAAGACTTGGTTACGAACCGAGCACAAATCAAAGACTTGGTTACGCACCGAGCACAAATTAAAGACTTGGTTACGCGCCGAGCACAAATCAAAGACTTGGTTACGCACCGAGCACAAATCAAAGACTTGGTTACGCACCGAGCACAAATCAAAGACTTGGTTACGCACCGAGCACAAATCAAAGACCTGGTTACGCACCGAGCACAAATTAAAGACTTGGTTACGCGCCGAGCACAAATCAAAGACTTGGTTACGTACCGAGCACAAATCAAAGACTTGGTTACGAACCGAGCACAAATCAAAGACTTGGTTACGCGCCGAGCACAAATAAAAGACTTGGTTACGCACCGAGCACAAATCAAAGACTTGGTTACGAACCGAGCACAAATCAAAGACTCGATGTACACACTGGGCGCAAAATGCGGATTTGGTTTATACACCAAGTACCAAAAACAAAATAAAGATCAGGTTCATATACCGAGTACGAGAATCAATTAAGGCAAGTAAAGCCCCTTATACAGAAGCATTGGGAACCGAGCCCCATACTTGGGAATATAAAAGGAAGAAAAAGACAGGCAACAATCTTACAAAAAGGAGAAGAGCCAAGCATATACAAAAAGCTTGAAACACATACACAGGTGAGGATAATAACAATTCATTTCTACTTCAAAAGTATTTACATAAGGGAGGCCGGAGCCCATTACATCTTGAGGCACGAAGCCAAATTACCTACCTATGAGTACATATGAAAGCATGAAAATAAAAAGAGACAAAAGTCAAGACTGAGCAGGGGGCGGAATTTCGACGGCACCGCTGGAGGCGACTTCTTCCACGTCCGGAGGAGGAGAGCCCTGAGCATTAGGAGCCTCGGCAAAGTTCGGCCGAAGAGCATCGAGATCGGCCTCCGGGAGGGCTAGATCTTCCTCAAGCCGAGCAACAAGATCGCCCGCCTTAACCAAATCGAGAATTTCTACGGGACGTCGCGTGGCCGCGGTTAACATAAATGCATACTCCTCGGAGTCCTTGTAAGCTTCAACGGCCTGTGTGCGAGCCGCCTCAATTTGCCGATGAGTAGTCTCTTCGGCCTCTCTGCGCACATCGGCTAGACGCCTCTCCATTTCCTCGGCCCGGCGTGGCGGAACACGTTCAACTCGGCAACCTTAGCCCTAAGCTCCTCTTCAACCCTGCGGGCCTGATCTCGCTTCGCCTCGGCCCTCACTGCAGTTTCTCTCTCAGAGTTGGCCCGGCCCGAAGCCTCATCAGCTTGGGTCTTTAACGATTCTTGTACCCCTTGAAGGGTAGCATAGGCCTCCTGCAGGTCCCCGTGCGCCTTTCCGGATCGTCATATTTTTTCTCTAGCTCGCGAGTACCCCCAATCGCATGCCATAAAAGCCCAATCATCCGCCCAAACATTGCCATGGCATACTGAATTTGTTCTTCGAAGCCAGTCTCCGAGTAGAATTGCTCGATGCCTTTTGTCCGGCACGAGCCGGACACTCATCGCGCCCGACCCGCCTCCGGTAAAACTCTCGATTGCTCCTCCGTCGGCGTGGCACATCGAACGAATTCCACAAACCATCGAGGCGTAGTCCAATCATTCCCTCGCAATATTCATCCTCGCTTGACTTGGAGGGATGAAGTGACCTTTCCCCGCCGAGGTCATCCGAGAAAGTTCGCGGACCTCCCTCTTCCCGGGGGCATTCGGGATGTTCCTGGCGCGTTTGACCAACCCCTTGATCGACCGGGCTCCTCTATCACAATTCCTCCTCTTCTCCTTTGAAGAGGAGGCTCCTGACGCTCCGGCACTCCATCGTGGGGCGTTTACGGCCGAATATCGCTCTCCCGAGCCGCCTCCGCATCTACAGGGACCGGCCGATCGCCCGAGTTCGCCGAGCGGCCGTGTTCCTCACGCTGCTGGCGTGCACGCAAATCAAGCCGCCCTACAAAAACAACCACCGTTAATAGGTCAAAAGAAAACGAAATAACATTTCAAAAGGAAGTGTAAAAAATACAATGTTTACCTCGAGCGGCAGCCGCACTCGGCGGCTCTGGAGTCTGCGTTTGCCCAACGGGTGCGGATGATCTGCCCACAGGACTAACCGTCGCAGGAGACGGCGCAGCTCGCTCTGTCCTCGCCGGTTGCTCCACTGGAGAATGGGGCCGTACTTCTTCATTACCGGGAGGGTTCTGCTGAGGCTCTCTCTCAACCTCCACCTCCCGCTCAGCCACCTCGTCCGGAGCCGCCCCCTCGACCTCGGGGTCGGCGGGAGGAAGCGAGCAGCCTCAAGCCACGGCCAAGTTAGCCTCGTAGCCAACCTCTCAATCCGCCTGTCCATGACGCCCCGAGCCTGGATGTTTTCCAGCCTTCGAATAAAGGTGGCCGACAGAGGCCCCTTTGATGCCCGGTTCTCTATAAAGGTGAAAAGAAAAGACAATCACAAAAGGAAACAGTAAACAACAAAAGCAGAGAAAGGAAAAAAGATAAGACTTACTGTAACCGAAAAAACAAAATTTGATGGGGGATGAAGAACGGTCTCCCTTTCTCCATCTCCCACGCGAGCTTGCCACTCGCCGCTCACCCAGAGCCACTTATCCTTCCACTCCTTCAAAGACGAAGGGAGACCTTCCACCAAGCCGTCCGGATACCCCAGTCGGGTCTGTACATAATACCACCCGGACGGCTGGCCCCGAGATGAAGGAGTCGCTCGCCATACAAAGAGCTCGTTCATCTCCTTAAATTTGGGGCGAGGATATTTTTCCAGGTGAAACATCACCAGGAGGCCGATGATCCTGCCCCAAGAAATAGGGTGCACCTGGGTCGGATGCATGCCCCACTTGCAAAACCACCGCGTAAGGAAAGCGGCGGTGGAAATCTCAAACCGTATAGAAGGTGGCGAAAGAAATACAACCATACAACCATTTGGTGGGTACTGGGAACTTCCGTGCCGTCCGGTACCCAAAAATTGATACCACTTGGAATATGGTACCTCCATTTAACTCTTCCACCTCCCGAATCATCAACATGCTCGGGATATCGTTTATATCACTCGGCGTCCACCGAGGCTCGACACGAGAGACGAGGGCCTCTTCCTTGGCCGTCGCCATTACGGTGGCCCATGGGCCCTAGTGGCCTCTCCGGCCTCGAATCACCGGAGGGTTCATCTACCCGCTCCACGTTATCACGCTCCGGCTCCGATGGGTCCATGTTTTCTTCTTACGGTAATCTAAAAATAAACACTTGGCGATTCTTTCTAAACTCTCTTGTGCCGATCCCGGCCGATACACCGTTCCTTCTCTAAAAACGGTCATCAAGCGTCGGATCAAAGATAGTATGCGTTCGCTCCAAAGACGTTCCACCTCGTGAAGAATGCGGAGAAGATATCCAATAATGCTCGGGTGAGACGGAGATCGCCGTCTTTGGTGAGAAATAAACGAGAAGGTTCGAGGGAGGATCTTCGATTTCAACCTCTACACTATAACTACGACTCTACTATCCTCAAAAGAAGACATTTTATAGGTAAAAGGAGAGTATTTCAAAAAATACCTAAGTTCAAGTCTCTCGAACTTTGGAAGCCGATCCAATTTTCGCTCGGTTTTAGTTACTTTAGCTCAAAGGTTAATGGTTGCGAAAGTGAATGATGGAGGGAAACAGAGGTATTTATAGATGGAGTTCCTCGATAAACGAAACGTTTATTCGAAAAGACGCACTTTTTAAAAACTCAAAAGCCGTCAAACATGTCAGAGAACGTCGCGTCCCCATGCCCGCTGACAGAACCGACGTGCCTTTTTCGGTTCTGCGCGCAAGATTGGTCCAACCACAAGATGCCACGTGTCTGTCATTATGGCAACCCAATAATGCGCCGTTTTAGGCATTAATCACTACGCGACAGATGTCAGGAATGAACAAAACCTTTGAGAAATCCGTTTCCCCATTAAATGTTCATCATTAGCATTAAAGTTTAACTCCGACTTCAGAAATTCTTCTCTCAAAATTAAACCTGCGGGTGACGTCAGCAACGGTGCGCGGCGACACGTCACGAATTAGGCTCGCCCGCTACCGAGCCCAACCGCAACACGGCTGCCGAGCCCCGAGCCCAAATTTCGACGGGAAACACATGCGCGACAGACTCATAAAAATAATCACACGCCCATGCTTAACGCTTTATTGGTATCAGAATCCTGCCACATGTCAGAGAATTATAAAGAGAAGTCGACAAGTGGCAAGTTTTGACTGACATGCACAGTTAGAGAGGGACATGTGTCTTTCTTTAATTATTTTACTAATTAATGAATAGTTAGTGCAAAGATGACTATTGTAAACCCACTGACTCAAGGGGTATAAAAAGTCTGATAGAGAGAGATTGAAGAGGGGACTGAGAAAAAAAAAGAGAGAAAAGAGAAAAAGGAGTACGATTGTAAAAAAGGACCGACCCCAATAGTTCGGGCATTATTATGCGAAAAAGCGCGAATTAGCCGGAAATAAACACACGTTATGCACGTTTACATTCCCACGTGTTAAATCTTTTACATATTTCTCGCTTGTTGACCAAAACGCACGTTAACAAGACCCATCAAGTGTTGTGTAAGAATTGCTATGAAGCGGCGGTGGAAACACATTGTCCGTCTTTCCAGGCCGATATTGAGCAGGGCATCAAAGTCTATGGCCCTGCTTCTTAGAGTCATCATGTTGGGTATAATTGCAGTTTGGCCTTGGATGAAGTGGTGATTGTTGATCTTATTAGAGCTTTAATTTTAATAGAACAGAGATGTCTATTATTTTGTTTTATGTTTTTATTTAGTGCTGCAGCTGCAAGACTATTCTTAGGATTAATTCTGGTGATTGTGCTTATTAGTTGGTGTTTATACTTTTTCGCATTGGCTCTCTAATCTCTGGTGTTTAGCTGTTCTTTTTGTTTTTCATATTTATTGCATGCATATATTCTGATCAAATTGCATTTATGTAGATAACAATTGAATTGTGTAGTTTGGATGTAAAAAAGAACATATAGGTAAATAGCATTTGGTTGCATTAATAAGGTCTATATTTACATGGAACACTGTGAAATACATGCATTTGATAAAAGCTTATACTCCTCGGCAACCTCAACTAATCAACCTATCAAAACTCTTTTAATATATTTGCAGTCACGATAGCATTCTCTTGGCCTCCATTTGGATCATAAATCAATATGTCAATACAAATTGACATCAAGATTGTCTATTTCAATTTAGATATGATTTTAAACCATCGCTATAATATTATCACCCCAAAATCAAAATACATCAACCGTAAAATTTACCAAATACAAGAACAATAAATTAAACATACATACCTTATATAAACATTTCAAAAATTTAAATTAACAAATATCATTATATAAAAGTCATACTCTATATTTCTTTTTTTTTTTTTCTTTGAAATAGTCATACTCTATATTTCAAAGCATTGCAAAACTGGAAAAACACTAATATTATCAACCCAAAACCAAACTACATTTAACCATATCATCCATTAAATACATCAAAAATATATTAAACAAACCTCATATATTATGCATATATTTTAATAAACTTAAGATTTTATTTACTCATATTGTCATACAAGTGCTATAGAAAAGGCTACTTCCACAAGAAAATTGTAATATTAGTCCCACAAGATTTCTGTGATGGCAATTTTGGTCCTATGAATTCAAAATAGTCCCACTAGAATGGGTTTGTTTCAAAATTAGTCTCACCGTTAGTTTTTCCGTCAATTTCTTTTGCAATTTTGGTCCCATAGTTATTTTTTGCAGTTGGGACTAAAACTGCAAATATCCCTATTCTATGGGACCAAAAATACAATTATCCAAAATAAAAATATTAAAATAGATAAATCTAAACTAATATCTCTTCTTTGTTGTCATTTGAATTTTTATTTAACTTTAAAACCATCATTTAGTAAAAAAATCTTTAATAATTAAGATAAAATCTTATTGAATTAAAATAACTATTTTTCTTATTAATTGAGAAAAAATATAAAATTAGTCATGTAATTAATATGTGATTGCAAAAATATTTCGCAAAATGTACGATTTGCAAATTACTTCTGTAACCATATAAAAAACTAAATATCGTCATAATTTTGCAGAATTACTCGTGTCGCTCATGTGATTGAAATCACGAGATATTTCTAATTTATGCCAAAGTTCTTATTTATGGTGAAATTAGGAACTTAGTGATTTTTATACTGTTACGGGACTATTTTACTTTGCATGACCTTTCTACGACCATCCTTTTTTTTTACAAAATTTTGCATATTATCTATTTTGTGAAAATCTTTTAATTTATCTATGAAGCACACCAAATAAGGTCAAATATATGAAGTGGGTGAGTCTAATTGGTCATATCTGCCAGATACAAGTATGAGTAGGGGCGGGTCTAGGTCTTTTATAATATTAGCGGATCAAATCTCTATTTGAGTAAGCATCAAAATCAACATCTTCTAACAACGCTCTCTATTAATATTGTGGGTCTATTATCTTATTTTTTTAGATATTAAGCTAAATGAAAAATATAGTAATATAGTTTATAATTAATATATAATATTTGTTTTATAAAATTGTGCATTTACTACATCCAAATGAGAAATGCTGGTGGAGAACTATAAAAATAATTTTAGATTATATGGGAATATTTCGCATTAAAAGAAACTTTGGGGCCATCGTTGCAAATACTGAGACTAAAATCGCAATATCTAATTCTTATGGGACCATTACTGTAAAATTCGTCTACAACTTAACGGCGCATTGATGCTCTCTATTAGTTTTTTAAAGGCCATGATACCAAAAATGCAATTTCAGATTCTTATAAAATTATATTTGTGTAAAAATAGAACTTTGGGACCAAAAATGCAACTATAGGACTAAAATCGCAATGTCCCAAATTTTGTAGGACTAATATTGCAATTTTCTCCCACTACCACAATGATTACAGGGCAACTCTGCTCGATCGGTTGCAATTGTCACAAATAGTTAATTATCAACAATTAATTAACACTATAAGAATCTAAATAACTAATTCGATCAAAACTAAAAATATATTAGTATGAAATCTATCTTAAAGTCTCTAACTAGAACAATTTACACATATATTCTAAGCCTCAATTCCTTTTTTTTTTGAATTAAAAAAATAAATAGAGCACATGTTTTACTATCTCCTCAAAGGTGACTAATGTAGAGTTTATGCAACACGTGACGGAGATTGTGGTACTTGATAATGGTAAATTCCATGCCACCCAACTTGGTGGCCACTCAAGTGTATTAATCACCATTGGATCAACACACACTCATGTGAATGTATGTGTGTATTTGTTGATTCAATGATGATGAACCCACTTGGGTAGCTACTCAAGTTGGTGGCATGGAATAGACCACCCTTGATAATATTATTGTGTTACTTTGTCACTCAATTCGGGTCTTGTGCCAAAGTCTTATCTAAAATAGCCGACAAGTGGTAAAATTAATATACAAATATGATGACCTTCATAAGTAGGGACAAATCCAGAAACCTTTTACAACGAGGGCACAAAAGTACAATTATAAAATAGATGCTACAAAAAATACCCATATTTTTTTGGAAAAAAATAATACTTTTTTATGCTAATTGGACATTCGTGTATGTTTTGTTTTACTTTTATATGCCTAGAGTTAAGTTTTTGGACATTTATATGTTTTTACCTATTTATATGTTATTTCTAGCCTCTATGTTGTTTATGTTGTTTCTTAATTATTTTATGTTGTTTTTGTGTTGTTTCGATTATTTTTTTGGTTGTTTCTATGTTGTTTCAGTATTGTTTCGATGTTTCACTGTATTGGATTAAAAACTGGATTGTGTTGTTTCTATTTTGGTTTTTGTGTTGTTTCTATATTGTTTAAATATATTGTGTTTCAATATGTGTTATTTCAGATTGTGCTTCTTGGTTGTTTATGGGGTTTCGAGTATAAGATTAATTTTTTAAATGTAACATAAATTTTATTTCAGTGAAATTTTATTAGCAGAAATATGTACGAAGTGACTTCACAAAAAAAGTCCACAGAAAAACGTGTGAGCGTAAAAACATGTTTTTTCCAATAATGTAAGGTAATTTTATTATTTTCCATATAAATATACATGAAAAAATAAAATAAGCACATTTATAAAGTGCAACAAAAAACTTAAGGGGTCACACTTTATTTCTTTCTAATTAATTAATTAATAGTTTTGATAACAAATAATAAATAAAAAAAGAAAAAAATAGAAAAATATTAAGGGGCACGTGCCCCCTGAATTAGTATTAAGATGATAAATCAACCATCGTGATAAAGAATATTTTTGAAAGTCTTTGCTTCAACTAAGAGTTGAAAATTGAACACCACTTCAAAAACCTATATTATTTTTAGATTCCAGAAAATTGATCCAATAAAATATCTAGTTTAGGCTTGGCTTGTAAAGAAAGATTCTATTACTCTTCTTTTTTCAAAATGATAGAAATTTTATAAAACTCAACAAGATTACAATTTGGAGTCCAATGACTCACATACCTTTTAGATACAAAGGGATTTTGTAGGTCCGAAAGGGTGATGGGTAATGTCTAGAAAATGGAGATGTTGAATAAACTTTATAATTTTTTTAATTCTTTAAATTAGAGTAAGAAAACAACACAGTCCTTTCAGACAATTGGGTTGAAGATTAGTAGGAGAGTTAACCACTTAATAGTTTTTTTTTGAGAAAGTTATTGATAGAGTAACTCAGCTGAAGATAGTCAATTGTTTTACAAATCTAGTCTTCTTTTAAGTCAGCGGAAGACTCACCCATAAAAGTTAGTTATCAGCACTTAGTGTTTTAGAGAGTTAGTTGTTGCTTGAATAGCAAATATAAAGCATAACATAAAGATCAGAAATATAAGAGCAATAAAGTAAAGATATATCAATTTATAGTGGTTCGAGGATGGGGTAATTCTTTTACTCTACTTTTATCCTACTCTAGGAGGAATTCACTACTGTAACAGGCGACTTTAGTTACAAAAGTATAGTCTAAATAACCTTAACCATACAACTAGATATTTTTGGAACTCAGCTCTTCGCCAGGGAGCTGCCTAATTCTTTCCGCTCTCTCAATCTTCAGAAATTGTTCACATAACCCTCATTTGGATTCAGAATCTTGCTCGACATTGAACCTTACCACACTTCCTTCGATACTTGGCACTGTAGACCCCTTGTTTGTTTTCACAAGTGTTTTTCTCTTCAACTGGTTAACAACTTCAATCTTTCACAGTGTGTGTTGGATGAAGTGTCTTTGAATGAGCTTGAGGATATGCAGTTAAGCTCGAGAGAGTATTTCTTGCTTGAATGCTCTTGTGTTTAATTGCTCGTATATTGTTTCTTGGAGATTTTTCTTGTATCTTACTCTCTAAAAAATTCTCAGCTTTTATAGTAGGAGTTTGATTTTTTTTTTTTTCCGTTGAAGAGACAAACAAAAATTCAAATCCTACTTTATGTTTGTTGGCTTGTCTTGTCTTTCCGCTTTAGATGTTGACCCAACCTTGTACTCAGACATATGCAACCTTTCCGAAAAGCTGTCAACACCTGTTTGCTTCCCATTAGCTTATTCATTTTGCATTCTTATAGCTTCAGAACTTTAAGGTTTCAGACATGTCCTTGTTACTAAAATAATTTACTTCCTTGGACTTGGTGCAATGGACTTCTTTAGATGTCTTAGTTCTTCAGTTACTTTACCACTTTCGACTTAAGCTTGAGTCTTTTATAATATTTTTCTGATGGACTCTCTTCGTCGGTCGTCAAAGACTTCCGAAAGACTTGGTCGATAGTCTTCGATGTTTCCTCGATAAGTCTTCTTCCCACTACTCAACCGATGTTTCAACAAGTCGACTTGTATTTTTTGAGTTAGCTAAAGACCTATCTATTACATGTGCAAAAATTACATTTAAATGGGGTGCCAACTTCTAAAACAAAGTTTCCTAAGTAACAATTTTTCTCAATTTTTCTCTTTTTGATGATGCCAAAACTTATTACAACATCAGTGCTTTGAAATTAAATAATTGAAGGAATAATGATATTTTATTCATGTAAAACTCAGGCACTTACATTATATTGTGTATTTACAAATAAATGTAAAAATACAACGATTTAGAGATCATTTCCCCTTATCTTTTTTCTCCTCTGCCTCTGGATCTTTTCTCAACTTATTCTCTTTGTCAACCTGTCTTTTCAACTTAGCTGCTTTTCTTTCATCTTCTCTTTGCTGAGCTTCATCAAGACCGAGCCAGTAGACATCATATCTTTTGAGGAGATTGATGGACACGATATCTCTTCCACTTCTTGGTGGAGAGCTTCTTCTAGGTTGGATTTGAGTTCTGCCTCTCCCACCATAAGTTGATTCTCTACCTATTCTTCCTTCTCTATCACCTCCTCTTGCATCTCTAGGAACTTGGCTGCCACCACCATTCAGATGGATTTTGGAAGTACTCTATTGACCCTAAGTCAGCTCAATGCCTTTCAAGTCTTTATTCCAGTACATATCCAAAGCATCTACGAGTCTCATCCCCTTATAATATCCTTCAGATAGAATGGTTTCGAATTCTTCATTAGTTATTTCCTTGGAGATTGACCCTACTGGTGGCCCACCATAGTATTTCTTGAGCAAATTTATTCTATCTTCTTGTCTTTGATCAAGAGCAGAATCTCTTCCCTGAATATTTGCAGTGCAAGATCGGCTTTTTCATCATCTATAAGGGATGATGGAATTTGTGACATAATAGATGAGCTTGCGAAAGGTGCCTTTGACTTTTTACGATATTGTAGGAGGTTATACACTTTCTTCACCCTTTTTGGCATCAACACGAGATGGAGGTTGGATAGTCTCCAGAATGAAGTTAACCTTCATCTGGCTTGAGGAATCGGCAGCAGAGTGACGTGAGCTGAGTTCAATCAGCTGATCTTGTAAAGATGAGAATTCTTTAATTCATTGATGCCTCCAAATGTTCGAACTTTTTCTCAACCTTTGTAGCTAACAAGTCCATGTCACTCTGGTGGCTTTCATTTATCATATTGATATGGTCCTTTTGGCAATTTTTAAATGCCACTAGATCAGAAACCCATATAAGCAGTTTGTTGTAGAGGCGTTTGAAACTCCCAATATGTTCTCTCCAAAGAGATTTAGTTCAGTAGCCCACGCTTTTATCTTTAGCAGAACACATCGGAAATCACTGATTAAATGTGCATCATAGTTATTAATGTGCTTGTAGAGACCCGAAAAACCATGTTCCATATCTTCCAGCTCCCAAAACATGTATTTTAAAGCTCTTCTGAGTTCAGATGCGAGTTGCTTGTCAATCCCGGGGGAAAATTTGTACCCACATATGTTTTCATGAGAGTTTTATAGAATCAATGCACGTTATCCTATATCTGCTGATTCTGCAATGTGTTCTCGATGATGATGCACCCTTGATCTTGCCTCGTTGAACTGTAATATATTTTTTGAACAACCATGTTTATAGAATCTTTATTTTGCAGCAGAATATAATGAATTGTAGGCTAAACATTTTGAAAGAAGATTTCAACAGTTAAAGAAAAATGATCCAACTGAAACAACTGGATGCAATTTATCATACATGAAGAGGTTTAGTATCAAAGTTATCAAAAGAAGGAAAACATGAGTCAGAATCTAGACTATGTACATGCTTGGTCAATCTCTTTTGAGTGCAAATATCCAGATTGTTACATGAGTCACACTTAAGTTTTCTAGATTGTGAAAAGTGCCTCTCAACTAAATACCTCTTGTAATAAAATACATTGTTTTACTGATACCACCAAACCTCTTATCTTGTTTTCTCCGGCAAGTAGTAGTTCTTTACATTCACTTCATGGCTTTTAAGGGGATGTGAGACTCACTAGTGGTGCATGAAGTGCTAAGTGTCATGTCATGAAATATTTTGGATAGATTATTCACACAGGCACATAATTCCATGACAAAATCCTTTCTTTCCATTTACGTATTTCAGTTTTAATTCTTGTTGTAAGATTCCTTGGACAATTTGTTTATCCATTATTAGTAATTGGGTTGTTCCTAAACCACCAAATAAAAACTGCAATAAAATTGGGCTTGTTGTTGTGAATGGTTAGAGATGTATAGCTCTGAGTTGCAAATTGAAACTAATAGTTTTGTGTTATTTGAAAATTGGAATATTGAAGCTTTGGACCAGAAAGAAATTGTGAAGTGTTTAACAATTACGTAGGAGAAGCCCATATTTGGTTTAGATTGTTGGAATATAAAATAATTTGCATGGCATCATTATTCTTGAGTAATTAACAAAATGAAAGATGAGTTCTCAATATGACTTTCCCTCTAGACCAGTGTTATTTAGTACCTTTTAGACTTTACCTCCCTATGACCACTAAAGAAAAATACTAAATAAGAACACTCAAAAGACAACAGAGTCGGCAGAATGCGTGTAAGACCATATATACTTCTTATTTGTAGGCATGCACTTCTATTGTGTGAACATGATATTGCAGTGCTTTGCAGCTTCCCATCAATCAAAGAATTAGTGCATCTTTGAAAACACTTGTTACACGTTTTGTTAAACACTTGTTAGACGTTTTGTTAAACATTATTGTTAGATACGTTTCGTTGAATACTTGATATTATTTCATTAAACACTTGTAGACATGTACTAAATACAATCACCTGAATGTCATGTTTTATTTTAATTAGTTATATGTTGTTTTGTTGTATTATGTTTTGATTTTTGAATGCATGAAATCAAAAATTATATTACCATAGGTGAAAATATAGTAGACACCAAACAAATACTGCATTAACCGTGGTCCAAAATTACAACGGTTTTTAAGGCTTGTAGAACAGTTGTAATACTTTAAAGCCACAAAGGATTTGATCCGTTGTTGAAATAATTATAATGTACAATGGTTTTAAAGTCTTGTCGAACTGTTGTGATACTGCAAAACCACAACGGATATTATCCGTTGTGAAAATCCATTGTTGTGTTTCATAATTCAAAAACAGTTACCAACCATTGTCCCAACCACTGTCTTTTAACATCTAAAGACAAAAAATTCCAACCGTTGTCTTTATTATTAAAGACAACGGATTGAAACCGTTGTCATTCAACGAGTTTTTTTACAACACCATCTTCGACAACAGTTGATTATTGTAATACATAATAAATTATATCCGTTGTCATTCACCGAAATTCTTGTAGAGCCAACATTTTTTTCGCCCTAGCTTGGTTAGCAGAGTGCGTGACCAAGCTTTCAACATCGATAAGTGCACTAGAGTAAACCTCCCGAATGTCTTTCCAAAATCAAGAGCAGGACTTGCAGATTTCTTGGGTGCCATTTGAAAGTATAAAGATTGGAGAGTGTTGGAACGAGAGTATTTGCAGAGAGAGTTTTCAGATTTCAGAGAGAGAGAAAATATGGAAGTGTGAGAAAAGAGATAAACTTTTCGGGGTCTATAAGGGATGTGATACAACGTGATGATGATCGTCAATTTTGAAATTTGATCAACATTTGAGATTTGATCTTGAATACCACTATAATTCCCGCTTTAACTGTCCTCAACATTTATAGCTAATCATAAGCTTTTATACGCATCTTTATAGTGCCACATTAAATGATGCTGACACCATCTCAAAAAAACATTCCCGCTCGATACAACCTCATTTTGTCCTTAGTCAATAAATAAATCTGTTGATTCATACTTAGCTAACAAATGAATCTTCTTCTCTCAAGTCAACTGGTATTACTCAACTGATCAACTGACTTAACTCTGCTGAATGTCCAATACTGCAGATTTTACTCTTCTGAAGGTTTAAAATTCTTCTAAAACGCAGTTCTCTCCACTTTGGACTCTTCTGAACAACTGTTCTGAGTGAACTAACTCAACTCAAATAATCCCAATTCATTTTTCAATTCTTCAAACCTTTATTTACATCATGGTTTTGTGAATATATCAGCTAACTACTTCTCAGTTGTAAAATATTCTAACATGATGTCTTTATTTTCAACATGATCTCTGATAAAATGATATCTGACATCATTGTGCTTTGTCATTGAGTGCAATACTGGATTATGAGTGATCACAATTGCACTTGGGTTGTTCACATAATTGAAATTTCTTTCTCTTCATTGTCATAATCTCTCAACTGCTATCTCATCCATAGAACTAGTGCATAATAGCTGCCTACAGCTACAACTCAACCCCAGCTGTTGATGTTGCTATTGAGTTTTGTTTCTTGCTGAACCAAGCAACCAATCTATTTCAAAGTAGTTAACATGTACTAGATGTACTCTTTCTGTCAACTCTATATCCAACATATAGTATGAATCCGAATATCTAATAAGCTTGAAGCCTCCTTCTTTAGGATACCACAACCCGACTTCTTGGCTTCCTTCAAGGTATCTCAAAATCTTCTTAGCTGCAGTCAAATGACTTTATTTTGGTGCAGATTGGAACCTTGCACATACACCTACTGCGAAGGTAATGTCAGGTCTGCTGACAGTTAAATAGAGCAATGATCCAATGAGTGCTTTATATCTAGTTTAATCAACTGGTTTCCATTATGCATCGTAATCTATCTTGATAGATGTGTTCATTGGTATCTTGACAGGTGACTTTTCTTCCATACTAAACTTTTTCATCAAGTTCCTTGTGTACTTGGTTTGGCTTATGAAGGTTCCACCCTTCATCTGCTTCTCTTGAAGTCCTAGGAAGATAGTTATTTCTCCTATCATGCTCATATCAAACATTCCTTGAATAACTTCTGAGAATTTATCACATAGGTCCTTGTTTGGGGATCCAAATATGATATCATCCACATAAATTTGCACAAGCAAGATGCTTTCTCCATCTTGGATTCTGTATAAGGTCCTCCCAATCTTTCATTTTTTTTTGTAAATCCATCGTCTATGAGAAACTATGAAAATGTATCATACCAAACTCTGGGATCTTGCTTCAATTCATAAAGAGCTTTCTTTAGCTTGTACACTTTGTCTCCTATAGTCTTCTGCTCAAAGCCTAGAACTTGCTCAACATAGACTTCTTCCTCCAATAATCTATTAAGGAATGCACTCTTCACATCCATTTGATAAACTGTGAAGTTCTTGTGAGTAGCATATGCAAGAAACATTCTTATTGCTTCAAGTCTTCCAACTGGAGCAAATGTTTCATCAAAATCTATACCTTCTTCTTGGCAATACCCTTTGGCTAGCAATTTTGCTTTGTTTCTTCGACTACGAGTCCTTCATTCATCTTGTTTCGAATACCATTTTGTACCAATAACATTTTGGTGAGTAGGTCTTTGAACCAATTCCCAAACTTGTTTCCTTTCAAACTGATTTAACTCTTCATGCATGATTAAGATCTAGTGTGTGTCATCTAGAGCTTCTAACACATCTTTTGGTTCAATATGAGAAATGAAACAAGTGGACATAGCATCCTAATGAGTTCTTGACATTTTTCTCACTCTTTCTCTAAGATTTACAATAACGAACTTAGGTGAATGGTCTCAACCATCTCACATCAGGTTGGAGTAGGTCTGCTGGATTGTTTTTCCTTGTAGATAATTTGTCCTAAAAAACTTATTCTAGATTATCTGGATTCAACTTCAACCTTTCCAGCTCTCTTTGATATTCAACTAACTCATCCTCATCGGGATCAAGTTTTCTTAGTGTTGTCTTATAAGGACTCTTCTGAATAGTGGCTTCAACAAAAAATCTCTTAGGCAGCCTAACTTCAGCTAACATGGTTCTAGTAACTTCCCTGAGTGTTTTGTTCCTTCTTTCAGCTACTCCTTTTACCGAGGAGCTCTTTTATCTAATAAATCATGAACAATTTCATTCTATACACAATATTGAGCTACAATCTCATTGACAAACTCAATTCCTCTCTTAGATCTTATCTTGATAATGGATTGACACTTCTCATTCTGGACTTTTTTTAATCATCTGATGAAGCTTTTGCAATGTTTTTTTTCTTCTTACACATAAATATGTTCCATGTGTATTTTTAGAAATCATCCACTACCACAAGGGTATATTTTTTCCCACTTATACTTGCTCGCTCCACTGGCCCAAATAGATCCATGTGCAATCCTTGTTGATGAAGGATTTGTATTTTCCTTGAATGATGATTTAATTTGCATTCGTTTTTGACAAGCATCACAAATACTTTCCTTTTTGTATACTGAATATGGTAATCCTTCAACCAGATATCTACTTACAAGCTTATTGATTGTCTTCAAATTCAAATGACTCAACTTCTTGTGCCACAACAAACTTGCTTCAGCTGTACTTTTTGCCAATAGACACGGGCTTGGTATGTGGCAGTTGACCAATCTACCATATACATATTATTCTTTCTGATCCCAGATAGCACAATTTCATTTGTTTCAGCATCTTTGCTAGCATACTCCCATATTGAATCCAACATCACAAAGTTAACTGATACCTAGGAGATTGAAGTTTAAGCCTTCAACATAGGCTACATATGTGATTTATAAGCAACGTTTTGACTGAACCAGTGCATTTGATTTTCCCTGGAGCTTCATTTTCTCCAATTATGATTTTTTTCTCCTTTTACTTCCTTGAAATTAGTTAAATTTCCTTTATTTTCTATCATGTGTTTGGAACAACCACTATCCACGACCATGTTCCTTGGCACTCAATTGTTTATGAACCTGCAAGCAAGGAAATAAAACTTTAGGTAGCCATACCTATGTGGGTCCGGAGGGGTTAGAACTATGTGGTGTTCCAACAAACTTATCACCCAATGGTCTGGTCTAAGGGACTGCCACCTTTCAGTACCATAATTATAATGAATTTTGACAACTTGATTGGGTGCTTTTGCTACATACAATTGTCTCTTTTGTCTGTATGTTTGTGTATGCATGTGTACATTTGCACTCTTGTGATAATATGGGAATTGTTGTGCATTGTGTTCATAGTGTCTGGGTGCATAAGTGTGCTTATTTTTATACCTAGGGAATGACCTATATCGATTTTTGTAGGTCCCAAGGGATGCACAGTAAAGTCTATAAATAGGGGTTGAATGGACTTAACCTAATTTTTTGATTATTTTAAAATCGTAGTTTTTTCAAGACAACAGTTAAGTCTTTTGAAAGATAGTTGTGTTAAGCTTCAGCAAAATAGTTAACCATGTAACAGACTCTGAGTGAGCTATTGATAGAGTAACTTTGCTGAATGAAGTTAATTTTGGAAAATCAGTTTTCTTGATTTACAGTGGAAGTCTTACACCCTTTTAAAACTTGATTTATCAACACTTATACTTTTCATTGGTTATTATCAAGTTGGATAGCAAATGAAGCAAGTAAATAAAATATATAAATTAAAGTGCAGAATTTAAAGAACATAGAATTTATAGTGGTTCAAGGATAGGGTAATTCCTCTACTCCACTCTTCTCCTACTCTCGGAGGAATTCACTAATGCAACGGTAAATTTGTTACAAATATATAGTCCAAGATTGCTTTAATCTCACAGCCAGCCAAACTTCTGGGACTCAACTCTTCGCAAGGCAGCTGCCTCACTACTTCAGTTCTTCATATATCTGGGGATTGATCACACAACCCTCCATTGGATTTGAATTAGGTTCGACCTTGAACCTTACTGAAATTCCTTCATTATTTGGACGAACAAACCCCATTTGCTTTCACAAATGTTTTCCTCTTCAACTTGATGAACAACTTCTATCTTTTCACATGAGAGTGTTGGATGAAGTGTCTTTGGTTCAGGCTTGAAGATTTTTGAATATAGCTTTAGAGAGAGTATATTGCAGTTCCTGCTTGAATGCTTCTCAATTCTGTGTCTTGCTTCATATTAATGTCTTTTTCTTCTCTATGAAAATTCTTCAGCCTTTCATAGTAGGAGTTCAAATTTTGTCCATTGAAGAGAGAGACAAAATTCAAACTCTCACTTAGTATTCATTGGCTTGTCTTGTTTCTGTAGCTTTGATGTTGACCCAATCTTATTAAACTGATACTTGAAGGCTTCTGAAAAGAATAGTGTTCTACATACTTCTCATTGGCTCAAGCTTCTGGCACTCTTTCAGCATGAATTCTTTAAGGTTGCAGGTTTGCGACCATTACAAAAATAGTAAGCACGACCCTGTTGCTAAACACGGCCAGGCTGTGTTCGTCACATCGCCTCCAAACACGGCCGTGAAAATAAGCACGGTCCACTTGTGCTTTTCACGACATTGCCAAACACAACCGTGTAAATAAACACGGCCCACCCATGTTTCTCACAACTCCCGCCCTTTAACTTTGTCTTTGACTTTGTTCCCTTCTCGTCCAAACTCAAAATATTAACTTAAGACGCGTTCTAAAGGTTTATTTGGGCTCCAAAACACCAAAATGACTCAAAATAAATCATACTACTTACGAACTATGATAAACAAATACAAGACACTATTAAGAACTTGATAACAAAGTCTTCAAGACACAAAATGACTTATATTCCATGTCATCCTTCACTTGCTCGGTCTGAGGTGGAATCTTGAACATCAATGATGTGAATTAACCGACCACCCGAACATCTTCCTCCATCGGCAACACACTCTCGGTCTCCTTTTGAATGACATGAATCAACCCGTTGAGTGCTTCCTTGAACTTTCTTGCTCGAGCCGTCGCCGGGACCAATCGCCACTATTATCGGGTTTTTCGTCCACGGATTCTCATCATTCCCCTCCTCTTGAGAAGGATTTGTCCTCAAATCGAACTTATCAAATCTAAGATCTTAAAAGAAGGATTTGTCTCATAATCAACTTGCATCAAATGGACTAAGATGCATATGAAAACATTAAACTCAAACACCACTAATCCCATACTTGCCCGTTTTCTCATGTATAAGTCAATCTTGTACGTTAACATTATCATTGAAAGGTTTGGACTTTCATAAACAAGTCCAAATGGTGAAAACTTCGGAATTGTTCAAACTCAACATGAAACACTCTTTCCACATTTTATCTTTTTATTGTTTAGTTTGACCGTCCGTTTGGAGATGACAAGTAGTAGAAAATAACAATTTAGTTCCCGCTTTTCCCCACAAGGTCTTCCAAAAGTAACTTAAGAACTTAGCATCCCTATCCAAAACAATGGTCCTAGGCATACCATGCAATCTCACAACTTATCGAAAGAACAAATCAAAAATCAAACATGCATTATCGCTTTATGATGAGGAATAAAATGTGCCATCTTTGAAAAATGATCTACGACAACAAATAAAATAGGAATCGGACCGTGTTTAGATCTCGGAAGTCCTAAAATAAAGTCCATAGAAATATCAACCCAATGTGTCATCGGTATGGGCAAGGGCGTGTAAAGACCCTGATTTTGAACTCAAGATTTGGCTTGCCTACAAGTAACGCATATAATACAAACACGTTCAACATCACGCTTCATATGTGGCCAATAGAAATGCTCTTGCAAGATCAAGCGAAGGTTTTTGCTATACCAAAATGTCCCATAAGACCCCACTATGTGATTCCTCACTAGTAAGTCCCTCAATGAATGCACAATTTATCTTCTCTAAATAGAAAACCATCACGTTGATAAAATTTATCCACCGCCCCTTTTTTGCATACAACAAACGACTGAGCAAAATCAAGATCATGCATGTACAACTCTTTAATATGTTCAAACCCAAGAATTTTAGCATCTAAAGTAGAGATAAGAGTGTACCTCCAAGATAGTGCGTCTGCTACAACATTAGCCTTACCTTGCTTGTACCGGATGACGTAAGGAAACATCTCAATGAACTCAAGCCAGCACACATGTTGCTTATTCAACTTTTGTTGCACCTTGAGATACTTTAATGACTCGTGATCACTGTGAATGATGAATTCCTTCGTCCATAAATAATACTGCCATGTTTTCAATGCCCGAACTAATGCGTATGATTCCTTGTCATACGTCAGATAGTTCAAGGTCACCCCACTCAATTTCTCGCTAAAGAATGCGATCGGTCGCCCCTCTTGCATTAATACGGCTCCAATCCCAACTCCCGACGCATCACACTCAATCTCGAAAACCTTGGTGAAATCCGACAATGCTAGTAAAGGTGCATGTGTTAATCTTTTTTTAAGAAACTCAAATGCCTTGTCTTGGGCTTCACCCCACTGAAAAGCAACACTGTTTTAATGGTATCCATCAACGGCACTGCTATAGTGCTAAAATCTAGTACAAACCTCCGATAAAAATACGCAAGCCCGTGGAAGCTTCGGACTTGACTGGCCGACGTTGGCTTAGGCCAATCCTGAATAACCTTAATTTTCTCCTCGTCCACAGTGATTCCCCTTGAGATTACTACAAATCCCAAGAATATCAATTGCTCGGAACAAAATATGCACTTCTTGATATTTGCATATGGTTGTTCTTTCCTCAACACTTCAAATATGGCCCCCAAGTGGTCTAAGTGTTCGTATTATGATTTACTATAGATGAGGATATCATCAAAGTAGACCACGACGAACTTTCAAATAAAGGCCCTGAAAACAAGGTTCATCAATCTCATAAATGTGCTCGGTGCATTAGTTAGCCCAAACGGCATAACTAACCACTCATACAAACCATGCTTGGTTTTAAAAGCCGCTTTCCACTCATTTCCTTCCCGCATCCGAATCTGATGGTATCCCCTCCTTAAATCTATTTTGGAGAAGATGCTAGACCCATGAAACTCATCCAACATATCATCCAAGAAGGGTATGGGATGTCGGTACTTAATAGTAGTGTTAATCCACACACATCCTCCATGACCCATCTTTCTTTGGAACTAGTAACACCAGAACTGCACATAGACTCATAGTTTCCCAAATGAGTTTCTTACTAAGCAATTCATCAACTTGCCACTGCAATTCCTTGGTCTCCTCCGGGTTGGACTCAGTATCCGATCGATTCGGTAAGACACCTCCAGAATGAAGTCAATCTGGTGCTCAATCCCCCAAACAAGTGGTAATCCATCCGACATCAAGTCTGGAAACACGTCCTTGAATTCCTGAAACAAAGACAACACAAAACTAGGAAAATCGGGGTTAAGACTGTCTGTAGATAAATAAGTGCCCTTGTAAACCAAGAGTATCATAAAACAACCACTAGTTGTGGCTTTCCTAAGATCACTCATTTTTGCCATTAAATTTATTTTTCCCTCGTTTCTTACCTCAAGGCCATTCGTCCCCTTCTTTTGTTTTTCGGCCCTCTCATTAATGTTACTATCCTTTTTGCTGGCTATCTCTCGTGTCTCACTTCTACCCTTAGCCGAACCCTCACCCTTGTTTTCCCTCAAGCTCTTTTTTTTCTCGGCTTTATTTTGATTTTTCTTCTCACTAGCCAAACTCTCTTTTTCTTTTGTATCTCCCGCTTTCGATTTTATTTGATCCTTATAAATTTCTTTTGGTGTCAAAGGTACAAGCATAAAATGGTTTTTGGTTATGAACAAGAGTATACTGGTTGGTGTAACCATCATGCTGCACTCTCCTATCAAACTTCAACAGTCTACCTAACAAGATGTGCCCTGCCTGTATTGCCACAACATCACACAACACCTCATCCTTATATCCCCCTATTTGGAACGCTTATTTGGAACGCTACTTTCACCTGCTTAGTGATTCGCATCTCCCTACAATCACTCAACCACTGAAACTTATACGGTTGTGGGTGTTTCATTGTTGGAATCCCCAATTTCTCTACCAACTTCGTGCTAGCTACATTAGTGCAATTACCACCATCTATAATAACACTACACACCTTTCCATTGACAAAACACCTTGTGTGAAAGATGTTTTCTTGCTGGACTCCCTCATCTGACTTAGGCTGAATAGTTAACACCCTCCGGGACACTAAAGACAACGCATCCCCTCTCACCGGTTCTACTACTTCTATAATATCCTCCAACTCTGACATATCACTATAATCCGGCTCTCCCTTACTTTCTGACTCCAATACCCCATTATCACGCAACACCAACACTGTTTTATTTGGACATTGACTAGCAATATGCCCAAAGACATGACACTTAAAGCATTTAGTGTCCCTCACTCGAGTAGCAGAGGGTTTCGAATTTACCTGTGGGTTTAGGCTCGTCGCCCTCCCCCTTTGCTCTGTTGATTTCAAACTGTGATCATCCTTTTTGTTGGTGTTCGACTTCCATGCGTTGGAGTTAGAACTTGAGGCCTGTTGGTTGAAACCCCTCCTCTTGAGTTGCTGCTCAACTTTCACCGCCATGTGCACCATCTCCTCATGGTCGAGATAAAACTCTCCTTCATCACCTCCTGATCCTCCTCTATGTTAGACCTCGCCATCAAAATCTCCATCTCCTTTTGGTAATCTTCTATGCTTTTAGACCCATGTATTAACCTCTGCAACCTTTGATAGACGCCTCGGTAATAATGATTAGGTACAAAATGACGTCGCATCAAAATCCTCATCTCCTCCCATGTTCCGCTTGCCGCTTCTCCTTCTCGAGACCATTAATTGATACCACCAAACACTTGTGTAGTCCGAGAATTTAGTTGATGCCAATTTCATCTTTTTCAATTCGGAGTAATTCAGGCATTCAAACACATTCTCGATTTTTCTCTCCCAATCAAGATAGGCATCCGAATCAATCTTTCCCTGGAATGTTGGAATTTGCATTTTGATGCTACTCAAATTGCCATCCTCACGTCCCCTATGACCTCTATTTCCATGCCGACCTCTACCCGGATTATAACTTTGCTACCTTTTGGAATCAAAATCATCCATCTCATCTGCCCATTCCTCCAATTCGAACCTCTTAGGCCTTCGTGCCCTAGTAGTAGGGCTCCTCTATTTTCGGCGCCTCACTGGGATCCCTGTATGTCTCGATCATTACTTTCTTCATTAGACTTAAAAGTGCCTCCATATGCAACTTATTACCTAAATCCAATGATTGTCGGTTTTCTTCGGACATGGTTGATTCACTCTCTCTCGTGTATACGCTCATGTATTACTTAACACACAATTTCCAATTACCCGCTTTTGTTACGATTATAAACCAATCACCAATTGCAAGCACGCGCCAACAAACCAAGACAATTACCAAGCTAACAACGGATCTCAATTAGATGAAATTGAAGACTAGGGTTTATAAATCCCGATTTCTAAAATTTTCGATTTTTTTTTGCACGCGATTAAGATTCTTTACCCGCCGATTTTTCTCGCAGGCAAAATTTGAATTTCTCTTTTTTGTACCCTTGAATAACTAGGGTTTATAAGAAATTCTGTAAAATAACAAGGATTAGAGTAACAGAATAAATTTAACCTTGCTAGATGGCTCGATACCAATTGATGTAAACCGTAGCAACAATTGTGCATACGACCCAACAATGATACATTGTTATCCCAAGATCCGTACTAGTTTTGTTGAAAGGTGGAAACCTTGACCCGTTGTTTAGCAAATCAAGAACCTCGGTATGCGAAGACGCCACAAGCAATTATGTATTATTGCACGATAAGTCGATAATTGCAACAAGAAGCTTCAATCTTGAAACACTTGGAAAACACTCAATTTGAGAGTAAATATGAATTCAATTGAATAAATAATGAAAAAGAACAAGTGCTCACCGTTATATGGGATCCCAAACCCTAACCCTACTAGGAAATAACAAAAAATCGAAAAGGAAATAAAAAACTGGACAGGAGTGAAAAAAACGGCTATAAGAATGGCCGTATTGCTGAATACGACCAGGCTATGTTCGTCATGTCACATCTGAACACGGCCGTGTAAATAAGCATGGCCCACCCATGCTTCTCACGACATGGCTAAACACGACCGTGTAAATAAACATGGCCCACCCGTGTTTCTCATGGCTCCTATATCTTTGACTTTATCTTTGATTTTGTTCCTTCTCGTCCCAGACTCAAAATATCAACTTAAAACGTAGCTGTAAAAGTTTATTTTACCTCCAAAACTCCAAATGACTCAAAATAAATCAAACTATGACTAACTACGATAAACGAATACAAGACACTATTGATAACTTGATTACAAAGTCTTCAAGACGCAAAATGACTTGTATTCCATGGCATCCTTCACTTGCTCATTCTGAGGTGGACTCTTGAACGTCGATGATGCGAATCAACTGGACATCTTCCTCCATCAAAGAACACACTCTCGGTCTCCTTTTGAATGACATGAATCAACCCATTGAATGCTTCCTGAACTTTCTTGCTCGAGCCCTCGCCACCTAACCAACTAGCACTATTCGGGTCTTTCGTCCATGGATTCTCATCACTTCGATTCACTCAACTACAACTCAATCGATTCTTCTATGCATTATTCACCAAGCCTCATGCATATTCTACTTAGCTTGCATTTGACTCATAATAATCTATCTACTACAAAGGTAGAATTTAAATACGAAAAATGGGCTATGCCAACTTTCTAATACAAAATTTTCTAAGCATCATCAAAATCAATAAAATAAATTTCCTAACAATTTTACCATTTTTGACAATGCCCAAACTTATTACCACATATGTGGCAAAAATAAAGAATTGAAAATGAACATAGCAATTTTATTCATGTATATTCAGGCGCTTACATTATTGTGTATATTACATATACATTGTAAAAATACAAAATTTCTTGATAGATTTCTCTTATCTTCTCTCGCGGCCTTCTTCTATCTTCCTCAAACTTTCTTCTTTTCTTTGCTTCTTCTAGCTCAAACTTTCTCGCCATTTCATTGGCTCTTCGCTCATCTTCTATTCGTTGAGATTCTTGTAGACCTAGCCAATATGGCACATCTCTATGCAGAGGATTGTAAGATGAAATTCTGCATCCTTTTCCTCTATTTCTTCCTCTTTATGAACTTCTTCCCCTTTCATCACTCGTTCCCCTGACATGGCTGCCTCCTCTGGGTACTTCGTTGTTGGGTGTCTGTTGACTCTTGGTTTTCTTACCTTGAGTTGGCTGCTTCAAAGTCTACTCTAAATCTTTCAATCCTTTCGCCCAGTACAAGTCCCAAGCATCAATGATCTCCATCCCCAAATAATATCCTTCTGGTGATAGAGTATCAAACCTTACATTCGTGTGTTCTTCCTGGGGAAGTGACCCTACTGGAGGTCCACCATATTGCTGTCACAGATTCTCAATTCCACCTTCTTGTCTTTTATCAATCTTAGCTATCTCCTCCTTTGATTTCTCTAAGGCAATTGCTTACTTAGACTTTTGTAGTGCCATTTCAGCTTTTTCATCAGCTGATAGAGAACAAGAAATTTGTGATAAGCTAGTGCATTTGCCTTTTTGAGATGTCGTAGGGGGACTACTACACATTCCCTCTTTTTGGCATCAATACGGAAATATGGCTAAATGTTTTCCAATATGAAGTCCAGTTTCATCTGAGCCATTGAATCGACAACTATGTCATTAGAGCTGAGTTTGGTCAGCCATGTTTGCACTGAAAGCGAACTGATCTCTGACCATTGCTTCCATACGTTTAATTTTCTTCTCCATTTGAGTCTTAAGCTCTCCACATCACTATGTTTCCATCAGACTCATATGATCTCGGTGGCATTTTTGAAATTCCAATTGATCAGCACCCCATACCAGAATCTTATTATATAATTGGCGAAAATATCCCACTTACTCTCTTCGAAGAGCTTTATTCTGAGAGGTCCAATCTTTAATCATCAAAATTGTGCCACGTGTATCAGTTGTGATAGTTGCATCATGATTGTAAATCCTTCTGCACAAGTTCACGAAGCATCATTCCAATTTTGCCATTTCTCCAAACATATAGCCAAAAGCCTTGAAACATTGTGTAGCTTGTTCACTAGTATCCTTTGGAACAAATTCATACTCATACCCATACTGAACGATCCTTATTTCCTCAGGAATATTGAGGTCTTCAGCTTCAACATGAATGTGAAACGTGTCTTCATCGTCAGACTCTTCCAAGGGGATTTCTTCTGTAAATTCAAAGTTAAGCATTCTCAATGTGTCAATAGGATCTGAGGAAGGTCCCACTCTTTCTTCAGGAATCGTTGCATCTTTTCCCCGACTAAGAGCTCTTTGTACCTCGGGTAACTTCATCGGCAACTGCAATTGTGTTAGCCTACGGAGCTGACTATGCCTCAACTGTCTTAATAGCTTCACTAGCAACAATATGTACTTCTAATTCAGTAATCGGTGCATCAACTGTCTTATCAACCTCATTTGAAAGAGATGTAGCTGGTTGGGGAGTCTACTAGAACAATACCCATTTTTGAAAAGTTTAAACCTCCCACTGTATCATGTTTTTCCTGATCAGATTCAGTTGATTCACTGAACATCATATCATCTGAATCTGAGTCTGTTGCCTCTGATCCTAGCCTTTTGTATTCAACTGGATTCAAAGGGTTCTCAATCTCTATCTCAGCTTGTCTATCTAATACCATCAGCTCATCAACAGGCTAAACTGACTCTGATTGTTGATTTTGATCCTCTACCCGACCTTCCCCAATTACTTCTTCATTCCCCCTAGAATTCCCAATCGCTAATGGGTCTTGGGAATTCCCTGCAGCAGTATCAATAGTTGATGGGTCTTCTACAATGGTGGCATCCTCGAGAGTCTCAACATTGGGATTGCACTTTCGGTTCAACAACATCTTAACCATTGTGGTTTCACCATCTCTTCCAACCCGTGCCTCGCCATACAACAGTCTCAACCACTGTAATATCACTAGCCTTCAACGAACTTCCTTCTTCTTCTACAACTTCTCCTTCACCTTCTAACTGCAGATTTTCTTTCTCCCCTACAACCCTTTCAGGATTTTCAAAAGGGACCTTGGTTGTATTGTGCTTAGTTTCCTCCTAAGCTGGCTCATCAGCTGATTGAAATTTAATTGTAAAGGGGTCAACTGTCATAGGGGACTTAGTTGGTTTTCTTGATGTCCCATCTATTCCGTATCTGATGTCTCAACAGTAATCTTCGGGTGTGGCTCAACTAGGTTCCTGGTTGGCACACAACTAAATTAACAAGTTTTACCTCCGCTTCATTACCGATTCTCTGATCCTCATGAGAGTAGGAGTGAGCTGGTGATGAGAGAGCAGGCATGTCTCTCACCACTCCTTCAATAATTAGGGTGGGGGATGATGTTTCCCCAGCCCCATACATCTGTGCTCGTTCAACCATCTCACGGGATTGTTTGAATGCCAACCTTAGTTGTGCAACCTCTACTGCATCAATTCCTTCAGCCATCATTGCTATAAATGTTTGGAATATTTGAGTCAGTGAAAGGACACTTATGTGGTTTAGCACTCTTGCCATTCTCTAGTACTTTCTCCCTCTCTTCATGTTTCTTTTCAAGAAGTACTTTCCTAGTGCAATGCCTGATAAACAAATGCATTCTTTATAAATTCAAGACGCCACTCTTACTCCTCGATCATTTCGGGCCTCTGAAATTGATGATGGCTCAAACTCAATTTCCACATCCTACAAAGGTACAACCTAACCTCTATATTAGGATAGATAAGGGATCCAGGTTCTTCAGAAACAGCTTCATCCCTTACAACTAACTCTTCTTGGGGGCTTACCTCTATAACAAGTTCATTAGTGGTCTCTACTGCCTTTTCAATAACAATTGCAACTGTGTCCTTGACACTCACTTCTTTGCTTGTCCGATTTCTCTTGGAGTGCCTCTCTAGTCTTCTATTTCTTAATCTTCAACCTAGCTTCTTCTAGGTGCTCTTGTTCTTCGTTTCTTTTCTTAATCAAATTTAGCTGAGCTGGTTCTTTTCTTGCTATGGCGGCAGAACAAATTCGTATGTTTCCCCTTCCAAAGTACCCTTCTTCCCTAGCATGGGCCTTCTTCTAAGCGGTGACAAGTTGTCTTTAAATAATGTCTTGTTCACGTGAAATGGCTTCCTCTTCCTCAGAGATAAGCCTTTCTTATTAAGCAAATATCCCATGACTATTCCATATTCCTAGGCGTTCTTGAATTTTGCCTTCAACTACCTTCATATTTTGTACATTTTGACACAAACTATCAAAGATGTTCTCCTCCATTGATTTCTAGCGCATCCATGATGGCTGCCATTACAATCGCTTTACAAGGGACAAGCTCGACGTAGAGCCAAATTTGATGTCAACCATTATGGCTGTGGTTTTCTTCTTTGATAACAACCATTATGGCCGATGCATTGTACTTAGTAGCGGCTTTCTCCACAACAACATCCTCCCAAATCTTCTGGAGATCAAACTCATGATCCTTCAGCTCTTTGAGTCTGCTATTAGGAACACGAAATAGCTCAGTCAAGTCTTTTGCAGTTATCTTGACCTCTTTACCATTCACAGAAGAATGGATTCCATCATTGTGAACATAGGCGTTCACATTGAACATTGCCACCTTTTCAAGATAGGTCTGTGGCATCTGTAGAGTGAGGAACTTCAGAAGTCTTGATTTTCAAGGTTTTTGATTATCCTCTCAGCCCTTCCTTGGTCTACTGATTGCTTACCCATCCCTTCAACATCGATTACTGTACCATAGTACACATTTTTGGATAATTTTGCAAAATCGAGTGTACAGCTTGATGACTTCTTTGGTGCCATGGTGATTCTTCAAGAGTTTGAAGTTTTGAACTTAGGTTTTTTTTTTTTTATGGAGAATTTAAGAATTTCTGAAAATGTTTGAATGCAATGTGAAGAAAGGGCAAGGACTGTTCCAATATATATGAAACACGAGGAGACATTTTTGGGATCACACAATTTTGAATTTAATCAACCGTTGAGATTGATCCAAAAAAGTGCCTATATTTATTTGCATTAAATGCCTGCAGTATCTATGGCCATTTTTTCTGTAGTAGCTTTTATTGCGTCGCATTAAATAATGCTGACATCATCTTAAAATAGTCCCGCTTTAATCAAAACGACCAAGTTTTGTCCCATAGCCAATAAATGTGTCTGCTGGTTCATTTTGGCTTACTTGGCTCTGCTTCTCTCTTCAGCCTCCTCATCAAACTAGCTGTTTAGTTGACTTCACTCTGCTGAACATCCAATTTGGCTATTTTAACTCTGCTGTAAGAGTAAAACTCTTCTAAAATACAATTCCTTTACTTCTCACTCTTTTGAATGAGTATTCTGAGCTTATTAACATAACTCAATCAATCTAAGTTCATTCTTTAACTCTTCCAACCTTTATTCACATAAGGGTTATGTTATCAGCTAACTGCTTTTCAGTTGAGATATATTTCAATGTGATGTGTTTCTTTGCAACATGATATGTAATGAAATGATATATGATATCAATATGCTCTGTCCTTGAGTGCAATATTGGATTCTGAGTTATGGCAACTGCACTTGTGTTATCACACATAATTGGAATTTTCTTTGCTTCAATGTCATAGTCACTCAGCTGCCGTATCATCGATAAGACTTGGGCACAACAACTGCCTGCAATAATGTACTCAACTTCAACTGTTGATATAGCTATTGAATTTTGTTTCTTGCTGAACCAAGAAGCCAATCTATTTCCAAGCAATTGACATGTACAACATGTACTCTTCCTCTCAACTCCACATCCACTCAATCAATATCCAATTAATTTGAAGCCTCATTCTTTAGGATACCACAATCTTCTTTAAAGTCACATATGACTTTCTTTTCATGCAGATTGAAACCTTGCACTTACACCAACATCACATGTAATGTCAGGTGTGATGGCAGTCAAATAGAGCAATGATCCAATGAGTGCTCTATATTCTCTTTGAACTACATGTTATCCTTCTGCATCCATGTCAATTTTGATTGAGGTATTCATTGGAATTTAACAGATGACGTTTTTTCCATGCCAAACTTCTTCATCAAATCTCTGGTATACTTGGTTTAGCTTATGAAGGTTCCATCCTTTATTATCTTCACTTGAAGTCATAGGAAGAATTTTACCTCTCCTATCATGTTCATTTCAAACTTGCATGAATTTTGAAAAATTATCACACAACTCTTTATTTGTGGATCTAAAAATAATGTCACCCACATAGATTTGAACAAGCAAGATGATATCTCCATCTTGAATTGTGTGAGGTTTTGTCATCATTTCCTTTGGTAAATCAATGATCTATAAGGAATTGAGGTAATGTATCATACCAGGCTCTTGGTGCTTGTTCCAATCTATAAACTGCGGTGTTGGGCTTATATAATTTATCTCTAATAGTCTTTTGGTGAGTAGGCCTTTGTACCAATTCCCAGCTTTGTTTCTTTAAAACTGATTTAGCTTTTCTTGCATAACTAGGATCAATAGCGTGTCATCCAATGCTTCTGACACATCTTTTGGTTCAATCTGAGATATAAATCAAATGAACATTGCTTCTTGTTGAGTTCTTGACCTTGTTCTTACTCCTTTTTTTACATTTCCAATCACTAACTTAGATGAATGGTCTCTCAACTATCTCACATCGGGTTGGAGTAAGTCAGTTGGGTTGATCCTCCTTGCAGCTAAGTTGTCTTGAACAACTTCTTCTTAATCATCTTCATTAAACTACAATCTTTCCAGCTCTCTTTGAGGTTCAACTAACCCATCCTCATCAGGAGTGAGTCTTCTGGGAGCGGTCTCAGTGTAAGGAATCTTCAGAATAGTTGTTTGATTCATCTTTTTAGCTAATTCATCAATGTCTTATGTATTGACATTTAGTTCATCTAATACCACATGAATTGACTCTTCTGTTACTATAGTCGATTTATTCCGCACTCTAAAAGCTTTGCTTTCAACTAAATATCGAAGAAAGATTTCTTCATCGACTTTAGCATCAAATGCCTTGATTATCTTTTCCATTATTGTGAATGAAGCATTTACTTCCAAGAGTATGAAAATATCCCACATTTGGCTTTCTTACTATCCAAATATCATAAGGAGTTTTGGACAATTGTTTGTTGATCATACATCTATGTTGAGTTTAATAGGTTGTGTTGATTGCTTCAGCCCAAAATCTCTTGAAAATCCAGCCTTGACTAATCGGTCCTTGAGGCTTCTTTAATTGTTTTATTCCTTCTTTCAGCTACTCCATTCAACTGAGGAGTTCTTGCAGCAGACAACACATAAGCAAATCCATTTTCCACACAATACTGAGCTAGAATCCCATTGGCAAACTAGTTCCTCTGTAAAATCATATCTTGATAATGGATTGACTCTTATCATTTTGAACTTTTTTCATCACCGAGAAAACTTTTGCAAAGTTTCCTTCTTTTTACACATAAAGATGGTCCATGTGTATCATGAAAAATCATCCACCACCATAGGGGTGTATTTCTTTCCACTAATACTAGCTGGTTCCACTGGTCCAAACAAATCCATATGCAACTAGAGATGACAATAAGGGCCCAGCCCTGAGGGCCGACCCTAGCCCGACCCTAAAAATTTAAGGGTGTTGGGCCTATATTTCATAGGCCCTTATAACATGAGGGTTTTTTTGACCGACCTAATTGGCCCTAGGGCCGGCTAAGGCTAGGGCCGGGCCGGCTCTTAGGGCTTTTTTCCCAATAAATTTTTGGTATTTTATAGATTTATATTTAAATTTATACTTATAATACTATCAAATCTAAATTTTGATCTCGTCTATCAATTATTTTTTAATCTTGGTGTTGGTCCCAAGGGGTGTGAGTGTAAGGTTTAGAAGGGGGGGTTGAATAAACCTTACCAACTTTCGATTTAGTCCTTTTAAATTTTCAGAGTAAATACTTCACAGCTGTGTCCTTGGTGGACAACTAATTTAGTTAATCAGTAGAGTTAGTCACTTAATGCTCTGAATGAGCCGTTGATAGAATAACTCACTTTGTTAAGACTAAAGACTTAGCTCAACTGTGGTTTGTTTTTAGCGGAAGACTTAACACCCTTAAATTTGGTTTAGTTTTGATTTAATACTTGGTTTTAGCACTTAGAGATTATCAAGTGGATAGCAAATTTATCAAGAGTTAAACAAATAAGATGCAGGAATTAAAGTCTTTGAAATGTAAATGACACGATAAGTTTTTATAGAGGTTTGAAGATGGGGTAATTCTTCTACTTCTCTCTTCTCCAACTCCCCGGAGGAATCCACTAAGTATTGATCGGTTATCACGAGTGGTAATGATCCGGATACAAGTCTTGATCACACACAATTGACTTGATCCTTTGGGACTCGATCCGAGATGCCTTGGTCATGCAAAATGGCTTCTCGTATGACTCGAAGCTTTCTTCACAGGCATTTTGCGCTTTGCTACTACAGCCCACTTGCTCAAGGTCCTTGTATTTGATCACGAAGCCCTCCAAAAACTTGAGACTGGTTCGATCTTGAACTTTCATACAATCCTCCGTGGAATGTAGACCCCTTGATTCTTAAAAAATTTCCTCTTCAACTGATTGAAGTTATCTTTCCTTCACAGGTGAGTGTTGGATTGATTTTTTTCGTAATGTAGGCTTGAGGATTAATCTTGAATGACTTGAGAATATTTTAGGTTATGGTTCAAATGTTTGCTTGAAAGTTTGTGGTTTAGGTAACCTTCTCTCAGAGTCATTCCTCAGCCTTTTATAGTGATCTTTCAAAAATCTGCCCGTTGAAGAGATAGGCTTATTTTTGAAAGTCACTTGTGGTCGTTGGCTTGTCTTGTTGCGATCCTTGGAATTTCCATTTCCTCGTATGAATGATTCTTGACTTTTCGAGTTCGACATGGTGCAAGTGCTTCCCATTGGTTTATTCCTCTTGCACGCTTCGAATCGAGCACTTCAAGAAAGGTAGTATGGAGATATTACTTGTTTAAGTAATTCTCGTGATTTCGTGCAACGGATCTCTTTCAATTGTCTTGACTTGACCGCATTTTCTTACCATCCCTGGTGACTTTGAGTCACTTCCAATCATTTGATGACTCTTCATCACTTCAACCATGAGACTTGGTCATCTTGAGTTAACTTGATCGATACTTCACTCACCGCATCTCACCGCACCTTGATCGAGTTCCCGTCTTATCTTCTTTGCCATACTCAGCTACCTCGCAGCGGAGTCTTCCTTCTAGTCTCCAGTTGTCTTCTTGCATGTTTAGGCATAGCTGACTTAACTCAGCTTGATCAGCCCTATCTATTACAATGCATTTACAACAAAAATGGGGTGCCAACTTCCTATTCTAAGCTTTACATGGCATTCATCAAAATCTACAAAATGATTTCCCAACAATTTCCCCCTTTTTGATGATGCCAAAACTTAAAACATTCATACAATTATTTAACAAAGAAAGATACATACGGACAAATGTAGAACCACGGAATGTATGTTTAGAATCGATCTTTTATTGATCATAACATTCTTGTTCTTTAAATAGTCAAGTTTGAGTGTATCGAGCTTAAGCCCAAAAAAATGTCGAGCTTACACGGGGCTTAGACTAACCATGTCGTTTCTATATCTACTCACGTCACGAAATTGCATAATTTTATTCAATGTACGAAGACTTACATTAAGTGTATTTACATAGTAAAATACATGAAGGGGTGGATAAAGAACACTTCATCTCCTTCGCGCCTCCTTCTTTCATCATCTTCTTCACTCTGTCATCTTCGATCTTCTTCTCTTTTCTCATCTTGGCCGCTTTCTTCTTCTTTTCATACGCCTTCCGGCAGCTTCATCTCTTCTTAGTCTCTCTTGTCCCTCCTCCCATAGCTGAGTTTGTCTTTTATTTTCTTCTTCAATTCTTTTCACATACTCAAGATTGTTCTTAGCCACTTGCATTGGCTACTTCATTAAAACCAAAGAGTGTGAGATTCATGCATTTGCTCAATGTGTTCTTTCAATTTTGTCTTTGCATCGGCATTCTCGGCTCGCCTGACCAACAGCTTGTTGAACAATGTTCAAAATATCTAGCTTGTTCCACACGCATTGTTTGCTACTATTGCCACCACTCCCGGATTCGACTATTATGCCTCTCAAGTCAAGAATGAGGTTGGCATCCCTGTTATCCGATCGCATGTCCAGCGAGGCCTGGTGCCTCTCCATTCGTTCAATTTCAAAAATAATGCTTTGAACACCTCCCGAACTTCGATGTTCCCTCTGTTTGGTGACGATCAAGCGTCAAAATCATAGTCACCGAACGATGGTGTCGATGGAATGACAGGATCTCGTCCTGGGTAGCGTTCGAGATCTCTTTTCTCGATTCTTCGGGAGGTCGGGTACTTCCACAGAGAAGGGAAATGATTCTACAAAGGGATCATCACGGGCAATCGGGATTTGTTCAATGATGAGTGGTGCTCGTGAGGTTCCTTGTGGAGTCGAACCCATCGCAACTTGGGAGCTGCGCAGCTGGACTCTGTTTCAGGTGGGGTCTTTTGTGAAGTTGACTCGGCTTTTGAGCCTCAACCCTCTCAACAGCCGTCGGTCTCACCGGTTTTTCCAAGTGAGTTGATCGTCATCGGTCTTATCGAGCGTCATCGGACGATGATGAGATTTCCATGGGTGGCTCATCATCAAAGTTGAAAGTTTGGCGAGTAGTCTTGGTCGACATACTCGTGGTTGGAACATCCTCACCGAGTCTTTTGGATCGATCACAGGGATGACTCGGCTTCATCGTCTCCTTTCGATCCCGAAAGGTTACATCGAGGATTATCCTGGGAATCGTGAAGTGCACTTATCTCCTTTTTCGATGGATCAATGATAGTAGGAGGGATGTTCTATACTTGACTTCTTTACCCCCGGAAGTCTCAACCTCTCGTGGGCCTTCATTACCTCCTGCAGTCTCAACTACAACGAGGCCTTGGACATCCCTTTCGACGATGTCACCGTCTTAGGGTCTTCTGCGGTGGCATCCATTAGAGTCTCAACTCCATGGATTGCACTTTCGTCGCCAGTGTTAACTCCCGAGGCTGTCCCTTCCTCGTGCCTCGACCGCATTAGCAACGTCATTAGCCTTCGAGCTTTTAGCACTTAGAGATTATCAAGTGGATAGCAAATTTATCACAGTGATTAAACAAATAAGATGCGGGAATTAAAGTGCTTTGAAATGTAAATGACACGATAAGTTTTTATAGAGGTTTGAAGATGGGGTAATTCTTCTACTCCTCTCTTCTCCAACTCTGGAGGAATCCACTAAGTATTGATCGAATATACAGTGGTAAACCCGAGATACAAGTCTTGATCACACAAATGACTTGATCCTTTGGGACTCGATCCGAGATGCCTTGGTCATGCGGTGGCTTCTCGTATGACTCACTTCTTCACAGGGCAGGCGTGCCTTGCTACTACAACCCACTTGCTCAAGCTTCTTGGATTTGATCACGAAACCCTCCAAAAACTTGAGACTGGTTCGATCTTGAACCTTCATACAATCCTCCGTGGAATGTAGACCCCTTGATTCTTAAAAATTTCCTCTTCAACTGATTGAAGTTATCTTTCCTTCACAGTGAGTGTTGGATTGATTTTTTTCGTAATGTAGGCTTGAGGATTAATCTTGAATGACTTGAGAATATTTTAGGTTATGGTTCAAATGTTTGCTTGAAAGTTTGTGGTTTAGGTAACCTTCTCTCAAAGTCATTCCTCGGCCTTTTATAGTGATCTTTCAAAAATCACCCGTTGAAGAGATAGGCTTATTTTTGAAAGTTACTTGTGGTCGTTGGCTTGTCTTGTTGCGATCCTTGGAATTTCCATTTCCTCGTATGAATGATTCTTGACTTTTCGAGTTCGACATGGTGCAAGAGTTTCCCATTGGTTTATTCCTCTTGCACGCTTCTCGAACTGAGCACTTCAAGAAAGGTAGTATGGAGATATTACTTGTTTAAGTAATTCTCGTGATTTCTGCGGCAACGGATCTCTTTCAATTGTCTTGACTTGATCGCATTTTCTTACCATCCCCAGGTGACTTTGAGTCGACTTTCCAATCATTTGATGACTCTTGTCACTTCAACCATGAGACTTGGTCGTCTTTGAGTTAACTTGATGATACTTCACTCACCGCATCTCACCGCACCTTCATCGAGTTCCCGTCTTATCTTCTTTGCCATACTCGGCTACCTCGCGCGTGAGTCTTCTTTCTAGTCTCCATTGTCTTCTTGCATGTTTAGGCATAGCCGACTTAACTCAACTTGATCACCCTATCTATTACAATGCGATTTACAACAAAAATGGGGTGCCAACTTCCTATTCTAAGCTTTACATGGCATTCATCAAAATCTACAAAATGATTTCCCAACAATTTCCCCCTTTTGATGATGCCAAAACTTAAAACATTCATACAATTATTTAACAAAGAAAAGATACATACGACAAATGTAGAACCACGTAAATGTATGTTTAGAATCGATCTTTTATTGATCATAACATTCTTGTTCTTTAAATAGTCACATTTCACAGAGTGTATCGAGCTTAAGCCCAAAAAAATGTCGAGCTTACACGGGGCTTAGACTAACCATGTCATTCTATATCTACTCACGTCACGAAATTGCATAATTTTATTCAATGTACGAAGAAGACTTACATTAAGTGTATTTACATAGTAAAATACATGAAGGGGTGGATAAAGAACACTTCATCTCCTTCGCCGCCTCCTTCTTTCATCTTCTTGACTCTGTCATCTTCTCGATCTTCTTCTCTTTTTCTCATCTTGGTAGCTTCTTCTTCTTCTTTTCATACGCCTTCCGGCAAACTTCATCTCTTCTTAGTCTCTCTTGTCCCTCCTCCCATAGCCGAGTTTGTCTTTTATTTTCTTCTTCAATTCTTTTCACATACTCAAGATTGTTCTTAGCCACTTGCATTGGCTACTTCATTAAAACCAGCCAGAGATCCCTCCTTTCTTGCCTGGATCTATGTACTCAATGTTTTTGGGCGAGATCTAGGTCCAAACCTCTTCCTCCACCACCGCTTCTTCCTCTACCTGCGAGCGTGTATTATCTTTGGGGTATTCTTTTTCCCACTGAGTGACTAGCGAGTGACCAGTGAGAGTGATCGCGGTAGTCTGCCGCTGTCGCCTTCTTCACATAGTGTGAGACCCTTTTCCCAAGATAAGTCCCATTTTGAGCCATGGACATGTTTGCGAAGTATCCTTCGGATCGCGGCGTTTTAAATTCATCAATTGATCTTGGCTCGCCGCATCCGAGATGGCATAAGTGTCTATGTCTCTTTGGAATGCCTCCATGTTGTTTGAGAATATCCATAACTCGGGCATTCATCCTTCCTTCCACTTCCTCCATCTCTCGCTTCAATCTTCTTTCTCTTTTCACCATAGGTACAAAGAGTGTTGGAGTGGCGAGTCACTTGGAGTTTGGCTTTGATAATATCACCGCGACAAGACTTTGGGGGGTTTTAGCAATCATCAAGGTCACATCTTTCGATCCTTCCCCCTCAACAGACTTCCCTTTCTTTTCTCTTGATACTTCCTCGATTGTCTTTCCTTCACAGTTGCTCTCTCTCTTTCTCAACTTCGTGATCCTTCAGCGCTTTTAGGTATTCCTCTTCCCCCTTTTTGGCATCATCAAAGGAGGGAGAAACCCCTGAAACAAACTAGCAAGCGGGAAGTCGAGTCCCGGCGATAGCCGAGTTCTCGCTTGAGTCCCGTCAGCGAGTATGTTGCACGAAACTCGAACGAGTAGCGTTGGATTCGACTTTAATCAACTTCATCTCACCATGAGAATACCTTGAATTTGTGATCCATGTTTTCTTCCATACGCAGGAGCTCATTCTTATTTTGCTCACGCAGCTGACTTTATCTCAAGAAAGGTGAGATTCATGCATTTGCTCAATGTGTTCTTTCAATTTTGTCTTTGCATCGGATTCTCACTCGCTGCACAACGAGCTTGTTGAACAATGTTCGAAATATCTAGCTTGTTCCACACGCATTGTTTGCTACTATTGCCACCACTCCCGGGATTCGACTATTATGCCTCTCAAGTCAAGAATGAGGTTTGCATCCCCGTTATCCGGTCTCATGTCCAACGAGGCCTGGTGCCTCTCCATTCGTTCAATTTCAGCAAATAATGCTTTGAACACCTCCCGAACTTCAGATGTTCCCTCTGTTTCACCGACGATCAAGCGTCAAAAATCATAGTCACCGAACGATGGTGTCTCGATGGAATGACAGGATCTCGGTCCGTGGGAAGCGTTCGAGATCTCTTTTTCGATTCTTCGGGAGGTCGGGTACTTCCACGAGAAGGAAATGATTCTACAAAGGGATCATCACGGGCAATCGGGATTTGTTCAATGATGAGTGGTGCTCGTGAGGTTCCTTGTGGAGTCGAACCCATCGCAACTTGGGGAGCCCGCGCAGCTGGACTCTGTTTGGTGGGGTCTTTTGTGAAGTTGACTCGACTTGCCGAGCCTCAATTGTCTCAACAAAATTCGTCGGTCTCACCGGTTTTTCCAAGTGAGTTGACTGGTCATCGGTCTTATCGAGCGTCATCGGACGATGATGAGATTTCCATGGGTGGCTCATCATCAAAGTTGAAAGTTTGGCGAGTAGTCTTGAGGTCGGACATACTCGTGGTTGGAACATCCTCACCGAGTCTTTTGGATCGACCACAGGGATGACTCGGCTTCATCGTCTCCTTTCGATCCCGGAAAGGTTACATCGGATTATCCTGGGAATCGTGAAGTGCACTTATCTCCTTTTCGATGGATCAATGATAGTAGGAGGGATGTTCTATACTTCACTTCTTTACCCCGGAAGTCTCAACCTCTCGTGGGCCTTCATTACCTCCCCGCAGTCTCAACTACGGCGAGGCCTTGACATCCCTTTCGACAATGTCACTGTCTTAGGGTCTTCTGCGGTGGCATCCATTAGAGTCTCAACTCCATGGATTGCACTTTAAATCGCCAGTGTTAACTCCCGGGCTGTCCCTTCCTGTGCCTCGACGCATTAGCAACGCTATTAGCCTTCGAGCAGTTTTTAGCACTTCAAATTGAGACAGTCTCAATCGCCTGAGCCTCGTTGATGACAACTTGCTTTGTGTACTTTGTGTTTGTTCCTTCTCCACTTCGCCTCCTAGATTCATTGTGGAGTCACCGCAGATCCTCCGACCTTGCTTTGCCGGGGGAGTTTCCCCCTCGGTGGCATACCATCATTCTTTGCTCATTAAGGATTCTCGGATTCTTCCATTACTTCCGCATTTGCAACTCTTCTCGTGGCAGCAACAAGGTCCGATCCTCATCACTTTCTCGATAGGGCGTCAAAGTGAGGATGTGTATGTTACGTAGGGTGCCGGTGATAAGGCGGAGATCTTGGCCTTCTCACGTGCCTCTGCGTCTCAAATGCTTTAGCTCGTTCATTTTCTTTTCGAATCTCTAGTATATTGATGCAATTATCCTCGTCAAGGGCTTGCAAAGACAGCTGTGTCCACCTCAAGAAATCAAGAGTTCTTCTTCCTCAAAGAATGAACTCGGATTTTCAAACCGCACTGGATAGGCTCGACTTCCATTTTCTCCACTCTCGCATTTCCACGATTTTGGGTGTCGGATACATCTCAAGAGTGCATGATTACATCGTCTTCATCATTCTCTTTGCTGGCCCTCGTTTCCTGGTATTAAGGGTAGCAGACTTCGCCGCTCGACACCTTCACCTCTGTTGCAGGTGGAGAGACAACCCCGTCAACAGTGATTTGGTTGTCACAACAGTGCACTTTGTTCTCACTTACTCGCTGTTGGGTCATCGAGTTGCCTCTCTGCACGATCGGCCCAGCAGACTTGGCCGTTTCATCAATCACGCCTGGAGACTCTACTTCTCCAGGCCAGTCTTGGTATCTTCTCCACTGAGTGGCTGACTCACCCGGCTTCTAAAGCTCGGGCGCTTGAAAATTCTTCTCCTTCTTCTTGTTTGAACCGGAGGGATTTACTGTTCTCGACAAGGTTTCTTCTAAGTCTTGGCGGGGGCGTGCTGTTGTTTTCTTACGAGGATCTGGTCGTCTTGGCTTATCGCTTCTCCTCTTCTTGGACGCAGGAGAAAGGTATTTGAGATTCCTTCTCCGCCGCCGCAGGGGCGAGGAGCACATTTCTTTTTCTTTCTTTGCGGGGAGCGTGATCTTCTTAGCAAGCAGGGAGCAGCCTTTTTCTTTGGTGGAGAGGGGACAATTTGTATCTTCGGGTCACCGATTCCCCTCACTTGTATCGCCTCTCTTAGCGTAGGCTCTCTTCTCGTGCGCCCGAGAGGTTTGATCGGAACATTCTCTTGTTTACATGGAAAGCCTTTCCATGTCGAAGAGGGACTTTCTTCACTTCCATTATTCGGCCAATTACCAGGCCGTATCCCAGGGATCCTCCAAATGTTCCATCCTCCTTGGAGGATTTGTTCCCTACATTCTGGCAGAGTCTGCTGTAGACAAACTCAGCCCAGTTCACTTTCTTTTCTTCAATGATCGCAGCCATTATGTTCATTTTTGTTTTGGACAGTTGGTCAAAGCTGCCAAATTTGATGTCTATGCATTTGGCAACGATGTCCAACAATTTGTGGTAGTCCTCCTTCAAAGTAGCCTCTTGTTGGTTGTGTAGACTATCTTTTCAAAGACATCGGTCTTGGCTACTTCCTTCCAAGCAAGGCCAAGTCAACATCGGCTTCTTTGATTTCTCGTGCTCCTTTCACGCAGAACGGCGGTGTTCGCCAAATCCTTGGCGGTAATGATGAACTCTTTCCCGTAAACAGAGGATTTGATCCCCTCATCGTGAATCTCAGCGTTCACGTAGAACTGTGCGACCTCTTCCACATAGGTCATCGGAAACTCCATCGTCAAAAATGGTTTTAGCCCAGACGTTTTGAGTTTTTCAGCGATCTTCTTTACGAGGGCGTCATCAGACCCCTGTTTGACCATACCCTCGAAATCCACAGTAGACCCGATGTGGATTTGCTTTCCTAGCTTGACAAAATCATGAGTAGATGCCATTTTTCAGTATTTCACCGAATGAAACTTATAAGGTGATTTGAAGATTGATAGGGTTTTGAGAGAGTTTTTTGCCTTTGCTTCTGACAGAGAGAAATGAACAGTTATTGGTAATGTGTGAGAGAAACGGATGAAAGAGTTTAAATATGGTTCATGAAAGGACGTGCGGGTGGTTTTTGAAATGTGATCGAAATCAACGGCTTAGATTTTGCACGCCGATTAACATTTAATGTCTCGTATTTAATGCGGCAGCTTTTATATCCAATCATAAGCTTGGTGTGCAGCTTTTGCCTGTACACATCATTATTATGCTGACGTCATTCTTAAAAACCTTCTCGCTTATTAAAAACGACTGCGTTTTTGTCACTTTGCTCATAAATGACTTAGCTTGTCCTTAGCCGTTTTTAACTCTTTTCTTCTCATATGTAAATACTCAAATTTGTCGAAACTTACTCGATGCAAAAATTGTCTTTACGATACTTACTGATTTACTCAAAAATTTGATTTAAGAGTTCAGCTCTTTTTCCTCTCTTCGTACTTTATTTCTTTTCTTTGAGTTTTCTGAGTGTCAACTCAGCTCAATTAATCCTAACTCATGCTTGAGTTCTTCAAATCTTGACTCACATAATGGTTTTGTGAATATGTCAGCCAACTGCTTGTCAGTTGAAATATATTCCAAGATGATGTCCTTCTTTTCAACATGATCTCTTATGAAGTGATATCGACATCAATATGTTTTGTTCTTGAGTGCAACACAGGATTTTGAGTGATTGCAATTGCGCTTGTGTTATCACACATGATTGGAATTTCCTTTTCTTCAACTTCATAGTCTCTTAGCTGTTGTCTCATCCATAGGACTTGGGCACAACAACTGCCCGCAACTATGTATTATGCTTCAGCTGTAGAGGTGGCTATTGAATTTTGCTTTTTGCTAAACCAGGAAATTAGCCTATTTCCAAGCATTTGACATGTGCCTGAGTGGAGAAAAATTTATACATCCATGGAATGTAGCATACCTGAAAAGGTACTATCAATAAAGACCTCGGTTTACGATCCAAGATAAGATTCCAGGGAATTACCCTTTCATCTGATATTCTGTGAGCTCTCCAAAGGCGGAGGAAATCTTTACTCACCTCGGCTATGTGCTAAGCACAACAGAAATCGCCTCAGCTGAAAGAGCTGAATGCCGGCAAGTCGTCTCGAGTACGTCCCAAGCACAAAACAAAGACTTGGTCATGCACCAAGCACAAAACAAAGACTTGGTCATGCACCAAGCACAAAACAAAGACTTGGTCATGCACCAAGCGCAAAACAAAGACTTGGTAATGCACCAAGCACAAAACAAAGACTTGGTCATGCACCAAGCACAAAACAAAGACTTGGTCATGCACCAAGCACAAAACAAAGACTTGGTTACGCACCGAGCATAAAACAAAGACTTGGTTACGCACCGAGCACAAAACAAAGACTTGGTTACGCACCGAGCACAAAACAAAGACTTGGTCATGCACCAAGCACAAAACAAAGACTTGGTCATGCACCAAGTACATAACAAAGACTCGGTTTATACACCAAGCACAAAATGAAGACCAGGTTCATATACTGAGCACGAGAGCCAATTAAAGCAGATAAAGTCCCTTATTCGGAGATGGACAACAATCTTACAAAAGGAGAAGAGCCAAGCATCTACAAAAAGCTTAAAACACATACACACAGGTGATAGAAAGAAAAGTTCATTTCTACTTCAAAAGTATTTACGAGAGGGGGCGGAGCCCATTACATCCCAAGGCACGAAGCCAAGTAATCTACCTACAAATACATATAAAAGCTTGTAAAGGGGCAAACAACACCAAAACTAAGACGGGGGCGGAATTTCAACAGCACCACTGGAGGCAACTTCTTCTCGTTCGGAGGAGGTGAGCCCGAACATTGGGGGCCTCGGCAAAGTTCGGGCGAAGAGCATCGAGATCAGCCTCCCGGGAGGGCCAAATCTTCCTCAAGGCCGAGCAACGATCCGCCCGGCCTTAACCGAATCATGGATTTCTTTGAGGCTGGTTGCGTGGCGCAAAGAAAGTTAACATAAATGCATACTCCTCGAGTCCTTATAAGCTTCGACGGCTTGTACACGAGCTTCCCCAACCTGTCTACGGGTAGCCTCTTCAGCCTCTTTGCGCACATCGGCTAGACGCCTTTCCATCTCTCCAGCCTGGGCAACGGTTGCATGCTCCAGCTCGGCAACTTTAGCCCGGAATTCCTTTTCGGCCTTGCGAGCCTGATCCCACTCTACCTCGGCCCTCGCAGTGGCTTCCTTCTAAAAATTGGCTTGAGCCATGGCTTCATCTACCTGGGTCTTCAGAGACTCTTGTACCCCTTGAAGAGTAGCGTAAGCCTCTTGCAGGTCACCATGCCGCCTTTCCAGACCAAAGATATTTCTTCTCCAAACGCGGGTTCCCCAATCGCGTGCCACAAGAGCCCAATAATTCGCCCGAGACATTCCCATGGCGTCTTGAATCGCTCTCAAAGCCGCCTCAAGCAAAATTGCTCAATGCCTTTTGTCCAGGCACGAGCTGGGACATTCATTGCGGCCCGACCCGCCTCTGGCAAAACTCTCGACTGCTCATCCATCGGCGTGGCGCACCGGACAAACTCCACGAACCACTGAGGGCGTATCCCACTCATTCCCTCGCAGTACTCGTCCCTCACTTGGCTCGGAGGGATAAAGTGACCCTCGCGGCCGAGGTCGTCTGAGAAGGTCCGTGGGATAGCCCCTTTAGGAGTCTGTCCGGGATACACCGGTGCTGTCTGACCAACCCTTTCGGTCTGCCCGGGCTCTTCGATCACAATCCCTTCTCTTCTTCTTTGGAGGGGGTTCCATCGCCTCGGGCACCCCATCGTGGGACGTTTGCCGCCCGAATATCTACTCCGAGCCACCTCCGCATCGTGGGCTGGTGTTCAGCTTGCCCGAGTCCGACGTGCGGCCGTGTTCCTCATGCTACGAAGACGTGCACGCAAGTCCAAGCCACGCCCTACAAAAAGTGACCACCGTTAAAAAGAAAGAGAGTGTAAAATACTATGTACATTTACCTCGGCCGGCAAAAGACGCTCGGCGGTTCCGGAGTCTGTGTTTGCCCGGTAAAGGGCATGACGATCCGCCCACGGGATCGCCGCTACGGGAGATGGCCCGGCTCGCTTCGTTCGCGACGGTGCTCCCCGGAAAGGTGGGGCTGCTTCTTGATCCCGTAGGACTCTGTTGAGGCTCTCTTCTAGCCTCCTCCTCTGCTCGCCGCCTCGTCCCGAGCCGGCCCCTCGGCCTCGAGGCCGGCGGAAGAGCCTCGGCCAGCCGGCCGCGGCTAAGTTGGCCTCGATGGCTAACCTATCAATCCGCCTATCCACGATGCCCTTGGCCTGGATGTTCTCCAGCCTTCGGATAAAGGTGGCCGACAAAGGGCCTTTTGATGCTCGGTTCTCTATAAAGGTAAAAAGACGAAAAAAGAAGCAAGGTCAATCACATAAAAGGAAACAATAACAACAAAAGCAGAGAAAGAAAAAAAAAAATAGACTTATCAGAAAAAAAACGAAATTTGAAGGGGATGAAGGACGCTTTCCCTTGCTCCATCCTCCACGCGAGCTTGCCACTCGCCGCTCACCCAGAGCCACTTGTCTTTCCACACCTTCAAGGATGAAGGGAGACCTTCCACTAGGCCGTCCGGATACCCCAGTCGGGTCTGTACGTAATACCACCCGGACGGCTCACCCCGGGATGAAGGAGTTGCTCGCCAGATAAAGAGTTCGTTCATCTCTTTGAACTTGGGGCGAGGGTATTTCTCTAAGTGGAACATCACCAAGAGACCGATGATCCTACCCCAAGAAATAGGGTGCACTTGGGTCAGATGCATACCCCACTTGCAAAACCACCGCGTGAGGAAAACCGGCAGTGGAAATCGCAGCCCATATAGGAGGTCATGACATGTATGGCCACGCAACCCGCTGGTGGGTACTGAGGAACCTTCGTGCCATCCGGTACCCAAAAATTGATGCCACTCGGAATACGGTACCTCCGTTGGAGCTCTCCCATTTCCCGGATCATCAGCATGCTAGGGATGTTGTTTATATCACACGGCTTCCACCGAGGCTCTACACGAAGGCGAGGGCCTCCTCCTCGCCGGCCATCACCATTACGATGGCCCATGGGCACTTGAGGCCTCTCCGGCCTCGAATCTCCGGAGGGTTCGTCTACCCACTCCACGTTATCACGTTCTGGCTCCGATGGATTCATATCCTCTTCTTCCTGCTGATACTGCCGAAGATCAGCACTCGGCGATCTTTCGTTAGAATTCTCTCGTGCCCGATCTGGCCGATACACCGTTCTTTCTCGAAAAAGCGATCCATCAAGGCGTCGGATTAAAAATAGTGTGCGTCCGCTCTAAAGATGTTCCGCCTCGAAGAGAAGAATCCGGAGAAGAGATCTGAATGATGCTCGGACTGTAAGGCGAAGATGGCTGTGCTGGGGAGAAATAAACAGAAGGTTCAGAGGGGGGATCCTCGATTTTAAGCTCTACGCTATAGCTACGGCTTCTACCCAAGTAAAAGGAGAGTATTTCGAAAAAATACCTAAGTTTGGAGTCTCTGAACTTTGAAAGCCGACCCAAAATTTTTGCTCAGTCTTAGTCAGTCTAGCTCAAAGGTTAATGGATGCGAAAGTGAATAATGGAGGGAAAAAGAGGTATTTATAGATGGAGTTCCCTCGATAAACGAAGCGTTTATCCGAAAAGACGCGCCTTTTCACCTCAAAAGCCATCGAAAATGTCAGAAAACGTCACGTCCCCACGCCCGCTGACAGAACTGATGCGCTTTTTCAAATTCCTGCACAAGATTGGTCCAACCACAAGAGGCCACGTGTCTGTCATTATGGCACCACAATTAATGCGCCGCTACAGACATTAACCACTACGCGACAGATGTCAGGAATGAACAAACCTTTGAAGATTCCGTTTCCTCATTAAATGTTTATCATTAGCATTGAAGTTTAACTTCGACTTCAGAAATTCTTCTCTCGAAATTAAACTTGGGGCCTTTGATGACGCCTTGAGCCGAGCCGGAAGAAATTAATCCACGCAATTAGTCCAAGACACATCCGGTAGGGGGGCCTACAGTGACGCCGCGAACGCGTCATGGATTAGGCTCGCCCGCTACCGAGCCCAACCACAAAGATGGTCATCGAGCCTCGAGCCCCGAGCCCAAATTTCGGTGGGAAACGCATGCACGACAGATTCATAAAAATAACCATTTGCCCATGCTTGCCCATGCTTAGTGCTTTATTGGTATCGAAACCGCCACGTGTCGAGAAAGTTATTAAGAGGAGTCACCAAGTGTCATTTTCAAATTATTTTACTTGATTAGTGACTCGATTAGTGCAAAGATGACTCGTTGAAAAATCACTTACGAAAGGGGTATAAAAGGCCTCAATTAAGGAAAAAGAAAAGGAAGAAAAAATATAGAAAAAGCACCGAAAACGTGTTATTATAAACAAGACCGACCCGATAGTTCGGCTCGGCTTTGTATCACAAAAAGGCGACTTAGCCATAAATAAACACACGTTACGCACGCTTGTATTTCCACGTGTTAAATTTATTACATATTTTGCTTGTTGACCAAAACGCACGTCAACACCAATATCCAAAAAAAATTATCTTTCTTATATAGTAAAATTCCAATATCCAAAAAAAATTATCTTTCCTATACAGTAAATTCAAAAGTGAAAACAAAAGAGCTCAACTTAAGAGGAATTTGATTCACAACTAATTCTAAGATCCAAAAAACCAACCAATACCTTAAAAGAGCAAACCGTAGCTGAAAACATTGCGAGATCTTCAAATGGCGTGAGGGAACCTGCAATTTTTGTCAAAAAAAATTAGAAGATGCACACCGAATCTAGGTTTTCGAAAATTTTAAAACAAAAGGGAAAATAAAACGACACCCGAACCTGGCCTAAAATCCTAGTGAATGTTTTTTTGTAGGAGTAGTCCGTCTTTTATTACGGGGCCGGATTCACGACCACCTTCAAGAAGGTCGAGAGCTGCGAGCTTCCATAGTTTTATGGTGTGTAATATGTTCGACTATTCCCACCAGTAGCCAAATGCACAACAAATTTTGGTTGTTTGTGGATAGACCTCTTTAATTCAAGGGCATTATCGTAAAAGCAACCCCCAAGGGAATGGGCTGGAAAATGTATCCCACCTAGGAGGTGGGATGTGGTATCAAGGAGTGGGCTTGATAGTGAACAGGGTCAAGTCTTTTTCATGGGCTATCATAAAGTGAACCAAACAAAATAATACAATGGAATTATTATAAAAGTGGGTGATATCAAGCACATAAACACCAACCAAACGAGCCCTATGTGTATATCTTCCATATTATTCATCTTTTCCACTCGGTTGTTAAGTTTAATTCCCTCTTTAATCTCAATTGGGTTGAACCCTTGAGAATGTGCTTTTACTTGATGAATTCATGAAATTCTTGTATGATTGTGATGTGAATTATGAATGTTGATGAATTGTGATTATAGAATTGTAATTGGTGTTGATTTTTTGGGCATGATTACATTTACAAATGTTATATACAACTTGGATTTTATTCTACGCGCGCCAAGTGTTCGATAAATTGTCTCAGTGAAAATTTCATCCTTTACATGAATCTCTTGATTTCAAATGACTTATATGTTTATAGAGATCATGTTTTATCAATCAAATGAGCTTCTACAAACTTTCTTCTCAAAATTTCCCTTCCCAGTTGGAATTTTAAGCTTTATGTTCAAAAGCATGGTAATTCGATTCAGTGCGCACTTTGATATATATTTATCGTGCTAATAGTCTTTTTGATGATTCTAAACGGGGAGAAAAATGAAATAAGCTCATAATCTTATGTTTAGATCAAAGAAGCCAGAAAAAGCTCGTGAAAAAAGCTATAAGATGTGGATGAAAAAGCCAAAAGCTGAGGATGAAACTTAGTCCAATGGATGGATAATGGACTTTTACATATGACTAATGATTTCTTTTTGACAGGGGGAGCTTTTAAGCTCTTGAAATTCAAGCTCAAATTGTAAAAGCTAAGCTTTTAACTTTTAGTTGTTTGGTTTTATGTCTTCTCTTGAATTGCATGTTGATAGGGGGAGCTTTTATAAAATATTTTGAAAAATCTTTGCTCCTATCCTTATGATTCTTAATCATGAAAAGTGTCGCCCACAATGGATAGTTATTTTTGACCGGAAAAACTTATTTCATTTTTAAAATCGACTTTCTAAAATTGTTTTGGTTCGTAATCGTTAGAAAGGGGGAGTTTGTTAGATAAATGTTTTTATCGTAATTTTGATGATTTCATATAATTGAGTTTAATACCAAAATAATGTCCCCAAATATTGTCCTAATACTTCAAAACATTTTCAATGATTTTTACCAAGAGTTTGAAGTATTTCTTGAACTTTATTTTTGACAAAAATTGGAAAACTCCTCTGTTTTGAGGTCAACCGGTCGCCCTAGAGGTCGACCGGTGTCTGAATGTGAGAAATTGTACAAAAATGTTTCTGACTCACATTTTGTGGAGGGTGACCGGTCCAGGGCTTGGGCGACCGGTCGAACCCTTTGGTCGACAGTCCACCCCCACCCTGGACCGTCCGACCCTATTTAACCTGTGATTTTCAATTTTAAAAGTCTTTTTCATATTAGAGGTCGAATCGGTCCGACCTAAGGTTTTATCACAAACTATACGTTGCACAACGAGACAACATTTCATGAAATTATGGGATTAATTTCTAACAAAATTATATTCCCCATTTAATGTGCAATTTTTTTCTCAGATTTCAATCTCCAATGAGGTGCCTATTGCTGGCATTCAAATCCAAGAGCTCTCCTATAGATGAAGGCTTGAAGCAATACAACAAGACAACACAATACAACACTACAAGAAAATCTGCAAATTTGTCTAAGTCTTTATTTTTAACATTTTTGTTCTATTAGCCTAAGCTTATCACTTTCACATCTTGCTTCTTTCCTTCTCGATTACACTTGCACTTTTGAGTTGTAATATTTCCTTTAAAGTGTAATCTTAATTATATTTGGCAAGAATACGTTTGGTTGATTTGATTGAAAAGTTTGGTGCTTTTCGTGTTGAAGAGTTTAGTGCTCTTCGAGGTGTTGAAGAATTTGGTGCTCTTCGAGTTGGAAGAGTTTGGTTCTCTTCGAGGTGAAGAAGATTTTGGTGCTCTTCGAGGTAAAAAAGAGTCTGGTGCTCTTCGGGTTGGGAAAATTGTGGTGATCTTCATAGGTATGTGGTAAGAAGAGTTTGGTGATCTTCAATGTAAATGTTGCAATAGTTTGGTATCTATTAATAAACTTTTTCCTTTTATTGGAAATCCATTCCTGACATACCGGGGGTGGTAGAGATCGTGCCCTAGGTAGGTTGAACCTCTATAAATCATCGAGTGTTTTTATATTTCCGTGCTTTTATTTTGGTCATTATCTTCATATTCGAAAAAGAAGGCGTAAATCGGAAATTTGGGAAAATCTTTTCACCACCCCTCTAGATTTTTGTAACCACTTGGACTAACAAATACAACCAAAAACAACAAAGCCAAACAAAACATCATAAGAAAAAAATAATGTTACATTCGGAGCTAAAATAGAAGAATATCAAAACTACCCAAACAAATACACACATACTTTACATTATATTTATGAAAAAGATCTAAATCGACCAAAATTCATCAATACACAAACCCATCAATGTCCAAAACCTGACCGAAAATGTAATTCGATGCATACCCAAACAAAAGTTGGAGACTTGAGGATAATTATCAAAACATTCTCAAATTGGTTTTTGAAAAATATAATCGCACCAATACTCATCAATGACCAAACCCATCAATGTCCAAAAATATGAGCAAAAACGCACTTCGATGCATGCACAAACAAAATATGGAGATGTGAAGACATTTATCAACACATTTTTTGAAAATTTGAAGGAAAAAACACAAAAACCCTTGAATTACAAAACAACTAAGGAAGAATCCGATTTACTGGAAATAAAGTAGCCAAATATACACCAAAAAAGTAAGGATGCTCTAGTCTCTGTCAAAAGTCCGATCGGTGAGTAACAATAACCTTCGGAAAAGGGGACTTCGTGGAGGGAATGTTTGTCGTCTTGATAACAAAACCCCTGTCAAGAAATGGTCACCTTCTTCAGTGGAGTAGGGCTGGTGGCCATCAGGGAGGGTTGCCAGAAAACTAGAAAATAATGGATCATGGAGTCAGATGGATTACTAGAGAGGAAACCTATTTTTTTGTCATGGGTGTGACTTGTGAGGAATGAGACGAGAAAACTGGTTTTGGGTCATTTTCATAGTATAAGCAGGTTTTTTCCCAAGGGTGTGGATGGTATAATTATAATGATTTGGGTTGAGTGGTATTTCTTTTAAAAATTATTTTTCCAAATTTCCCAATTTATTTAACTCGAACTCTACTTGGAAGCGAACATAAATTACTCTATTTCCACTCATGATAGAGTAAGCATACAATTTTCCTCAAATTCTTTCCACCATGCTTTCTTTCGCAGTTAAACACCCGATTCATCTCTCACACATTAACTTCCGCTAGATTTTCCATCACTATGACGAGTTTGATCGAATTCGATTTGTCATCGATGAGGTTTTCAATCAAACTTCTGTCTTTTCACCAGACAATAACAAACCCTTTTGGCCTCCATCGCTTCTTTATTCCATTTGATTATTATTCGCAGTTTCAATGGTGTCCTGCTTTTATCCTGGATTGCAAGTATGCTATTTGTTTGTTATATTTTGTGTGTGTAATGCTATGATGTGAGTGTGTTTTTGTTATTTTGTATGCATGTAATCCGAGTAGCGAAGTTTTTTGGCTTGAGGAGTACTGTGCTTAATGGGTCGCAATTATAAGCCGTTGTCTTTTCTCTGTGTTTATGGATATGGTAAAAACCATGTTAACTAATTTATTGCTATGGTCCAGATCAGGTTCTTTTTTTTCTTTTTGCTTTTTCATGTTAATACAATTATTAGGATGTATTCTGATTGCTTTTGTTATAATCATTTTTCGTTAGTAAATTAGTTTTTTTTAACTTATTTTTTAATTTTGTTCTTTCCTTAATTTTTATTGCCTGGGATTTCAAAGGTATATTTATGACCTGACTGACTACTGTGTTAATGGGTCCTAGAAATTTAAGTTATTCATAGTAGTTGTTATGTTAGAAACTTATTTTCTTGAATGTTCTACTCGATATCTTAGAACACATAATTGTTATAGGATTGGGGAAATGCTAAACTTTGGGTGGCTGGTTTAGGGTGTTGACAAACCAGATTCTGCATCAGAATAGAAATTTTAGTTAAAGTGGCTAGTAACTGTCTTGATTAGTGCGCGTGACTTGGAATTTAGCATTTCACCAGCTCATCTCAATAGTGAAGTTGTAGCATAGCTGATATAGCTTTGGGAGGAAGTTGAATGAGATCTTGATATTTTCTCCAAGACTGACGTCCTCCTTTTTAAAAATTCGATCTTGTGCAAAGATATTCCAAGGAATTTCTCGGATTTACCATAAAAATATTCTATCAATTTTCATATCTATAATTACATATGCACGCCAAGTGATGCCTAGTTCGAAATCTTTATATTTTGACAAACAATTGGATGGTTTTACATGCATTAGATCCTTATGCATTAATCACTTTTCCACATTTAAAGTTTGGACGCAGAAGAATGTATGTCTATAATGGTTTTTCCTCTACCTTGGAAGCTATTATGATTTGAATTTTCAATTGTTTTCATTTCAGCTCTATAGCCATGGTTGGTTCTAAAGGAGGTAAACACCCAAAGAGCAAAGGAAAATCCAAGTCAAAGAACTCTTATACAATCAACAAGAAGCCTGAAGTAATCAATTCTAAACTTGATTTGGCACAAATATTGAACAACAATCAACATGGACCAAAGGATTACAAAGGCAAGAACCCTCAGCCAAATATGAATTCTCCAATGACCTCAAGCAGGCCAAAATACACAGAAAAAGAACTGGAGGAATTTCTTTATGTGAAGTTTGAAAGGTTGTATTCTAAAGCAGAGAATATATGTTAGAATCGGGATATGGTATGGCGATATAGAAAGAGCAATCTTAAACAATGGGTCTTTCATGGTCCACTGGATCTTCTTAATAATGTTACGATAAATTTGATTGCTTTCATTGAGCAAAAGGTTGAGGCAAAAAGAGAAGCTTTCAAGGATATGAACGAGTTGTATAAAACCATGCAAGAAACTCTGGTTGAATCCATGAAGCAAACACGGCCGAACATGCAGAGGTTTAATGCCATGTGTCATCTTTTACTCAGTAACTGGGGTTTTGAAGCAATCAACACAGTTTCTCATCTGCAGTGTGGGGATCAGAATGCAAATAGCAGTGTGGTTCATGGGTCTTACGGGAGTAGTAGTCACAATAAAAATGAAGACGCTAGTGCCCATGATTCATCTTCTACTGCAAATAAAGTTCTATCGGAATTGGATGTTGAATCATCATCGAAGAAGGTTGGGACTTTGGAGAGGATCAATCTTACACCTGTGTTATTATCTCGTTTAAAACAAAATATCCCTATTCTTGCCGCCATTGTACAGAAGGAAATTGGGGATCCAATTTTTGAGCAACATGCTTTTAAAAGAGTCGGTGGCGAGCAAAGAGAACATTTTGATATTATGGGATCTGATTTTCTAACTTCCATAACGGAAGCATGCATCGAGAATTGGATGGCGAGCGATCATGATAATCGAAAAATTCCATTAATAATTGATTTGGTGAAAAGTATCAAAGACTTACAGGAAAAGGTGAACGAGCAAAAGGATCTGGGCTCAACAGTGATAGACTCGGCTAAAAAATTGAGCAAACATTTGCTGGAACTTAATATTCTAAGGATGGAAAAGGTGGATGTGAAAAGCAGGACAAATGAGAAAGTGTATGTTGAAACGTCGTGCGGATTGAAGCTCATGGAAGCTGAGCAATGTCTGAGAAATGCGAATTGTGAAGCAAGCTTCATTATCGGCTGGCTTGTCGAGGCCGAGATTGGCAATGCACAAATTAAAGGCGGACATTGAAGCACTTAAACTTGATGCATCTCGAGTCCAATAGTGATTTGAATGAAATCTTTGAAAAGAGATCAAGATGCATGAAGAAACTTGCCAAGATCGAAAAGCACACTAGCAATTTGAGAGCACAAAGGTCAATAAAGAGGAACAGGTTGATGCAGCTACAATCGAGGGTGTTTCAAGCCGAGAAGGAATCTGTGGAAGCCGAGGTGCGTAATTCTCTTGAATTGGACCTAGTAATTATCTAGTTCATATGCTAATTATATTCTTAAGAAACTTATTTCACATCCGGAGTTAGCTTTTCTTCCTTTGTGCATTTCCATCTTTCCCTATTTTCCAGGACATTATCTGCTACAAATCTATTCTCGACCGACACATAGGTCTTACTCATTTGAGAATGTATGTGGACTTAAATTCCTTATTTGTAAATCCCCCTGTCCCCCCATATTTTATCCAATAATATGCTGCGGTGCATCTGCGCCAATGTGATATTTGTATTCTCTTTCAAGGACATGTTATGTCATATTGTGTATTCAATTTTCAGTTAGGTTCTTATTTTTCCGATAATCTAATATCTACTACTAGAAACCTAGATATACGCCCCACATGATTGATTTTCTACATGAGCTCTTGTGTTATCAAACGAAGCCCAACATAATCTTGGTGCACTGCATCGTCGAGCCCAAATAGCATCTATGTAGTTGTTTCTTTAAATCCCTCGTTTTTTAGCCTCTCATAGCAATTGGATAAATGATTCATTTCATCTATGCCGGAGGACGAGGCTCTCCTCGTCCAATTGGTCATAGTTATCAATGCAAAAGGCAGCACCACAACGCCAATGGGACAAAAGGCTATGTACTAGCCACGCAAGGTGATAACAACTGGGAACCACGTTACATATTTGTATTCTTCTAAAAGCCAACTACAAAACTTAACAAATCATATCAAACAATAATAAACTATATCAAACACCAATATCAAATTATCAATCATCAAGCAACAAAAGCACAAGTCAAATAATTAATAATGTCAACAAGTCACCCCATCACAATTAAATCCCTAGACAATTAAAGTTTTTTTAAGAAAGCTACACTACTCCAAACTTTCAAGATCAATCATTTCAACCCCATCATTATCATCCACATGCAATGGTGGAAGGACTAAGGCGTTGTGAGTTGGGACGATGACAGAACGAGAATGATTTTGGTGTTCGGTTTTTCCTTATGGTTTTAAGTTAAACTTTTTAAATTTTATTACGAAAAAATCCTTCTTAAAATTAGAAATTAGAAAAAACTAAAGACCAACTCAATTGTCGATCAAAGAAAGTTGTCGCCTATAGCCTCTCAAAAGGGGACGGCTAGGCGGCACCGAGGCGATAAAGTATGGCATAGGCGAGGCTTTAATAACTATGATTCTGATATTATTTTCTTCAAAGCTTTTGATTAGGCCCTATTGCACATGTTATAGATTCTTGAACTACGAATGTTATTTTATGTTAGCCACTTAAGAGATGTGTTCCAAATAATGGTAATTGAATTTTCTTGTGGTCGAACCATCTTCTGTATTAAGGATATAATGCTCAGTTTCGTAATAAACTATCTAATATAGTCGAAATTCCTATATTCTCTAGCATCCAACAATCTTGGTCAAAATTCACGTCTATAAAATGCAACATTTTTGGAAATTCAAAACTTCATTAGAATAGCATAATTAGACGAATCTCTACATCATACTTACAATATGGATTAACAATATTAGAGATTGAAAACTGAATATTAATCATCCTACTATCTATTTTTATTTATCCAAATATTATATATATATATATATATATTTATTTATTCAATGACATATCTCTATTTCGCATGAGGAAAATAAGTTACTCAAGATCTCACAGTGGTTGAGAATGGTATAGTGATAAATTTCAAATTTCAAAATCAATAAGTTTTTATGGTTGGATGCTTCGTGAATCCAAGATATTTTTCATTTTCTTCCTGTAACATACTTTAAATAAGCTCCATATGTCCTAGAAGTCTCCGTAACCATTGCAGAAATTCTACAAGAAAACAAATGGACTAGCGATGGATTTTAACTATCTAGCAACATATCAACGACGGATTAACGTCGAGTCACTTCAAATAATTTAAAAAATTATCTTAACAAATATTAACGGCATAACGCCATACTAAATGTTGGAAATCGCATGAATTGCCCTTTAAATTTAATCATTTAGCGATAGATAAATCGGTCGCTATATTTTGAATGTTACACTATTTAATGATGGATTGTAGGGGTCGATATACTGTTTTTAAGTAAAATTGCAGTGTCTTTGTCGTTAGAGTGTAAATTTCATCTTTCTAAATAGTAAAAATTTAGAGCACTTCTTAAATGATCCTTAAGAGTCTTAAAAAAAGGTAAAACTATGCTTTCTCTCTCCAAATATCTAAATATGTCCTTAATTTTCCTAAAATGCAAATGTAGATCTGATCTTTTTCACCTTATCTACTTTAGGTTCCACCTCATTTTTAGACTATATCTTAAATTAGACCTCAGTTATCTTTGATTGATAAAGTTTCTCAACTTTATTATCAAGAATATTCTAATTTTGACGGCCCAAGTGATGCTCTGATTCCAAAATGATTTCCTGCATCCATTTATATAAAAGCTTTGCTTCTATTCGTGTACCATTTTAATGAGCAGATTAGCAAGAGTAGGTTTGATAGTCACATATATATATATTCAGAAATAAAATGAGAAAGTAGCAAAAATAAAGATAGTTAACATAAGCTGGCTAGGAATAGTCTTATGAAACCCAGAAACTAAGTCTGTTAACAGGAACAGAAAAGGCAACTTGATCCCTAAAGTACTTCATTCAATTTATAATAATTGCTGGCAAATAGAAAATTAATGCTAAAGAAGCATCTTCCTTCCATCATCCCATGCTTGGATCTTTGTCTTGTCTTTATTTGCTTCCTCTTCAGACTTCAACCCTTCATGCGCTTCTTTTTCATGTTTTCTCTCAGAACATAACACTGTTTCTAAAAGGCAACAAAATGGGCGAGGCACTCCACATGTCTTGGGTCAGGGCATAATCACCAAGGAGTGGGGTGTATGCCCCGCTTATGTTGGTGTTCTAGGATTTAAAAGTAATTTAACAAAAGAATTCGCTACCTTTAAATCGTAAATTACTTTTAGAATTGAATAATGAGCTAAGAGTTTAAAAAATTTGTTGGAAATACCATGTGAGATAAATTACTATAGAAGGAATAAATAAGAGATATATCGATCTTACCACTCTAGCATAATTTAACATATTGCATTCAAGTAAAAAACATTTAAGTTCAACTTTTGCCCAAAATTAGATGAATATACCTAAGAACAAGAATTCATCTGATTTTATTATATATAAAGATATTGAAACCCACCCAATAAACTAATGTGAGATTTTGTGAAAGAATATGACAGCTCAAATGGATGCTAAGCTTGAGGAGAACACTAGCCCCCACATAGAACTTGTAGGGGAAATCATAAATGTCTTTGTGATAATTCTCTTAATTGTGAAAGCTAGTATGCACAACAATATAAAGAAAAGAAAGGCTATTTATTTTCTATAAGTAAGCAAATAATCTCCGAGTAAAAGCTATTTGGATGAACAAAAACTAACACATTGAATCATATAATCAAGCCCTATAAATATTCTGCCTAATACTAGAGTAGGAAATAGGTTCTTGTGAATTGTTCGTAAATTAGTTGTAAATCTGCACTCCCCCTCAAGCTGGGTAATAGATTTTAATCATACTCAACTTCGTATCCAAATCCTAATACTAAATAAGTAAATTGATTCTTCATTCTTGTGAATCGTTCCTATTGGTATCCACATCTTCAAAATTAGCTCTAGGAAAAGCCATAATGTGGATATCGTCAATCCGATTCTTGGTATGCATGTAAAAAAGGTGATGTTAGCCTTAATCTTTAAGTGGCAATCTATATCGATATGTTTAGTTTGATGATAATGTCATGATGAACAAGATCTATAGCAATGTGAATGGTTGCTTGATTATCACAATTCAAAGGTACTTGAGTTGATAATCTTAATTTTTAAAGCATTTTCTCAATCACATTCCTTCAAGGGTAAGAAACTTAGATTAAGCTTCACACTGCTCTGAGACACAACTGATTAGTATTTGCTCTGCCACGTGACCAAGTTACCAAGATATGTGTACAATAACCAATGGGGAACCTTCTTTTGTTTTGGACTCAGCCAAATCAGTTCCATTAAATATTTGATTTGATACTAACTTGTACTTGAATATATAGCTATCGCAATGTTAAATGGATTCCTATGTATGTTTGGAGAAAATCTCAACCTTTTTTCCTTTCTGGTTTGTGGTTTGTAACTGCAGAGGAGATTGAGGCAAGAAATTAAAGAGAAAGAGAAAAGGTTTGCCCTACTGGCTGAATAAACTCGGATTGCAGGGATACGAAAAGCCAATTCGAGATCAGAGCTATTAATATTGCGCCAAAAGCTTGAGATAGAGAGTCAGCTAGCAAGGGATGAACATCAGAGACTTGAAGATGAGTTGTCTCGTCGCATGCCTCGTCAGATGTCAGGTGTACCAATGGAGGATGATAATTTCTTATACGATGACATTGAAATAACATCTTTAGAGTCAAATGTTCCAGGTGAATCTTCTTCATCTACTCATTGGAACTGCATGATATGCACTCACAATCAAGTGTCTGTTGTTTTACTGTCGTGCACCCATCAAGTGTTGTGTAAGAATTGCTACGAAGCAGCAGTGGAAACACATTGTCCGTACTGTAAGGCCGATATTGAGCAGGGCATCAAAGTCTATGGCCCTGCTTCTTAGAGTCATCATGTTGGGTATAATTGCAGTTTGGCCTTGGATGAAGTGGTGATTGTTGATCTTATTAGAGCTTTAATTTTAATAGAACAGAGATGTCTATTATTTTGTTTTATTTTTTTATTTAGTGCTGCAACTGCAATACTATTCTTAGGATTAATTCTGGTGATTGTGCTTATTAGTTAGTGTTTATACTTTTTCGCATTGGCTCTCTAATCTCTGGTGTTTAGCTGTTCTTTTTGTTTTTCATATTTATTGCATGCATATATTCTGATCAAATTGCATTTATGTAGATAACAATTGAATTGTGTAGTTTGGATGTAAAAAAGAACATATAGGTAAATAGCATTTGGTTGCATTAATAAGGTCTATAATTTACATGGAACACTGTGAAATGCAATGCACTTGATAAAAGCTTATACTCCTCGGCAACCTCAACTAATCAACCTATCAAAACTCTTTTAATATATTTGCAGTCACGATAGCATTCTCTTGGCCTCCATTCGGATCATAAATCAATATGTCAATATAAATTGACATCAAGATTGTCTATTTCAATTTAGATATGATTTTAAACCATTGCTATAAAATTATCATCCCAAAATCTAAATACATCAACTGTAAAATTTACAAAATACAAGAACAATAAATTAAACATACATACCTTATATAAACATTTCAAAAATTAAAATTAACAAATATCATTATATACAAGTCATACTCTATATTTCTTTTTTTTTTTTTTCTGAAATAGTCATACTCTATACTTTTTTTTTTTTTTTTGAGAAAGCGTCATACTCTATACTTCAAAGCATTGCAAAACTGGAAAAACACTAATATTATCAACCCAAAACCAAACTACATTTAACCATATCATCCATTAAATACATCAAAAATATATTAAACAAACCTCATATATTATGCATATATTTAAATAAACTTAAGATTTTATTTACTAATACTGTCATACAAGTGCTATAGAAAAGGCTACTTCCACAAGGAAAATTGTAATATTAGTCCCACAAGATTTCAGATGATGGCAATTTTGGTCCTATGAATTCAAATAGTCCCACTAGAATGGGTTTGTTTCAAGTCTCACCGTTAGTTTTTCTGTCAATTTCTTTTGCAATTTTGGTCCCATAGTTATTTTTGCGATTGGGACTAAAACCGCAATTATTCCTATTCTATGGGACCAAAAATGCAATTATCCAAATAAAAATATTAAAATAGATAAATCTAAACAAATATCTCTTCTTTGTTGTCATTTGAATTTTTATTTAACTTTAAAACCATCATTTAGTAAAAAAATATTTAATAATTAAGATAAAATCTTATTGAATTAAAATAACAATTTTTCTTATTAATTGAGAAAAATATAAAATTAGTCATGTAATTAATATGTGATTGCAAAAATATTTCGCAAAATGTACGATTTGCAAATTACTTCTGTAACTATATAAAAAACTAAATATCGTCATAATTTTGCAGAATTACACGTGTCGCTCATGTGATTGAAATCACGATATATTTCTAATTTATGCCAAAGTTCTTATTTATGGTGAAATTAGGAACTTAGTGATTTTTATATCTTTGTTGGGACTATTTTACTTTGCATGACCTTTCTACGACCATCCTTTATCTATTTTACTTATCTATTTTGTGAAAATCTTTTATATGTATCTATGAAACACACCAAATAAGGTCAAATATATGAAGTGGGTGAGTCTAATTGGTCATATCTGCCAGATACAAGTATGAGTAGGGGCGGGTCTAGGTCTTTTATGATATTAGCGGATCAAATCTCGATTTGAGTAAGCATCAAAATCAACATCTTCTAACAACGCTCTCTTTTAATATTGTGGGTCTATTATCTTATTCTTTTTAGATATTAAGCTAAATGAAAAATATAGTAATATAGTTTATAATTAATATATAATATTTTTATAAATTTGTGCATTTACTACATCCAAAGGTGAAATGCCAGCGGAGAACTATAAAACTAATTTAGATTATATGGGAATATTTCGCATTAAAAGAAATTTTGGGGCCATAGTTGCAAATACTGAGACTAAAATCGCAATATATAATTCTTTTGGGACCATTCTTTGTAAAATTCGTCTACAACTTAACGGCGCATTGATGCTCTCTATTAGTTTTTAAAGGCCATGATACCAAAAATGCAATTTCAGATTCTTATAAAACTATATTTGTGTAAAAATAGAACTTTGGGACCAAAAATGCAACTATGGGACTAAAATCGCAATGTCCCAAATTTTGTAGGACTAATATTGCAATCTTTTCCTACTACCACAATGATTACAGGGCAACTCTGCTTGATTGGTTGCAATTGTCACAAATAGTTAATTGTCAACAATTAATTAACACTATAAGAATCTAAATAACCAGGGGCGGACCTACCTTAGTAGGGAGGGGGCGCTGGCCCCCCCAATATTTTTATTTTTTTATTTTTATATGTAATTTTTGGGATTAATTCTATTTGGCCCCCATTATTTTTTCTGTAAAATGAAAAAGCACGTCAATTTTGTATTGTAATTATGTATTTTGGGATATTTAACAAAGAATATTGACATTGTATTTGATACAAATCAGTGTTGTAAAAATTGGCCTAGGCGGCCAGCTTTGCTAAAACCGGTGCAAAAAATCATGTTGGCTAAAAATTAGCCTACGGTCAAACAATCCGGTCTAGGTACTTGACATGCGGTCAAAAAATCGGTTCTAGCGTCAAAAGCTTTAAAAGGGTCTAGCCGCAAAAATCAGCCCCCCTCGATATCAAATCCTGGTTTCGCCCCTGTAAATAACTAATTCGATCAAAACTAAAGATATATTAGTATGAAATATATCTTAAAGTCTCTAACTAAAACAATTTACACATATATTCTAAGCCTCAATTCCTTTTTTTTTTGAAATAAAAAAATAAATAGAGCACATGTTTTACTATCTCCTCAAAGGTGACTAATGTAGAGTTTATGCAACATGTGACGGAGATTGTGGTACTTGATAATGGTAAATTCCATGCCACCCAACTTGGACCCGGGACCTGCCCCTAGACCCAGTGGTTTTTGAGAAAGTGGACCCGAGACCCACCTCGGGACCCGTTTGACCAAGTTCAGACCTGCCCCTAACAGGGCTAAACCCGCCCCATTGCCATTCCTAGGTGCCCCTCTAAATCAGGTTTGAGTGGGTTTCAATGTCAATTTTTTGACATATTGAAAATTAATTATAATTCTTTTAATATTATAAATTAAAATAAATTTTAGAAAAAGAGTGAGAAAATTTGAATTAAAGAAACTGAATGACAATAATTCAATTCAATACAAGAGTGCATACATTTCAATTTAAATTTTAAAACGCTGGGCAGTTGGGTAAATTCTAATGCGGGTCCTGCGAGTTCAACCCATTGGGTCCCGAGATTATGTTTTCCTTCGCGGGGCGGGTCCCGAGTTTGGCTGCACCCATCCCGGACTGCCCGTTGTCATCTCTAATTAGAACTTATATGTTTTGTCAAACTCTTGTGGATTAATACAAAAGCTTAGTATGTGCTACTTGTATAATCTCTATATTGGTTTATATTACCCTACTACTAAACTCTTGTGCAAAAACTTTTTCTTAAGATTTTGTAGGAGATACGTGGGTGTTAAAGGACGATGATCGTAGAGATATCAATGGTTATCTACATCAAATTGATAAAGTTTGAATTGGTTGACAAAAACACAATCGATGTATGTTCATCAACTTTTATTACTCTCACAGACACGATATTCTTCATGCCGTATGCTTATGTGCTCGATTTCAAAGCAATCCCAAAGAATCTCATATGAGTGCGTGCCGTTAAAAGAACTTTTTCGATATTTGAAATACACTATTTCATATGGTTTATTTTATCCCAAATTAAATGATTTTTTTTTTCTAAAGGATATAGTGATTCGGATTATGCAGAAAATATTAATGATCGTAAAGTACTTCCGAATCATGTAAATTTTTAGGTGATTGCCTAGTATCTTGATTTTATATGAAATAAAATTGTGTATATTTTTCAACGGCCGAAGCTGGATATATTTCCTCGACCTTTTATTGCACCCAACTTCTTTGGATGAAACAAAACTTAGCGGATTACAAATGTTCTTTCAAAAATATTCCCATTTTTTGTGACAATACGTCCGCTATAAACATTGCTCTAAATCCAGTTCATCATAACCAAACAAAACATATTGAGGTTCGACACTATTTTCTAAGGGATTGTGTTTCCAAACAAAAAATTGAGATGTGCTTTGTTCCATCTCAAGATCAACTCGCAGATATTTTCACAAAACCTTTAGTCACCGAGTCTTTTGCGTCAATTCGAGCTCATTTAGGCATAATGCATATCGAATAAGATATATAATTGCACTTTGTGCGTTTTTAAAACTTATGGGTGAAAAATCGGATTTTTATCTCAAAATTCGGACATAACCAAAACTAAACTTTACGGGACTGGATGACGAGGGGGTTGGTAGTCGACTAAGCCTTGGACCGTAGGGCCCCCTTCAACCGGTCGACCTTGGCTTTAGTTTGGTTTAAATCGTTCTGTCAATCTCAGTCTATTTAGATTCTTTTCGTCTATTTTCGCACCCCTTCGCCATTTTCACACACAATTCACTCAAAATGATTTTTCTTGCAAATTTTATGTTATTGGACTTGTATTATGGGCATGTTTGGTTGCCTTTTGTGATAAGGATGGATTAATTCCCTTGGCATTTTCTTGCCTTATCCATGGTAAATAATCAAGACTATTAGACTATTTGGTTTTGTAATTGTGTTGTTTGATATCAAGCCCAATATATAATAACATGTTTGGTTGCCTATATTACTAACATGCAAAAATGTTCTTTTACCAATGTGTCCTCTATTTTATATTCATATTCCAACTTTACCCTTCAAAGAGTAATATTATATTAACCTATTTGATGTGTTAAATCGTAAGGTGTTTTCTTTGGTTTTTAACTTGTTTGATTGTTTCTAATGGATTATTTCCCCTAACACATGCATTTTGCCAGTAGTCATCATGTTTGGACTAAGCATGTGGAAAATGAGTTTCTAACAAGAAAAAAAAATGAGCATACATTGTCTCGTATATTCATCTGTTTGGGGCTAAATTGAAGCTTTATGATTATAATTTACGGTTTTGCATTATTGTAAGGTGTAAAGAACTTGGAATTTTTGCATTTGTTTGTGTAATATAATGACAAGTTTTGTTGTACAAGTTTGAGTTTTACATTGCCCCGATTATGGTTTTCTAGGTTTTCTTTGGTTTTACGAATTGAGATCCGACTCGGACAAAATTGTCTCAAGTTACATAACTCAGCCCCCAATGGGCGCTCCGGGCTTGCAATTCGGCACTTGAGTGCGCGTACTCACCGCTCAAACTTGCACGAAGTTTTCTTAAACCCGCTCCGAGAAAATCTTGCGATTTTAAAGATTAAAAAGATTCCCGGAAAATCTAGTAGAATTTTAATTTTACGGAGATGCCATACTAGAGAAAACACAGATGAAATATAGAGCATCATTAAGTCTATAAAACTTGAAGATAAAATAAATATGTAGAAATATATGCGATCACTAAACATTACACTTAAAGCAAAAACACAAAATTACGATCATGAGTGATCATCCTCCTGTGAGATGAGCTTTGAGCTTATCTTAATGGAAAGCGAGCTAATGTTTCCTAAATACAAATATCACTAACCAACAGATACTTCATTTACAAAAGACAGTAAATTCCTTTCAAGAAGCAGAGCCATAGTATTTTATCAACACACCAAATCATATATCACCAGAATCATATATCACCAGAATCATACATCTCCAAATCATATATCACCAAATCATATATCACCATAATCATATATGTCCAACCATTACATGGAAAATCTCTTCATACAGGAGCGTTCAAAACATGAATAATACTAGTTCATATCATAGAACTGAAATCATGTGTTTGATAGATAGTATTTTAATCAACACACCAAAAATACCCATTTTTGAGTACAAAAATGCTAGTGAAGCCATTTATAAGCTCCCTGATAATTTCATCTAGGCAAATTCGGCCTTTGTTTCGTCCGGCTAGTGAAGCCATTCAAATGTTCTACTTGTTTTGGTATCGTATTTGCCATAACATATCTAATTCCTTGGCTACGGCGTACTAGTTGATGGCGAGATCTGTTGCGATTTCTCCTTATTAAAACATTTAGAAGGAAAAAACTTTCTAGCATTATCTCTTCTATAATTAAGAATATTTCTGCTCTTCTCCTTGAAATTTTTGCCATCTTTCTATTCAATGTTGCAAAGTAGATTAAAACATAAAAACCAAGTGTAATGGTCTGTATCATGTTAATGAAATTGTTTAAGACAAATAGATAAAAAATACTATTGGGATTTAGAGGTCTTTTATTTTTCATCATTTTCAATTAGTCATCCCAGGTGTTAGTTAGTGATAGTTGTCATTTTGTATATTACGTTTTTCCTTTGGTGTTGCTATAAATCTTGTGCAATTTGGATGCTTGCACAATTGCGTGAATAATACATCAATACATTTCCCTCCATTTTTTCTTCTCTTAGCTTAGTTTATGAACATGGCGGTGAACTTCTACATGGTATCTAGAGCCTACGGTTGTTTCGATCCTTCATCAAATGCCGCGTCATCCACGAAATACTGCTTGGAACGTCCTCACCAAGGATCAACATGATGAAGTTGGAGATGATTTCTCTAAAGAGAATTTTGAAGACGGATCTGGTTCTCGTCAAGTTGTACCTCGCACCGATGATACCTTCACTCTTCATAACTTAGATCACCCTGGTATGGTTCTAGTTATGAATCCATTGACGGATACGAATTATTTGTCGTGGAAACGAGCTATGGTAATAGCACTTGGAGCAAAAACAAAGCTAGGCTTTGTCAATGGTAGTGTGCCTAGACCGGAGCCAAATTCACCACAATTTGAACAACGGAAGAAGATCGACTACATGCTATATAGCTGGATCCTCAATTCCTTAAGTAGAGATTTGGTTGATGCGTTCCTCTATGCGGATTCAGCTCAAGCATTGTGGGAGAAAATTGAACAACGCTACGGTCAAAGTAATGGACCACTCCTATTTCAAATTCGAGAAAGAAATAGCTACGATTCAACAAGGTACGAATACGATTGCGGCTTATTTCACTAAATTGAAAAGGCTTTGGGATGAGTATGCTAGTCTAGTGCCGTTGCCTCCTTGTACTTGTGGATCTAGTAAATTGTTGGCGGATCCGGATACAAACACGAAGTTAATGCGATTTCTCATGGGACTTAATGATAGCTATGAGAATGTTAGGAGCCGATTTTACTCATTGATCCATTGCCTAATGTTAATAGAGCATACTCTATGATTCGAGAGGGTTGAGAGACAGAATCGTCTGAACCCGGTTCCCGGACACTATGAACAATGCAACCATGTTTACTAGAGCACCAAGTGGTGAAGAGGTGGTATGAGTAGAGGTGGTCATTCTTCTACTCCTTGGACGGTGTTAGAGGAAGAGGTTACAATAGGCTAAGCAAAGAAGACAAGGCTAAGTTGCTCTGTGAGCACTTTGTCAAGAGCATGGACATCTTATGCGACTGCTTCAAGTTGCACGGTTATCCGGATTGGTATAAAACTTTTAGAGAACAACAAAAGCTGAAAGGTTTTGGTAGAGTCTTTACAAATATGGTTGACACGAGTGGATGACAAACATGAGTTAAATAGGGAAGTAAGGAGAGATGCTTCACTAGCAGACATATCAAATCTCATAAGGCGGGAGTTCACAAAATTAATGGGTGCTAAGACACAATCTGGATTACAAGCTTCAGGAGATGAACTTGTTAACCATGCACATTTTACTGATAGTGCAGGTATAATGCTCTCACATGCTACTCATTATGCTCTAACTAGCATTGAGTCTATTGATGCAGGTTCCTGGATTTTAGATAGTGGTGCAAGTAGACACATGTGTGCTTATTCCAACCAAATGACTAATATTGTCCATCTTGCCAAACCTATTTCTATCCTTTTACCTGATGGCACAACCACCTCTGTTACTGAGACAGGATTTGTGAAGCTCACTGATACTTTAATCTTGAATGATGTGCTTTTAGTTCCAAAGTTCAAATATAACATCTTATCTGTAGCACAACTCATTCAACAGTCTAATCTAAAATGTGTCTTCCTTCCTTCATCTTACATTTTGCAGGACCTTGGGACTAATCAAGTGATTGCTACTGGGGAGTCAGTTGGACGACTGTACATTCTTAGGCCACATTGCTCTTCCCTGTTATCCATTTGTAAACCTGTTTCATTCTCTGTTAATACTAATTCATTTGATACTTGGCACAAAAGACTTGGCCATGCTTCCATCTCTGTGCTTGAGCATTTAGATTTTCTTAAACCATTCTGTACGAATGCTCTTAAGCAAACAATTCTTGAATGTGAGATTTGTCACAAGGCAAAGCAACCATGGTTACCTTTTCCCATTAGTGATTCTCATGCAGAAAATTTATTTGAACTTGTACATCTGGATGTTTGGGGGCCATATAATGTTGCTTCTTTTACTCATACACCTTTCATGCTTACTATAGTTGATGATTGTAGTAGAGGGACTTGGGTGTATCTCATGAGTCATAAAAATCAGGTTCACTCATTTTTATCCAATTTTATAAATCTGATTGCCAATCAATTCAATACTACTATCAAAACCTTCAGAACAGATAATGGTACTGAATATTTGGGGAACCAATGTCAGCAATTATTTGCTTCTCATGGAATTCTGCATCAAACCACTTGTACCTATACCCCCCAACAGAATGGGATTGTTGAGAGAAAACATAGACAATTGCTAAACATCTCTAGAGCCCTCATGTTCCAATCTAATCTTCCATCCAAGTTTTGGCCTTACTCCATCCTTACCTCAGCCTACTTGATAAATAGGCTTCCTACCTCAGCCTTGAATTGGAAAACCCCTAATGAGATTCTCTATGGCAAGCTGCCATCTTACTCTTCCTTGAAACCCTTTGGTTGCTTGGCTTTTGCTACTTCTGTGGGTCCACATAGATCAAAATTCACCTCTAGAGCCAGCAAATGTGTATTCTTGGGTTATGTTTCTGGTAAAAAGGGCTACAGGTTGTATGACATAGATAACCAGACCTTTCTCATATCCAGAGATATCTCTTTCAGTGAAAATACTTTCCCTTATCATTCTATTCCTCTCACCTCTGAGTCTACCCCCTTGCCTCTTCCCATCTTCTCTGATTCTGAGTCACCTGCACCTGATGTGCCTCAAGCTCCTGTTTCCTCACACCCTCCTTCTAGTCCTTCTCCTCCTCTACTTCGAAGAAGTAAAAGGTCCATTCATAAACCAGCTTGGCTTTCTGACTATGTGACTTATAATGTACTGAGTCCATTGTCTTCCCACAGCAACACTGATTGTGTCTCTACAGGTTCTACTTCTTCTACTTACCCTATTTCCACTTTTCCTTACTCTATTTCTCCTACATTGGATAGCACATATGTGGCTTTCTTGGCCAACTTATCTACTGTACAGGAATCTACAACATATGCTCAGGCTAGTAAGCATTCTGAGTGGGTTGCTGCTATGGATAGAGAGTTGCAGGCTCTGGAGGACAATGAGACATGGGAGTTGGTTTCACTGCCCCCTGATAAACAAGCAATTGGTTGCAAATGGGTGTACAAAACCAAGTTGAATCCTGATGGCACTGTGGATAGGCACAAGGCTAGGCTTGTAGCAAAGGGGTATCACCAAATTTATGGGGTGGATTATCTTGATAGCTTTTCTCCTGTGGCTAAGATGGACACTGTCAGGGTATTATTGGTTGTTGCCACTATGAAACACTGGTCTATTCATCATTTGGATATTAACAACGCTTTCCTCCATGGGTATTTGAATGAGGACATTTATATGACACCTCTTGAGGGGTATCTTAAGGCATTGCCTGGGCAAGTTTGTCACTTGAAGAGGAGTTTATATGGCCTCAAACAGGCCTCTAGGCAGTGGAATACTGAATTTCTGCATGAAGATTTTAGCTTATGGATTCAAACAGTCGGTTCATGACCATTGCTTGTTTGTCTACAACTCGTCTCCATATTTAAGCTCACGTGGTCTATGTTGATGATGTTTTAATTACTGGTTCTAATGAAGAGGATATTGCAGTTGTTAAGAAGTATCTGGATGACTTATTTACCATCAAAGACTTAGGGTATGCCAAGTATTTTCTTGGTATTGAACTGGCTCGTGGTACACAGGGCCTTTTTCTCAACCAAAGGAAATATGTTTTGGATATTATTACGGCGGTTGGCATGTTGAATTGCAAGCCAGCATCCACTCCTCTACCCCCAGGCCTTAAATTGGTTGCTAAGGCTGGCACCCTTCTTCCTCAACCTGATCAATACCGCAGATTAATTGGTCGATTACTCTACCTCAATATGACTAGGCCTGACCTTACTTATGCCGTGCAGCAGACTTAGTCAATTTGTTACCTCTCCTCACACTTCTCATTGGGATGATGCTATGCATGTTATTCGTTATCTCAAGGGTACTCCCTCTTTGGGTCTTTTTAACCCTGCTTCTGGTGATCTGAACTTAGAGGCCTATAGTGACGCTGACTGGGGTGCTTGTTTGGATACAAGGAAGTCCCACACTAGCTACTGTGTTTTCCTTGGTCACTCCCTCATTGCCTGGAAAACTAAGAAACAAGCTATGGTGTCTCGCTCCTCCGCTGAGGCTGAGTATAGAGCATTAAATAGCACGGTTTGTGAGCTTCAGTGGCTCTCCTATTTGCTCTCAGATCTTCAGGTTTCATTCTCTGTGCCTATCCCTCTTTGGTGTGATAACCATGCTGCTCTACACATTGTGGAGAACCCCGTTTTTCACGAGCGTACCAAGCATCTTGATATTGATTGTCATTTGGTGCGGAATCAGTTCAAGGATGGTTTTGTTCTTCCCCAGGCGATTTCTTCTTCTCTCCGACTTATGATTTTTTTACTAAACCTTTAGGTGTTGGTGCTTTCACAAAATTCACCTTCAAGTTGGGTATGGTGGATGTTCACCATCCTCCAACTTGAGGGGGCCGGGATTTAGAGGTCTTTTATTTTTCATCATTTTCAATTAGTCATCCCAGGTGTTAGTTAGTGATAGTTGTCATTTGGTATATTACGTTTTTTCCTTTGGTGTTGCTATAAATACTGTACTAGTTGGATGCTTGCACAATTGCGTGAATAATACAACAGTACATTTCCCTCCATTTTTTCTTCTCTTAGCTTAGTTTATGAACATGGCAGTTGAACTTCTACAAATACTACTTAAAAAGGAGCGAACAGAAAAACTGAACAAACAAAAATCATTAATTATCAAATGAACGAAATGATAAATACTTGCAATTGATTACTACTACCAACAAACAATGGTTACATGACAGAGTTTTTAAAGTGTGTTTAACAGTTATTAACAAGGGAAACACCAAAAAATGGGTATATTTCTCGAGAAATTATTAACAGACTATAATTTTTGGAACTGAATACTGTAAAATTCCAATATCCAAAAAAACGTATCTTTCTTATACAGTAAAATTCCAATATCCAAAAAAAATTATCTTTCCTATACAGTAAATTCAAAAGTGAAAACAAAAGAGCTCAACTTAAAAGGAATTTGATTCACAACTAATTCTAAGATCCAGAAAACCAACCAATACCTTAAAAGAGCAAACCGTAGCTGAAAACATTGCGAGATCTTCAAATGGCATGAGGGAACCTGCAATGTTTGTCAAAAAAAATTAGAAGATGCACACCGAATCTAGGTTTTCGAAAATTTTAAAACAAAAGGGAAAATCAAACGGCGCCCGAACCTGGCCTGAAATCCTAGCGAATGTTTTTTTGTAGGAGTAGTCGTCTTTTATTACGGGGCCGGATTCACGACCACCTTCAAGAAGGTCGAGAGATGCGAGCTTCCACAGTTCTATGGTGTGTAATATGTTCGACTATTCCCACCAGTAGCCAAATGCACAACAAATTTTGGTTGTTTGTGGATAGACCTCTTTAATTCAAGGGCATTATCGTAAAAGCAACCCCCAAGGGAATGGGCTGGAAAATGTATCCCACCTAGGAGGTGGGATGTGGTATCAAGGAGTGGGCTTGATAGTGAACAGGGTGAAGTCTTTTTCATGGGCTATCACAAAGTGAACCAAACAAAATAATACAATAGAATTATTATAAAAGTGGGTGATATCAAGCACATAAACCCTAACCAAACAAGCCCTATGAGTATATCTTCCATATTATTCATCTTCTCCACTCAATTATTAAGTTTAATTCCCTCTTTAATCTCAATTAGGTTGAACCCTTGAGAATGTGCTTTTACTTGATGAATTCATGAAATTCTTGTATGATTGTGATGTAAATTATGAATGTTGATGAATTGTGATTATAGAATTGTAATTGATGTTGATTTGTTGGCATGATTACATTTACAAATGTTATATACAACTTCGATTTTATTCTACGCACGCCAAGTGTTCGATAAATTGTCTCAGTGAAAATTTCATCCTTTACATGAATCTCTTGATTTCAAATGACTTATATGTTTATAGAGATCATGTTTTATCAATCAAATGAGCTTCTACAAACTTTCTTCTCAAAATTTCCCTTCCCAGTTGGAATTTTAAGCTTTATGTTCAAAAGCATGGTAATTCGATTCAGTGCGCACTTTGATATGTATTTATCGTGCTAATAGTCTTTTTGATGATTCCAAAAGGGGAGAAAAATGAAATAAGCTCATAATCTTATGTTTAGATCAAAGAAGCCAGAAAAAGCTCGTGAAAAAAGCTATAAGATGTGGATGAAAAAGCCAAAAGCTGAGGTTGAAACTTAGTCCAATGGATGGATAATGGACTTTTACATATGACTAATGATTTCTTTTTGACAGGGGGAGCTTTTAAGCTCTTGAAATTCAAGCTCAAATTGTAAAAGCTTTTAACTTTTAGTTGTTTGCTTTTATGTCTTCTCTTGAATTGCATGTTGATTGGGGGAGCTTTTATAAAATATTTTGAAAAATCTTTGCTCCTATCCTTATGATTCTTAATCATGAAAAGTGTCGACCACAATGGATAGTTATTTTTGATCATAAAAACTTATTTCGTTTTTAAAATCGACCTCTTAAAATTGTTTTGGTTCGTAATCATTAGAAAGGGGGAGTTTGTTAGATAAATGTTTTTATCGTAATTTTGATGATTTCATATAATTGAGTTTTATACCAAAATAATGTCCCCAAATATTGTCCTAATATTTTAAAACATTTTCAATGATTTTTACCAAGTGTTTGAAGTATTTCTTGAACTTTATTTTTGACAAAAATTGGACAACTCCTCTGTTTTGAGGTCAACCGGTCGCCCTAGAGGTCGACCGGTGTCTGAATGTGAGAAATTGTACAAAAATGTTTCTGACTCACATTTTGTGGAGGGTGACCGTCGGTCGAACCCTTTTGGTTGACCGGTCCACCCCCACCCTGGACCGGTCTGACCCCCTGTTTAACCTGTGATTTTCAATTTTAAAGGTCTTTTTCATATTAGAGGTCGACCGGTCGACCTAAGGTTTTATCAGCAAACTATACGTTGCACAACAGACAACATTTCATGAAATTATGGGATTGATTTCTAACAGCTATATTCCCCATTTAATGTGCAATTTTTTTTTTTTTGATTTCATTCTCCAATGATGTGCCTATAGCTGGGATTCAAATCCAAGAGCTCTCCTATAGATGAAGGCTTGAAGCAACACAACAAGACAACACAATACAACACTACAAGAAAATCTGCAAATTAGTCTAAGTCTTTATTTTTAACATTTTTGTTCTATTAGCCTAAGCTTATCACTTTCAGATCTTGCTTCTTTCCTTCTCGATTACACTTGCACTTTTGAGTTGTAATATTTCCTTTAAAGTGTAATCTTAATTATATTTGTAGCATCATCCAAAACAAGAAATCCTTGTTAGTGATCTTTTGGCAAGAATACGTTTGGTTGATTTGATTGAAAAGTTTGGTGCTTTTCGTGTTGAATAGTTTGGTGCTCTTCTAGGTGTTGAAGAATTTGGTGCTCTTCGAGTTGGAAGAGTTTGGTTCTCTTCGAGGTGAAGAAGATTTTGGTGCTCTTCGAGGTAAAGAAGAGTTTGGTGCTCTTCGGGTTGGGAAAATTGTGGTGATCTTCATAGGTATTGTGGTAAGAAGAGTTTGGTGATCTTCAATGTAAATGTTGTAATAGTTTGGTATCTATTAATAAACTTTTTCCTTTTATTTGAAATCCATTCCGGACATACCTGGGTGGTAGAGGATCAGGCCCTAGATAGGTTGAACCTCTATAAATCATCGAGTGTTTTTTATATTTCCGTACTTTTATTTTGGTCATTATCTTCATATTCGAAAAAGAAGGCGTAAATCGGAAATTTGGGAAAGTCTTTTCACCACCCCTCTAGATTTTTGAATCCACTTGGACTAACAAATACAACCAAAACCAACAAAGCCAAACAAAACATCACAAGAAAAAAAAATAATGATACATTCGGAGCTAAAATAGAAGAATATCAAAACTACCCAAACAAATACACACATACTTTACATTATATTTATGAAAAAAGATCTAAATCTGGCCAAAATCCATCAATACACAAACCCATCAATGTCCAAAAACCTGACCGAAAATGTAATTCGATGCATACCCAAACAAAAGTTGGAGACTTGAGGATAATTATCAAAACATTCTCAAAATTTTTTTTGAAAAAAATATAACTGCACCAATACTCATCAATGACCAAACCCATCAATGTCCAAAAATATGAGCAAAAACGCAATTCGATGCATGCACAAACAAAATATGGAGATGTGAAGACATTTATCAACACATTTTTTGAAAATTTGAAGGAAAAAAACACCAAAACCCTTGAATTACAAAACAACTAAGGAAGAATCCAATTTACTGGAAATAAAGTAGCCAAATATACACCGAAAATGGAAGGATGCTCTAGTCTCTGTCGAAAGTCTGATCGGTAGCGTAACAATAACCTTCTGAAAAAGGGGACTTCGTGGAGGGAATGTTTGTCGTCTTTAGTAACCAAATCCCCTGTCAAGAAATGGTCACCTTCTTCAGTGGAGTAGGGCTGGAGGCCATTAGGGAGGGTTGCCAGAAAACTAGAAAAGAATGGATCATGGAGTCAGATGGATTACTAGAGAGGAAACCTATTTTTTTGTCATGGGTGTGACTTGTGAGGAATGAGACGAGAAAATTGGTTTTGGGTCATTTTCATAGTATAAGCAGGTTTTTTCCCAAGGGTGTGGATGGTATAATTATAATGATTTGGGTTGAGTGGTATTTCTTTTAAAAAATTATTCTTCCAAATTTTCCAATTTATTTAACTCGAACTCTACTTGGAAGTGAACATAAATTAGGGAAATTTGCAGAAATGCCACCTTTTCACAAATTTTTTGGGAAAATGCCACCCAACCTAAATCCTTGTAATTATACCCCCCTCACCCCTGTAAAATGTCCAATATACCCTTAAGCTCAATTTTTTAATTTTTTCCCAAAGGCTTCTTCCCTCCTAAAGAAACCCAGTTGACCATACTTCTCCATTTCTCAACTCTCATTCCCGATCGAGCTCGCATTTTCGCTCAAATTTCAGCATTTTCCGGCGACATTGTTCCCGTCTCCAGCGTTTTTGACGGTAGGGGTCGAGCAGGCAGCAGACCCACACACTGCAGCGCATTTTTTGTATTTTTATTTTTGCGATTTTCTTTGAGCAGCTGATTTCAATTTGTTTCCAGCGGACTTCGTTTGAGTTTCAATTTTCCAGTATATTAGGTCGAAAATATGGAAAGAGGTTAGTATTATATTTCATTAATTTTTTTCCTGTTATTTTGGTTATTTATCAATGATAAACAAGTGCAAATACTGAATGTAGTTCGTGTTATATAGTGGGTAATGCGTAATTATTTGAATTTTAGCAATTGTAATCGATTGAAGTCAGTAAAAGTGATTAAATTGCGAGATTAGGTCGATTTTGGCAAATTTTTGTCTGTGATGCAGTGTGTTGGTCTGATGTCTGCTAAGTAGTCGATTAGGTGGTCGTGGTGTGGTCGTTGGACGGTCGGTGATACTACGACCTGTTAGGTTGCAGTCGTTTGTGTGGTCGTTTGTGTGGTCAGTGTGTGGTCGTTGTGTAGTATGCTCAATATTAATTCTTTGGGATGGTGCATGGGATTTGGATTCAAGTAGTCGTCGTTGGTGTTTCAGTGGGAAGAAAACAAAACATGTGGTTTTCCCTTCCGATGTCACCTTCTCTCAATTATTAGATAAGGCGTATCTAGTCACCAATGTGAGTCGGGATGATTTTGAAATTGAGATGACAAGTTGGCTGACATACCAATGTAAAGATTCTATGCATGGGAGTTGGATTCAACTAATCGTTGTTGGTGTTTTAGTGGGAAGAAAACAAAGCATGTGGTTGTCCCTTCTGATCTTACCTTCTCTCAATTATTAGAAAAAACATCTTTACAATTTGGTTGTTAGGGCCCAATCACAAAATGTGACGTACTGTTGCTAAAAAAGAAAAGGCCACCACACAGTGACAGTGTTACAAACAAGCAAACTAGATGGACAAATTCAGACCTCGACTTTAGCCTATACACTATACACTTAGCCATTTTCCTAAATAGAAACCACACCATATTTTACCCAACAACAATTTAATATTTTCATGATATTTTATTTAGGTACAATTATTATTTATTTTTGAGTACATAAGTATTCACAGATGTGTACGCATAATATTGAATAAAATACTAATATGATCTTATATGGCTTAATGTTTTGCAACTCAAAATGGCATCTCATGAATCGACTACATGATAAAAGTAAGGACGTCAATTTTTAGTTATTCATGAAATCAACAGAGTCAATAATAAAGACTCCTTAATTATTTACTTTCGTTCATGCACCTTAGAACATCTCCAGCAACATTGCTTCAACTTCAAATTGAGGCAAAATAGTTCTCCAGCAATGCACCAATTTGTGGGTTGTTTGGAAGGATTCAACAGTGTTGTGTCATAAACTAAATGAATGAAAAGGCTGCATTAGCCTGCATTTATATCCCAGTCTTTGGTGAAGACTAGGACCTCTTTTGGTTTGTCTTTCAAAAGAATCTTCTCAATTTTACCCTACTCTTTTTTTTCCCAAAACAATAGTCATTTCATTAAAACGAACTTCCACAAATGGGGAATTGATCAAACCAATTCAAATCAACATTACTAAACGAGTTAATGTATTACAAAAAACTCTTCAAATCAAAGATATCAAACACACAATACTTAAACAAGTACCATAATAAGTAGATGTCTTCGGCTATTTTCTAAAATTATGCTATTTTATCTAATTTTTACTTCTATAAGTTTTAAAAAATTTAGAAAACCACTACATAGTAATTACACTCAAATCCTAAAACTAATACATATTTATTACACTTAGTTCAAAACTTGTGAATCCCACATCATTTGTATCATTATAATTTACACATCACCTTCTCACATTTAAATATATCAACGTGGATAGTCACCAAAGTGAGTCCAGATGATTTTGATTTTGAAACAAGACCTACAGGAGAGCTTCCCTTTAAACCGATCTTTATCATTTGGAACGAGGTCCATTTTATCTTTGTTATACACCAAAACAACACATTAGGTCGAAATAGTAGTCGAACGTTGGTCGAATACGTAGTCAAAAAACATGCAATGGTCGACAAAATGGTCGTAAGATAGTCGAAAACATGGTCGAAAGGCATTAAGCGCACACATACAACAGGATATTAAAGGAACAAAACTAGTAGAAGTCGAAAAATGCAAACAACATCCAAAATCAAACCTAACCAACTGATAAACATCAGAAATAAACTTCAAAATAATAGTATCATGCTTTCGAAACGACCCATAACCCATGAAACCAACCAAAAACATCAAAATTACTTAACATTATTCTTGGAAAAATGCAGAAGTCTTTCACCCAACCCCAGCAACCCTAAACCCATGAAAGTCAAAAAACCTTAACATTAATTTTGGAAAAAATGGAGAAGTCTTTAACCCAAACCCAACAACCCTAAACCCATGAAAGTCAAAAAAGATTACCAAAAATGAAAATTTCAAGCATACTACAATCCATTGTCTGAAGAAAAAAAATACAAAAATATAACAAAAAACCCTAGAATGCCGTAGATTTGAAGAACAAGATACAAAAAATCGAACTTACCGGGAAATGTACTTCACAATGGACGCCGGAAAGAGAAAAAGTAGACAAGCGGTCGATGTAAGAAGTCCGATCGAAAGAGGATTAGAAGTCGTTCCCAAGTGGAATATGACCACGATACTCAACGCGACGCAGAGAGAAGTGTCCGAGCAAAGGCGGCGACGATCACAATAAAGTCAAGATGCCGGAAAAAGTCGGAATCGCCGGAAATTTTTTGGGAGCAGAGACGGGAAAGTGATAGGTTGAAAGTAATTGTTGAACTTTTATTTTTTTCCTTCCTCAAACAGGTGAGATTGAGAATGAGAGGGAAAGGGATTGATTGGGGTCTTTTTCTTTACTAAGGGGTATCTAGGACATTTCACAGGGGTGAGGGGGTATAATTTAAAGGATTTAGGTTGGGTGGCAATTTTCCAAAAAAATTGTAAAAAAGTGGCATTTTTGCAAATTTCCCCATAAATTACTCTATTTCCACTCATGATAGAGTAAGCATACAATTTTCCTCAAATTCTTTCCACCATGCTTTCTTTCGCAGTTAAACACCCGATTCGTCTCTCACACATTAACTTCCGCTAGATTTTCCATCACTATGACGAGTTTGATCGAATTCGATTTGCATCGATGAGGTTTTCAATCAAACTTCTGTCTTTTCACCGGACAATAACAAACCCTTTTGGCCTCCATCGCTTCTTTATTCCATTTGATTATTATTCGCAGTTTCAATGGCGTCCTGCTTATATCCTGGATTGCAAATATGCTATTCGCTTGTTATATTCTGTGTGTGTAATGCTATGATGTGAGTGTGTTTTTGTTATTTTGTATGCATGTAATCCGAGTAGCGAAGTTTTTTGGCTTGAGGAGTATTGTGCTTAATGGGTCGCAATTATAAGCCGTTGTCTTTTCTCTGTGTTTATGGATATGGTAAAAACCATGTTAACTAATTTATTGCTATGGTCCAGATCAGGTTCTTTTTTTTTCTTTTTGCTTTTTCATGTTAATACAATTATTAGGATGTATTCTGATTGCTTTTGTTATAATCATTTTTCGTTAGTAAATTGGTTTTTTTAACTTGTTTTTTAATTTTGTTCTTTCCTTAATTTTTATTGCCTGGGATTTCAAAGGTATATTTATGACCTGACTGACTACTGTTTTAATGGGTCCTAGAAATTTAAGTTATTCATAGTAGTTGTTATGTTAGAAACTTATTTTCTTGAATGTTCTACTCGATATCTTAGAACACCTAATTGTTATAGGATTGGGGAAATGTTAAACTTTGGGTGGCTGGTTAGGGTGTTGAGAAACCAGATTATGCATCAGAATGGAAATTTTATTGAAAGTGGCTAGTAACTGTCTTGATTAGTGCGCGTGACCTGGAATTTAGCATTTCACCAGCTCATCTCAATAGTAAAGTTGTAGCATAGTTGATATAGCTTTGGGAGGAAGTTGAATGAGATCCTGATATTTTCTCCAAGACTGACGTCCTCCTTTTTAAAAAATCTGATCTTGGGCAACATATTCCAAGGGGTTTAAATCGATACTGGATCTTCGAAATTAAAAGTTGCAGCATTGTACAATTCAGCCAGTGAAGCAGCGAAAACAATGTGTATGGAGTGTTATTTTTTTTATTGTAAGCATGGTTATCCTGCATTTTGTTGCAAAGAGAACAAAGATTGTTCAAAGAGAATTTCGATTGAAGTTGCAGCCTTCTTTATGGTCATGTATGGTGAACCCATAGAACACATACATTCCTTGATATTTCTCAAACAGTGCATTACCAAAAGAGCCTAATTTGGAAGACCCTGAATTTGCTTTGAACAGTTAAGCGCAGATTGTAAATGACTGCTCTGCATTTAAAAATTTTAAATGTGTTCATCGAGTTTTGAAATAATCTTTAGAAGGGAGAGGATGTGGGGGAGCCATGGAAGCTTGGGCAATGAGAAAGGTCAGAACCATACCGGTGAAGCAAACTGCTCCTCTGGGTGAACCACGGTAAAATAAATGTCAGTTTTATTCTATTCTTATTTTGTATTAACCTTCTATTGCATTTATATGGAGTTTATTTCCGTTCAAAATAAAATATATTCGCACCTAGTGGCATTGCAACCTTTTTTTATGTTATGGTTAAGTGTTAAAGTGTGATCTTAATTTTCAGTATAGTACTTTAGCTGGTTGTACTGATTTATTTTCATGTATGCTGAAGGTTTTCAGCCATGATTTTCCTACCAGAACAGTTACTATATAATGTTGCATTTACTATTTGTTTTTCAAAAGGCATGAGGTTCACTCATTGTACTGATGCCTTACTATTTCTTTGCTAAAACATGAAAATTGTACATCATCTATTGAATATAGACTTATAGAATAGGTGGTAACTGATTTTGGATTTCTATTACCATTTATGACCAATTCAAAAAACCACTTATGACCAAGTAGGAAAGAGTTAGTATCACCTTACTTATCATGGCAAATGCTAAGTGGTCGAACTAAACTTTATTTTTTTTGTGTGCATCTGCAATAACAGGTTCTTGTCCGCAAGAGGCTATGCATGTGCAACATAGGCACACAAGTATGTGTTTGAAGGGTATGTATGTCAAATCAAGAAATCTCACAAATTATCTTCACTTCAACACCCTCTTATTACACCCACCATTAAACGGAATGTATGTCATGCTGACATAGTACTCTACCTACCATTCTAGTTGAAAGGACATTATTTTGTACTATGAAATGTTAAGCCCCCATAACCGTCTCATGCAGGGCCGTATCAAGGATATACAGGGCCTGAGGCAACATCTTAAAAAATGCGTTAATAAGAAAAATATTATTAAAGAATATTTAGATAAATTTATTTATCTTTTTTGCTTTTTCAAATACAAAATCACTTATTAAAGTTTTATACTCAAGATGTTCTAACATATTACTTTTAATAGATAATATACTTAATTTATTTAATCTAACTTCGGACATAGTTGATCTTAAATATGATTTTAATAATTTTAATTTTGAAAAGTTTCCTTCTGCAACTGTCACAAGTATGGTTAACAATGTTCTATAAGCAATATATGTATTTGAAAAAGAATTAATTCATTTTTATCCAAGTAATTAGTACCTAAATTAGAGTTATATGTTCAAAGTTTCTTTTTAACATTCTTAATCTAGACAAATATAATTCAAATTCAAATTCATACATTAACGAGATGGAAAGATAAAACCTAGAGAAAATCTGTGTCTTTTCTTTTCGTGGCTAATGAATATAGTTTTACTATAAAAGTTTTTGAATACATAGTAGATATGCTACCAAATAGGTTGTAGAGATGTTGTCAAGAATAAGAATTGTATAGATTGTTTATGATATAATTTTAGGCTTGTAGATTTATATAAAATCCAATTGAACAAAATCCAATAGAACGTTTCCACACTTATTAAACACCAAGTAGTTCCTACTTTTTAAGCCTTTATTTATCCAATAAACCAAAAGTGCAACCTTACATTTTTTTTCCAATTTACAAAGTAGTTAAAGAAACCAGTTATCTCGACAATTTCCAAGTTGCACGTTACTTTGTCCATAATCTTTAAATCTCATAAATTATGCACATAATCTTTAAAATTTGGAAACAAAATTAACTTAACTTTATATATATATATATATATATATATATATATGTTATGTGCATGAAATTAGGGGCCCCAAAAGACATGGGGCCTGGGGCAATTGTCTGAATTGCCTCATTATCCCACACGGCCATGGTCTCATGATAACGACAGATGCAACTCCAAAATGCCGATTCTCTCCTGTTTTGTGTATATATAACCAATAATTAGTTTTTTTAGGGATGATAGCAGAATTTAAAGGTATCGCATCACTTTAATTCTACACCAATATTGACAGAATGCGAAAATGAAGGTAATTCGTAATACTGGTTAGTTAAATGCATTCCCCGCATTTAAGCTCTGCAATTTTACCATAATGAGCTCTAATTGAGAAAGATCAATCATCCTCTTGCCTTCATCCCAAAACAAGAACATTTCTCGTAAAGGACTTTGAGCTCTAAGTCCTCAACTAAATGGAACAAAATCAAAGCAAACAAAGTGGAATCTGCTGAGCTCGGAAAGTTTGAGGTATCACTGCTTATTATATTAGAGACTACAACATTGTCATTTCACATGAGGTTGGAGACCAAAGATGTAATTTCTCATGGATACTACTACTACAAAAGAGAAAAATTAATTGTATGAGTTTGCTTTGAGTGGGCATAATGTTAAGGATTGGGTTCATATTGTTCCTAATACTTATTTGATACAGGAAATATATTAAATTTTCTAGTTGTCATTAGGAATGAGAGGTGTCAAAGTTAGTCAATATAGGCATAATATCTTAGTGGACTAAACATCTAACTAAAAAGGAATTTGAGTAATGTCATTTAATAGTATTTATCCAAGTTTTGCAAAGGTTTTTGGGATTTTCTTTAATTTACTTATGGTTCTCTCAGTATCACTTGCTAGGTAAGTAGTTAAAACATATTATCTAAAGATCTTATCTTACTATTCTTCATGCATTGAATTATACATAGTAAGTATTATGATTTTTGGTTTTGATTGTTATCAATATTCTAATTATCCCGTATATTAGTGTTCTGTTTTTGGCATAGGCCCAGATACCAGTGAAGATATTTTGCTATACTTTTAGTTTTCCTTTTCTTTCACTAGGCCTTTAAAATAGATGATAAACTGAATTTGTTCTCTCATCAATAATTATATATAGTTTACATTACCCACTAGAAATCACCCCCTTATCGTTATCAGGAGGCCCTTTTAAGGTTAATTCCAATGCATGGATGCCGTGTGTGCCCACAATTGAATCATTATGACTGGATTTTGCAATATAAAGATTCTTGATATATGCAATCACATTACGGTGTGTATTTAATGTGACCTCATCTATATATCCAGCTTCTATTATAGTAGATTTAAACAATCTCATCCCATTAACTATTACAGTAGATTTAAACACTCTCATCCCATTGACTAGAAAATAAATTTCATCTCAATCATCTTGGTGGATTGTTGCTTCACAATTCCCTTTTGCCTCATATGTTTTTGAAAAGGTTTAAGAGAGGGAGGCTTATAAACCCTAGCAATCACTATTTCTCCTTTCTCTCTATGGAAGCAAATGGGTGCAACTTTGTCAGGAGACTTGCCTCGGGAAGCTTTATTTATTAAGTAGGATATTCTAATATTTTATTTTTCAAATTTTATTTTCCCTGATGCAGTGTTTTTTCTTATTCCACATTACTCATTAGTATAATTAGAACTCATGTAGGGTTGGTTTATATGTTCCTTGTCAGAAATTCATGTTGTGTTTTTTCCCTTGACATACAACAAAGTTTTTATTTATTTTTATTTTTTTGGAATAGACTTCCTTAAAATTTTCTAATCTTTTTTGATTGAAAGGCGAATAATGTTGTGATGGGATTATTATTTCTTGTAGTTGTAAACAATGTTAAATTATTTTTATAATTGCGCCTTTTGTGTCAAAAATACTTCAACGAATTTATACTCGATTTTCGCTAATCATTTTGTTTGTTTTTATTATAAAGGATTTGTGGGTTATGTTTCAGCACTGAGGGCTCACGATTTAGTTATTATTTCATCATTTCCGGTTACTTGTCACTTTGTTAGTTAGATTCATTGTAAGATTAATCTCCAAGGTTACAATAGATTGATCGATTGCGAATTAGCCACTATATCGCTTTCAAATATCAACAATTCAGTAATGTCGATGTAAATAAATTGGCTTATGTAGCATAGATGATTTCTTTTAATGAGTTGTTGAATGTTTATTCTCATATGGCTTTGTGAGAGTGGATATTTAATGATATTTATACGTTTATAACTTTAAATATTGTGGTGAAATGGTATTGTTTCCGCAACTATATCTTTTTTCTTTCAGCTGGCCGAGTTCGAGGAAAAATTCTCCACTTGGAAAGTGATTTGAGGCATTAAAGTTCCCAGGAAAGTAACCTTTTCTTAAACCAAAAGCAAACAAAGATGCACTTGTCACTTAGGAATCTAACGAAGAAAGACATGCTAGATTTGTTTTTAAATTTTGGGTAAAGAAAACTAGCGAGGATGCGTGTAAATCTTCTTCGCATTTATTAGCCTTTACATCCTCTTCGCATTTACTAGCCTGTGGCCTATGTAATTCTTTATTTAGGAGAAGTTTGGTCCTATGGAAGTTTGTGCAGCTGGAACATTCAAATTCATAAGGGCAGTAGGAGATCAAATTGGTTCCCTATTGTTCGATGTTGGTGATTAGGCTTTTCAAGGAATTAAAAATTCAGCAAATAATTAAGAACTCTTGATTATTTTGTTTATAGCTTTTACACAAGCAGTATTCCTAGTATTGAAGCCTACTTGGACTTCTGATTAGTGTTACCTTGATTTCATATTTGTTCTACCATTCTAAATGGCGTTTTCTATTTCAAGATTCACAGAATTTCTGGATTTATCATAAAAATATTCTATCAATTTTCATATCTATAATTACATATGCACGCCAAGCTGATGCCTAGTTTAGAAATCTTTATATTTTGACAAAAAATTGGATGGTTTTACATGCATTAGATCCTTATGCATTAATCACTTTTCCACATTTAAAGTTTGGACCCAGAAGAATGTATGTCTATAATGGTTTTTCCTCTACCTTGGAAGCTATTATGATTTGAATTTTCAATTGTTTTCATTTCAGCTCTGTAGCCATGGTTGGTTCTAAAGGAGGTAAACACCCAAAGAGCAAAGGAAAATCCAAGTCAAAGAACTCTGATACAATCAACAAGAAGCCTAAAGTAATCAATTCTAAACTTGATTTGGCACAAATATTTAACAACAATCAACATGGACCAAAGGATTACAAAGGCAAGAACCCTCAGCCAAGTATGAATTCTCCAATGACCTCAAGCAGGCCAAAATACACAGAAAAAGAACTGGAGGAATTTCTTTATGTGAAGTTTGAAAGGTTGTATTCTAAAGCCAGAGAATATATGTTAGAATCAGGATATGGTATGGCAGATGTAGAAAGAGCAATCTTAAACAATGGGTATGTTCATGGTCCACTGGATCTTCTGAATAATGTTACGATGAATTTGAATGCTTTCATTGAGCAAAATGTTGAGGCAAAAAGAGAAGCTTTCAAGGATATGAACGAGTTGTATAAAACCATGCAAGAAGAAACTCTGGTTGAATCCATTAAGCAAACATTGCCGAACATGCAGAGGTTTGATGCCATGTGTCATCTTTTACTCAGTAACTGGGGTTTTGAAGCAATCAACACGCTTTTTCTCATCTGCAGTGGGGATCGAATGCAAATAGCAAAGCGTGTGGTTCATGGGTCTTACGGGAGTAGTAGTCACAATAAAAATGAAGACGCTAGTGCCCATGATTCATCTTCTACGCAAATAAAGTTCTATCGGATGATGTTGAATCATCATCAAAGAAGGTTGGGACTTTGGAGAGGATCAATCTTACACCTGTGTTATTATCTCGTTTAAAACAAAATATCCCTATTCTTGCCGCCATTGTACAGAGGGAAATTGGGGATCCGATTTTTGAGCAACAGGCTTTTCAAAGAGCCGGTGGCGAGCAAAGAGAAGATTTTGATATTATGGTATCTGATTTTCTAACTTCCATAACGGAAGCATGCATCGAGAATTGGCTGGCGAGCGATCATGATAATCCAAAAATTCCATTAATAATTGATTTGGTGAAAAGTATCAAAGACTTACAGGAAAAGGTGAATGAACAAAAGGACTGGGCTCAACAGAAAGTGATAGACTCAGCGAAAAAATTGAGCAAACATTTGCAGGAACTTAATATTCTATGGATGGAAAAGGTGGATGTGAAAAGCAGAACAAATGAGAAAGTGTATGTTAAAACGTCGTGCAGATTGAAGCTCATGGAAGCTGAATAATGTCTGAGAAATGCGAATTGTGAAGCAAGCTTCATTACCGAAGCTGTCACGAGGCTGGAGATTGGCAATGCACAAATTAAGGCAGACATTGAATCACTTAAGCTTGATGCATCTGAGTCCAATAGTGATTTGAATGAAATACTGAAAAGAGACCGAAGATGCATGAAGAAACTTGCCAAGACTGAAAAGCACACTAGCAATTTGAGAGCACAAAGGCAATAAAGAGGAACAGAGGGCGATGCACCAATCGAGTTGTTTCAAGCCGAGAAGGAATCTGTGGAAGCTGAGGTGTGTAATTCTCTTGAATTGGACCTAGTAATTATCTAGTTCATATGCTAATTATATTCTTAAGAAACTTATTTTACATCCAGAAGTTAGCTTTTCTTCCTTTGTGCATTTCCATCTTTCCCTATTTTCCGGACTTTATCTCACAAATCTATTCTGACTGACACATAGGTCTTACTCATTTGAGAATGTATGTGGACTTAAATTCCTTATTTGTAAATCCCCCCTCGTCCCCATATTTTATCCAATAATATACTGCGTGCATTTGCGCCAATGTGATATTTGTATTCTCTTTCAAGGACATGTTATGTCATATTGTGTGTTCAATTTTCAGTTAGGTTCTTATTTTTCCGATAATCTAATATCTACTACTAGAAACCTAGATATACGCCCCACATGATTGATTTTCTACATGAGCTCTTCTAGTTATCAAATGAAGCCCAACATAATCTTGGTACAGACCTGATCAAGCCCATAAAGCATCTATGTAGTTGTTTCTTCAAATCCCTCGTTTTTTTGAGCCTCTCATAGCAATTGGATAAATGATTCATTTCATCTATACCGGAGGACAAGGCTCTCCTCGTCCAATTGGTCATAGTTATCAATGCAATAGGCAGCACCACAGCGCCAATGGGACAAAAGGCGATGTACTAGCCACGCAAGATGATAACAACTGGAAACCACGTTACATATTTATATTCTTCTAAACGTCAACTACAAAACTTAATAAATCATATCAAACAATAATAAACTATATCATACATCCAATATCAAATTATGAATCATCAAGCAACAAAAGCACAAGTCAAATAATTAATAATGTCAACAAGTCACCCCATCACAATTAAATCCCTAGACAATTAAAGTTTTCTTAAGAAAGCTACACTACTCCAAACTTTCAAGATCAATCATTTCAACCCCATCATTATCATCCACATGCAATCCTTTATCTATGTCCGAGTCAGTTGAAGAAAGCGAGTGGAGCAGTGGTGGAAGGACTAAGGCGCTGTGAGTTGGGACGATGACAGAACGAGAATGATTTTGGTGTTCGGTCTTTCCTTATGGTTTTAAGTTAAACTTTTTAAAATTTATTACGAAAAAATCCTTCTTAAAATTAGAAATTAGAAAAAACTAAAGACCAACTCAATTACCGATCAAAGAAAGTTGTCGCCTGTAGCCTCTCAAAAAGGGACGGCTAGGCGGCACCGAGGCGATAAAGTATGGCATAGGCGAGGCTTTAATAACTATGATTCTGATATTATTTTCTTCAAAGCTTTTGATTAGGCCCTTTCCACATGTTATAGATTCTTGAACTACGAATGTTATTTTATGTTAGCCACTTAAGAGATGTGTTCCAAATAATGGTAATTGAATTTTCTTGTGGTCGAACCATCTTCTGTATTAAGGATATAATGCCCATTTTCGTAATAAGCTACCTAATATAGTCGAAATTCCTATGTTCTCTAGCATCCAACAATCTTGGTCAAAATTCAAGTCTATAAAATGCAACATTTTTGGAAATTCAAAACTTCATTAGAATAGCATTTTGTTGCATTAATAAGGTCTATAATTTACATGGAACACTGTGAAATGCAATGCATTTGATAAAAGCTTATACTCCTCGGCAACCTCAACTAATCAACCTATCAAAACTCTTTTAATATATTTGCAGTCACGATAGCATTCTCTTGGCCTCCATTTGGATCATAAATCAATATGTCAATACAAATTGACATCAAGATAGTCTATTTCAATTTAGGTATGATTTTAAACCATTGCTATAATATTATCATCCCAAAATCAAAATACGTCAACCGTAAAATTTACCAAATACAAGAACAATAAATTAAACATACATACCTTATATAAACATTTCAAAAATTAAATTAACAAATATCATTATATACAAGTCATACTCTATATATTTTTTTCCTGAAATAGTCATACTCTATACTTCAAAGCATTTTGGCAAAAAAAAAATACTTCAAAGCATTGCAAAACTGGAAAAACACTAATATTGTCGACCCAAAACCAAACTACATTTAACCATATCATCCATTAAATACATCAAAAATATATTAAACAAACCTCATATATTATGCATATATTTTAATAAACTTAAGATTTTATTTACTCATACTGTCATACAAGTGCTATAGAAAAGGCTACTTCCACAAGGAAAATTGTAATATTAGTCCCACAAGATTTCTGTGATGGCAATTTTGGTACTATGAATTCAAAATAGTCCCACTAGAATGGGTTTGTTTCAAAATTAGTCTCACCGTTAGTTTTTCCATCAATTTCTTTTGCAATTTTGGTCCCATAGTTATTTTTTGCAGTTGGGACTAAAACTGCAAATATTCCTATTCTATGGGACCAAAAATACAATTATCCAAAATAAAAATATTAAAATAGATAAATCTAAACCAATATCTCTTCTTTGTTGTCATTTGAATTTTTATTTAACTTTAAAACCATCATTTAGTAAAAAAATCTTTAATAATTAAGATAAAATCTTATTGAATTAAAATAACTAATTTTCTTATTAATTGAGAAAAAATATAAAATTAGTCATGTAATAAATATGTGATTGCAAAAATATTCGCAACATGTACGATTTGCAAATTACTTCTGTAACTATATAAAAAACTAAATATCGTCATAATTTTGCAGAATTACACGTGTCGCTCATGTGATTGAAATCACGAGATATTTCTAATTTATGCCAAAGTTCTTATTTATGGTGAAATTAGGAACTTAGTGATTTTTATACTGTTATGGGACTATTTTACTTTGCATGGCCTTTCTACGACCATCCTTTTTTTTTTTTACAAAATTTTGCATATTATCTATTTTGTGAAAACTTTTTTATGTATCTATGAAGCACACCAAATAAGGCCAAAATATAAATGGGTGAGTGTAATTGGTCATATCTGCCAGATACAAGTATGAGTAGGGGCGGGTCTAGGTCTTTTATAATATTAGCTGATCAAATCTCGATTTGAGTAAGCATCAAAATCAACATCTTCTAACAACGCTCTCTTTTAATATTGTGGGTCTATTATCTTATTCTTTTTAGATATTAAGCTAAATGAAAAATATAGTAATATAGTTTTTAATTAATATATAATATTTGTTTTTAAAAAATTGTGCATTTACTACATCCAAAGGTGAAATGCCAGCGGAGAACTATAAAAATAATTTTAGATTATATTGGAATATTTCGCATTAAAAGAAACTTTGGGGCCATAGTTGCAAATACTGAGACTAAAATCACAATATCTAATTTTTATGGGACCATTACTGTAAAATTCGTCTACAACTTAACGGCGCATTGATGCTCTCTATAAGTTTTTTAAATGCCATGATACCAAAAATGCAATTTCAGATTCTTATAAAACTATATTTGTGTAAAAATAGAACTTTGGGACCAAAAATGCAACCATGGGACTAAAATCGCAATGTCCCAAATTTTGTAGACTAATATTGCAATTTTCTCCTACTACCACAATGATTACAGGGCAACTCTGCTCGATTGGTTGCAATTGTCACAAACAGTTAATTGTCAATAATTAATTAACACTATAAGAATCTAAATAACTAATTCGATCAAAACTAAAGATATATTAGTATGAAATCTATCTTAAAGTCTCTAACTAGAACAATTTACACATATATTCTAAGCCTCAATTCCTTTTTTTTTTGAAATAAAAAAACAAATAGAGCACATGTTTTACTATCTCCTCTAAGGTGACTAATGTAGAGTTTATGCAACACGTGACGAAGATTGTGGTACTTGATAATGGTATATTCCATGCCACCCAACTTGGTGGCCACTCAAGTGTATTAATCACCATTGGATCAACACACACTTATGTGAATGTATGTGCGTATTTGTTGATTCAATGATGATGAACCCACTTGGGTAGCTACTCAAGTGGGTGGCATAGAATAGACCACCCTTGATAATATTATTGTGTTCGCCTCTCACTCAATTCGGGTCTTGTGCCAAAGTCTTATCTAAAATAACCGACAAGTGGTAAAATTAATATACAAATATGATGACCTTCATAAGTAGGGACGGATCCAGAAACCTTTTACAACGAGAGCACAAAATAAGTACAATTATAAAATAGATGCTACAAAAAATACCCATATTTTTTTGGAAAAAAAATAATACTTCTTTATGCCAATTGGACATTCGTGTATGTTTTGTTTTACTTTTATATTCCTAGAGTTAAGTTTTTGGACATTTATGTTTTTACCTATTTATATGTTATTTCTAGCCTCTATGTTGTTTATGTTGTTTCTTAATTATTTTATGTTATTTTTGTGTTGTTTCGATTATTTTTTGGTTGTTTCTATGTTGTTTTAGTATTGTTTTGATGTTTCACTGTATTGGATTAAAAACTGGATTGTGTTGTTTCTATTTTGATTTTTGTGTTGTTTCTATATTGTTTAAATATATTGTGTTTCAATATGTGTTATTTCAGGTTGTGCTTCTTGGTTGTTTATGGGGTTTCGAGTATAAAATTGATTTTTTAAATGTAACATAAATTTTATTTCAGTGAAATTTTATTACCAGAAATATGTACGAAATAACTTCACAAAAAAAGTCAACAGAAAAACGTGTGAGCGTAAAAACATGTTTTTTTCCAATAATGTAAGGTAATTTTATTATTTTCCATATAAATATACATAAAAAAATAAAATAAGCACATTTATAAAGTGCAACAAAAAACTTAAGGGGTCACACTTTTTTTTTCTAATTAATTAATAGTTTTGAAAACAAATAATAAATAAAAAAGAAAAAAATAGAAAAATATTAAGGTGCACGTGCCCCCGTATTGGGGGCTATGCGCCCGTCTATCATCCGCACCCAAAAGAAACAAGGTTTGTGGAAAGAGAATTAAACTCCAACCCGAACCTGAATTAATATTAAGATGATAAGTCAACCATCGTGATAAAGATTATTTTTTAAAGTCTTTGCTTCATTAACAGAAAATTAGAAAATTGGTCCTATAAGTTGGCTGCTCGACTTTTGTCCTTCTAAGTTGGCCTCGATTAAAAATTAGTCCTCTAAGTTATGAAATTTCAGATTTTTTTAGTCCTTTCTAAGTTGCCTATTTGAAAATTAGTCCTCTACGCTTATAAAATTTTAGAAATTTCGTCCGATTTTCACCGATCATTTTTCGATCAACCGAAATTGTCGATTAAGATCTAAAACGACATCTTTTAGCACAATTCTCTTTCAAGAGTATGCAAAACATCACCTTTCCACGTCGCAACCATAAAATCATCTTCCGATTATCATCGTCCAAGAAGTCCATACTTGCGTGTGGGAAAACGAAAGTGCAAGTATGGACTTCGACGCATTGATAATCCGGAAGAAGATTTTATGGTTGCCAAAGCGTGAAGGTGATGTTTTGCATACTTTGAAAGAGAATTGTGCTTGTATGACGCCGTTTTAGATCCTAGTCAAGAATTTCCGGATTGAAAAAAATTCGTGAAAATCGATAAAATTTCTGAATTTTTTTAACTTAGAGGACTAATTTTCAAACAAAGCCAACTTAGAGGACCAAAAGTCCAAATTTCATAACTTAGAGGACTAATTTTTAAATAGGCCAACTTAGAGGACCAAAAGTCTGAATAGGACAACTTAGAGGACCAATTTTCCAATTTTCCCTTCAACTAACAGTTGAAAATTGAACACCACTTCAAAAACCTATATTCTTTTTAGATTTCAGAAAATTGATCCAATAAAATATCCAGTTTAGGCTTGACTTGTAAAGAAAGATTCTATTACTCTTCTTTTTTCAAAATGATAGAAATTTTATAAAACTCAACAAGATTACAATCGGGAGTCCAATGACTCACATACCTTTTAGATACAAAGGGATTTTGTAGGTCCGAAAGGATGATGGGTAATGTCTAGAAGATGGAGACGTTGAATAAACTTTACAATTTTTTTTAATTCTTTAAATCAGAGTAAGAAAACAACACAAATTTTTCGCATAACCGGGTTGAAGATTAGTAGGAGAGTTAACCACTTAATAGTTTTTTTGAGAAAGTTATTGATAGAGTAACTCAGCTGAAGATAGTCAATTGTTTTACAAATTTAGTCTTCTTTTAAGTCAGCGGAAGACTCACCCATAAAAGTTAGTTATCAGCACTTAGTGTTTTAGAGAGTTAGTTGTTGCTTGAATAGCAAATATAAAGCATAACATAAAGATCAGAAATATAAGAGCAATAAAGTAAAGATATATCAATTTATAGTGGTTCGAGGATGGGGTAATTATTTTACTCTACTCTTATCCTACTCTAGGAGGAATTCACTACTGTAACAGGCGACTTTAGTTACAAAAGTATAATCTAAATAACCTTAACCATACAACTAGCTATTTTTGGAACTCGCTCTTCGCCAGTGAGCGCTAATTCTTTTCCGCTCACAATATTCAGAATTGTTCACATAACCTCATTTGGATTCGTAATCTTGCTCGACATTGAACCTTACCACACTTCCTTCGATACTTGGCAATCGTAGACCCTTGGTTGTTTTCACAAGTGTTTTTCTTCAATCAAGTTAACAACTTCAATCTTTCACAAAGTGTGTGTTGGATGAAGTGTCTTTGAATGTGCTTGAGGATATGCAGTTAAGCTCGAGAGAGTATTCCTTGCTTGAATGCTCTTGTGTTTAATTGCTCGTATATTGTTTCTTGGAGATTTTTCTTGTATCTTACTCTCTAAAAAATTCTCAGCTTTTATAGTAGGAGTTTGATTTTTTTCCCGTTGAAGAGACAAACAAAAATTCAAACCCTATTTTATGTTTGTTGGCTTGTCTTGTCTTTCCGCTTTAGATGTTAACCCAACCTTGTACTCAGACATGTGCAACCTTTCCGAAAAGCTGTCAACACTTGTTTGCTTCCCATTCGCTTATTCATTTTGCATTCTTATAGCTTTAGAACTTTAAGGTTTCAGACATGTCCTTGTTACTAAAATAACTTACTTCCTTGGACTTGGTGCAATGGACTTCTTTAGATGTCTTAGTTCTTCAGCTACTTTACCACTTTCGACTTAAGCTTGAGTCTTTTAACATATTTTTCTGATGGACTCTACTGTCAGTCTTCTGAAAGACTTGACTGTCGCACTTGGCTGATAGTCTTCTGATGTTTCCTCAGATGTAAGTCAGCTGGTTCTTCCCACTACTCAACTGTGAGTCTTCTGATGATCTATTCAACAAGTCTTCTGCACTCTCACTTGGCTATTTTTTGAGTTAGCTAAAGACCTATCTATTACATGTGCAAAAATTACATTTAAATGGGGTGCCAACTTCCTAAAACAAAGTTTCCTAAGCATAATCGAAATCTATACAATAAATTTCCGAACAATTTTTCTCTTTTTGATGATGCCAAAACTTATTACAACATCAGTGCTTTGAAATTAAATAATTGAAGGAATAATGATATTTTATTCATGTAAAACTCAGGCACTTACATTATATTGTGTATTTACAAATAAATGTAAAAATACAACGATTTAGAGATCATTTTCCCTTATCTTTTTTCTCCTCTGCCTCTGGATCTTTTCTCAACTTATTCTCTTTGTCAACCTGTGTTTTCCACTTAGCTGATTTTCTTTCATCAAGACCGAACCAGTAGATAGCATATCTTTTTAGGAGATTTATGGACACGATATCTCTTCCACTTCTTGGTGGAGAGCTTCTTCTAGGTTGGATTTGAGTTCTGCCTCTCCCACCATAAGTTGATTTTCTACCTATTCTTCTTTTTCTATCACCTCCTCTTGCATCTCTAGGAACTTGGCTGCCACCACCCTTCAGATGGATTTTGGAAGTACTCTATTGACCCTAAGTCAGCTCAATGCCTTTCAAGTCTTTATTCCAAAGACAAATCCATAAAGATCTACGAGTCTCATCCCCTTATAATATCCTTCAGATAGAATGGTTTCGAATTCTTCATTAGTTATTTCCTTGGAGATTGACCCTACTGGTGGCCCACCATACTATTTCTTGAGCAGATTTATTCTATCTTCTTGTCTTTGATCAAGAGCAACAATCTCTTCCCTGAATAATTGCAGTGCAAGATCGGCTTTTTCATCATCTATAAGGGATGATGGAATTTGTGACATAATAGATGAGCTTGCAGTGCCTTTCACTTATACAGATATTGTAGGAGGTTATACACTTTCTTCACCCTTTTTGGCATCAACACGAGATGGAGGTTGGATAGTCTCCAGAATGAAGTTAACCTTCATCTGGCTTGAGGAATCAGCAACAGAGTGACGTGAGCTGAGTTCAATCAGTTGAACTTGTAAAGATGAGAATTCTTTAATTCATTGATGCCTCCAAATGCTCGAAATTTTTCTCAACCTTTGTAGCTAACAAGTCCATGTCACTCTGGTGGCTTTCATTTATCATATTGATATGGTCCTTTTGGCAATTTTTAAATGCCACTAGATCAGAAACCCATATAAGCAGTTTGTTGTAGAGGCGTTTGAAACTCCCAATATGTTCCGTCCAAAGAGCTTTAGTTTAGTAGCCCACGCTTTTATCTTGAGCAGAACACATCGGAATTCACTGATTAAATGTGCATCATAGTTATTAATGTGCTTGTAGAGACCCAAAAAACCATGTTCCATATCTTCCAGCTCCCCAAACATGTATTTTAAGGCTCTTCTAAGTTCAGACGCGAGTTGCTTGTCAATCCAGGGCGAAAATTTGTACCCATATATGTTTTCGTTAGAGTTTTATAGAATCAATCCACGTTATCCTATATCTGCTGATTCTACAATGTGTTCTGGATGATGATGCACCCGTGCTCTTGCCTCGTTGAACTGTAATATATATTTTGAACAACCATGTTTATAGAATATTTATTTTGCAGCAGAATATAATGAATTGTAGGCTAAACATTTTGAAAGAAGATTTCAACAGTTAACGAAAAATGATCCAACAGTTAACGAAAAATGATTTCAACAGTATCAAAGTTATCAAAAGAAGAAAAACATGAGTCAGAATCTAGACTATGTACATGCTTGGTCAATCTCTTTTGAGTGCAAATATCTAGATTGTTACATGAATCACACTTAAGTTTTCTAGATTGTGAAAAGTGCCTCTCAACTAAATACCTCTTGTAATAAAATACATTGTTTTACTGATGCCGCCAAACCTCTTTTCTTGTTTTCTCCGGCAAGTAGTAGTTCTTTACATTCACTTCATGGCTTTTAAGGGGATGTGAGACTAACTAGTGGTGCATGAAGTGCTAAGTGTCATGTCATGAAATATTTTTGATAGATTATTCACACAGGCACATAATTCCATGACAAAATCCTTTCTTTCCATTTAAGTATTTCAGTTCTAATTCTTGTTGTAAGATTCCTTGGACAATTTGTTCATCCATTATTAGTAATTGGGTTGTTCCTAAAGCACCAAACAAAAACTACAATAAAATTGTGTTTGTTGTTGTGAATGGTTAGAGATGTACAACTCTGAGTTGCAAATTGGAACTAATAGTTTTGTGTTATTTGAAAATTGGAATATTGAAGCTTTGGACCAGAAAGAAATTGTGAAGTGTTTAACAATTACGTAGGAGAAGCCCATATCTGGTTTAAATTGTTGGAATATAAAATAATTTGCATGGCATCATTATCCTTGAGTAATTAACAAAATGAAAGATGAGTTCTCAGTATGACTTTCCCTCTGACCAGTGTTATTTATTACCTCTTAGACTTTACCTCCCCATGACCACTAAAGAAAAATATCAACAAGAACACTCAAAAGACAAATGTGAGTGGGCGTAATGCGTGTAAGACCAAATATACTTCTTATTTGCAGGCATGCACTTGTTAGTGCATCTTTGAAAACACTTGTTACACGTTTTGTTAAACACTTGTTAGACGCTTTGTTAAACATTATTGTTAGATACGTTTCGTTGAATACTTGATATGATTTTATTAAACACTTGTAGACATGTACTAAATACAATCACTTGAATGTCATGTTTTATTTTAATTAGTTATATGTTGTTTTGTTGTATTATGTTTTGACTTTTGAATGCATGAAATCAAAATTTATATTACCATAGGTGAAAAAATAGTAGACACCAAACAAATACTGCATTAACCGTGGTCCAAAATTACAACGGTTTTTAAGGCTTGTAGAACAGTTGTAATACTTTAAAGCCACAAAGGATTTGATCCGTTTTTGAAACAATTATAAAGTACAATGGTTTTAAAGTCTTGTCGAACTGTTGTGATACTGCAAAACCACAACGGATATGATCCGTTGTGGAAATCCATTGTTGTGTTTCATAATTCAAAAATAGTTACCAACCATTGTCCCAACCACTGTCTTTTAACATCTAAAGAAAATATATTCCAACCGTTGTCTTTATTATTAAAGACAACAGATTGAAACCGTTGTCATTCAACAAGTTGTTTTACAACACCATCTTCGACAACAGTTGATTATTGTAATACATAATAAATTATATCCGTTGTCATTCACCGAAATTATTGTGGTGCCAACATTTTTTTCGCCCTAGCTTGGTTAGCAGAGTGCGTGACCAAGCCTTCAACATCGATAAGTGCACTAGAGTAAACCTTCCCGGATGTCTTTCCAAAATCAAGAGCAGGACTCGCAGATTTCTTGGGTGCCATTTGAAAGTATGAAGATTGGAGAGTGTTGGAACGAGAGTATTTGCAGAGAGAGTTTTCAGATTTCAGAGAGAGAGAAAATATGGAAGTGTGAGAAGAGAGAAAAACTTTTCGGGGTCTATAAGGGATGTGATACAACGTGATGATGATCGTCAATTTTGAAATTTGATCAACAGTTGAGATTTGATCTTGAATACCACTATAATTCCCGCTTTAACTGTCCTCAACATTTATAGCTAATCATAAGCTTTTATGCGCATCTTTATAGTGCCACATTAAATGATGCTGACACCATCTCAAAAAAATATTCCCTCTCGATACAACCTCATTTTGTCCTTAGTCAATAAATAAATTTGTTGATTCATACTTAGCTAACAAATGAATCTTCTTCTCTCAAGTCAACTGGTATTACTCAACTGATCAACTGACTTAACTCTGCTGAATGTCCAATACTGCAGATTTTACTCTTCTGAAGGTGTAAAATTCTTCTAAAATGAAGTTCTCTCCACTTTGGACTCTTCTGAACAACTGTTCTGAGTGAACTAACTCAACTCAAATAATCCCAATTCATTTTTCAATTCTTCAAACCCTTTATTTATATCATGGTTTTGTGAATATATCAGCTAACTACTTCTCAGTTGTGAAATTTTCTAACATGATGTCTTTCTTTTCAACATGATCTCTGATAAAATGATATCTGACATCATTGTGCTTTGTCCATGAGTGAAATACTGGATTATGAGTGATCACAATTGCACTTGGGTTGTTACACATAATTGAAATTTCTTTCTCTTCATTGTCATAATCTCTCAACTGCTATCTCATCCATAGAACTAGTGCATAATAGCTGCCTACAGCTATTACTCAACCCCATCCTGCTCATGTTGCTATTGAGTTTTGTTTCTTCAACCAAGCAACCAATCTATTTCAAAGTAGTTAACATGTACTAGATGTACTCTTTTTGTCAACTCTACATCCAACATATAGTATGAATCCGAATATCTAATAAGCTTGAAGCCTCCTTCTTTAGGATACCACAACCCGACTTCTTGGCTTCCTTCCAGGTATCTCAAAATCTTTTAATCATAAAAAATGACTTTATTTTGGTGCAGACTGGAACCTTGCACATACACCTACTGCAAAGGTAATGTCAGGTCTGCTGACAATTAAATAGAGCAATGATCCAATGAGTGCTATATATCTAGTTTAATCAACTGGTTTCCATTATGCATCCTAATCTATCTTGATTGATGTGTTAATTGGTATCTTGACAGGTGACTTTTCTTCCATACTAAACTTTTTCATCAAGTTCCTTGTGTACTTGGTTTGGCTTATGAAGGTTCCACCCTTCATCTGCTTCTCTTGAAGTCCTAGGAAGAAAGTTATTTCTCCTATCATGCTCATCTCAAACATTCCTTGCATAAGTTTTGAGAATTTATCACATACGTCCTTGTTTGGGGATCCAAATATGATATCATCCACATAAATTTGCACATGCAAGATGCTTTCTCCATCTTGGATTCTGTATAAGGTCCTCCCAACCTTTCATTTTTTTTTTTTTAAATCCATCTTCTATGAGAAACTATGACAATGTATCATACCAAACTCTGGGATCTTGCTTCAATTCATAAAGAGCTTTCTTTAGCTTGTACACTTTGTCTCCTATAGTCTTCTGCTCAAAGCCTAGAACTTGCTCAACATAGACTTCTTCCTTCAATAATATATTAAGGAATGCACTCTTCACATCCATTTGATAAACTGTGAGGTTCTTGTGAGTGAGCAAATGTTTCATCAAAATCTATACATTCTTCTTGGCAATACCCTTTGGCTAGCAATTTTGCTTTGTTTCTGACTACAGGTCCTTCTTCATTCATCTTGTTTCTGAATACCCATTTTGTACCAATAACATTTTGGTGAGTAGGTCTTTGAATCAATTCCCAAACTTTTTCCTTTCAAACTGATTTAACTCTTCATGCATGATTAAGATCTAGTGTGTGTCATCTAGAGCTTCTGACACATCTTTTGGTTCAATATGAGAAATGAAACAAGTGGACATAGCATCCTAATGAGTCCTTGACTTTGTTCTCACTCTTTATCTAACATTTACAATAACTAACTTAGGTGAATGGTCTCAACCATCTCACATCAGGTTAGAGTAGGTCTGCTGGATTGTTTTTCCTTGTAGATAAGTTGTCCTAAAAAACTTATTCTAGATTATCTGGATTCAACTTCAACCTTTCCAGCTCTCTTTGATATTCAACTAACTCATCCTCATCGGGATCAAGTCTTCTTAGTGTTGTCTTATAAGGACTCTTCTGAATAGTGGCTTCAGCAAAAATCTCTTAGGCAGCCTAACTTCAGGTAACATGGTTCTGGTAACATCCCCCGAGCTCATTCTTTAACTCTTCCAACCTTTATTCACATAAGGGTTTTGTTATCGCCAATCGCTTCTCGGTTGAGATATATTTCAATGTGATGTGTTTCTTTGCAACATGATAGTAATGAAATGATATATGATATCAATATGCTCTGTCCTTGAGTGCAATATTGGATTCTGAGTTATGGCAACTGCACTTGTGTTATCACACATAATTGGAATTTTCTTTGCTTCAATGTCATAGTCACTCAGCTGCCGTATCATCGATAAGACTTGGGCACAACAACTGCCTGCAATAATGTACTCAACTTCAACTGTTGATATAGCTATTGAATTTTGTTTCTTGCTGAACCAAGACGCCAATCTATTTCCAAGAAATTGACATGTACAATATGTACTCTTCATCTCAACTCCACATCCACTCTGAATCTGAATATCCAATTAATTTGAAGTCTCCTTCTTTAGGATACCACAATCTAACTTCTTGGCTTCCTTTCAAATATCTCAATATCTTCTTTAAAGCTGTCATATGACTTTCTTTTCATGCAGATTGAAACATTGCACTTACACCAACATCACATGTAATGTCAGGTGTGATGGCAGTCAAATAGAGCAATGATCCAATGAGTGCTCTATATCCTCTTTGAACTACATGTTATTCTTCTGCATCCATGTCAATTTTGATTGAGGTATTCATTGGAATTTAACAGATGAATTTTTTTCCATGCCAAACTTCTTCATCAAATCTCTGGTATACTTGGTTTAGCTTATGAAGGTTCCATCCTTTATTTTCTTCACTTGAAGTCATAGGAAGAAATTTACCTCTCCCATCATGTTCATTTCAAACTTGGATGAATTTTGAAAAATTATCACACAACTCTTTATTTGTGGATCTAAAAATAATGTCACCCACATATATTTGAACAAGCAAGATGATATCTCCATCTTGAATTGTGAACAGGGTTTTGTCATCCTTTCCTTTGGTAAATCAATGATCTATAAGGAATTGAGGTAATGTATCATACCAGGCTCTCGGTGCTTGTTCCAATCTATAAACTGCGGTCTTGGGCTTATATAATTTATCTCTAATAGTCTTTTGGTGAGTAGGCCTTTGTACCAATTCCCAGCTTTGTTTCTTTAAAACTGATTTAGCTTTTCTTGCATAACTAGGATCAATAGCGTGTCATCCAATGCTTTTGACACATCGTTTGGTTCAATCTGAGATATAAATCAAGTGAACATTGCTTCTTGTTGAGTTCTTGACCTTGTTCTTACTCCTTTTTTTACATTTCCAATCACTAACTTAGATGAATGGTCTCTCAGCCATCTCACATCGGGTTGGAGTAAGTCAGTTGGGTTGATCCTCCTTGTAGCTAAGTTGTCTTGAACAACTTCTTCTTAATCATCTTCATTAAACTACAATCTTTCCAGCTCTCTTTGAGGTTCAACTAACTCATCCTCATCGTGAGTGAGTCTTCTGGGAGCGGTCTCAGTGTAAGGAATCTTCATAATAGTTGTTTGATTCATCTTTTTAGCTAATTCATCAATGTCTTATGTATTGACATTTAGTTCATCTAATACCACATGAATTGACTCTACTGTTACTATAGTCCATTTATTCCGCACTCTAAAAGCTTTGCATTCAACTAAATATCGAAGAAAGATTTCTTCATCAGCTTTAGCATCAAATGCCTTCAGATTATCTTTTCCATTATTGTGAATGAAGCATTTACTTCCAAGAGTATGAAAAATATCCCACATTTGGCTTTCTTCCTATCCAAATATCATAAGGAGTTTTGGACAATTGCTTGTTGATCAGACATCTATGTTGAGTTTAATAGGTTGTGTTGATTGCTTTAGCCCAACATCTCTTCAGCAATCCAGCTTCAGCTAACTGGTCCTTGAGGCTTCTTTAATTGTTTTATTCCTTCTTTCAGCTACTCCATTCAACTGAGGAGTTCTTGCAGCAGACAACACATAAGCAAATCCATTTTCCACACAATACTGAGCTAGAATCCCATTGGCAAACTAGTCCCTCTGTAAAATCTTATCTTGATAATGGATTGACTCTTATCATTTTGAACTTTTTTCATCAGCTGAGAAAACTTTTGCAAAGTTTCCTTCTTTTTACACATAAAAATGGTCCATGTGTATCATGAAAAATCATCCACCACCATAGGGGTGTATTTCTTTCCACTAATACTAGCTGGTTCCACTGGTCCAAACAAATCCATATGCAACTAGAGATGACAATAAGGGCCCAGCCCTGAGGGCCGACCCTAGCCCGACCCTAAAAATTTAAGGGTGTTGGGCCTATATTTCATAGGCCCTTATAACATGAGGGTTTTTTTGCCCGGCCTAATTGGCCCTAGGGCCGGCTAAGGCTAGGGCCGGGCCGGCTCTTAGGGCTTTTTTCCCAATAAATTTTTGGTATTTTATAGATTTATATTTAAATTTATACTTATAATACTATCAAATCTAAATTTTGATCTCGTCTATCAATTATTTTTTAATCTTGGTGTTGGTCCCAAGGGGTGTGAGTGTAAGGTTTAGAAGGGGGGGTTGAATAAACCTTACAAACTTTTCGATTTAGTCCTTTTAAATGTTCAGAGTAAATACTTCACAGTTGTGTCCTTGGTAGACAGCTAATTTAGTTAATCAAGAGAGTTAGTCACTCAACGGACTCGATCGAGCCGTGATAGAATAACTCACCTATTAAGACTAAAGACTTAGCCGAACTGTGGTTTGTTTTCAGGAAGACTTAACACCCTTAAATTTGGTTTAGTTTTGATTTAATACTTGGTTTTAGCACTTAGAGATTATCAAGTGGATAGCAAATTTATCAAAAGAGTTAAACAAATAAGATGCGGGGAATTAAAGTGCTGAAATGTAAATGACACGATAAGTTTTTATAGAGGTTCGAAGATGGGGTAATTCTTCTACTCCTCTCTTCTCCAACTCCCGGATGAATCCACTAAGTATTGATCAAGATATCTGGTGGTAAAAGTCCGGATACAAGTCTTGATCACACAAACACTTGATCCTTTGGGACTCGATCCGAGATGCCTTAGTCACGCACCGGCTTCTCGTACGACTCAGCTTCTTCACAGGGCAGCTGCCTTGCTACTATAGCCCACTTGCTCAAGCTCCTTGGATTTGATCACGAAGCCCTCCAAGAACTTGAGACTGGTTCGACCTTGAACCTTCCTACAATCCTCCATGGAATGTAGACCCCTTGATTCTTCAAAAATTTCCGCTTCAACTGATTGAAGTTATCTTTCCTTCACAAGTGAGTGTTGGATTGATTTTCTTCATAATGTAGGCTTGAGGATTAATCTTGAATGACTTGAGAATATTTTAGGTTACGGTTCAAATGTTTGCTTGAATGTTCGTGGTTCAGGTAACCTTCTCTCAGAGTCATTCCTCAGCCTTTTATAGTGATCTTTCAAAAATCTACCCGTTGAAGAGATAGGCTTATTTTTGAAAGTCACTTGTGGTCATTGGCTTGTCTTGTTGCAGTCCTTGGAATTTTCATTTCCTCGTATGAATGATTTTTCAGCTTTTCAGAGTTCTGACATGGTGCAGTGCTTCCCATTGGTTTATTCCTCTTTCACGCTTTTGGAACTGAGAACTTCAAGAAAGGTAGTATGGAGATATTACTTGTTTAAGTAATTCTCTTGATTTCGTGCAACGGATCTCTTTCGATTGTCTTTACTTGACGCATTTTCTTAACATACCCAGGTGACTTTGAGTCGACTTCCAATCATTGGATGACTCTTTCATCACTTCAACCTTGAGACTTGGCTGTCTTGAGTTAACTTGATCGATACTTCACTCACCGCATCTCACCGCACCTTGATCGAGTTCCCGTCTAATCGTCTTTGCCATACTCACCGCCTCGCAATGAGTCTTTATTCTAGTCTCGATTATCTTCTTGCATGTTTAGGCATAGTCGACTTAACTCACTTGATCACTCTATCTATTACAATGCGTTTACAACAAAAATGGGGTGCCAACTTCCTATTCTAAGTTTTACATGGCATTCATCAAAATCTACAAAATGATTTCCCAACAATTTCCCCATTTTTGATGATGCCAAAACTTAAAACATTCATACAATTATTTAACAAAGAAAGATACATACGACAAATGTAGAACTACGTAATGTATGTTTCGAATCGATCTTTTATTGATCATAACATTCTTGTTCTTTACACAAAGTTTCGAGTGTATCGAGCTTAAGCCTAAAAAATGTCGAGCTTACACGGGGCTTAGACTAACCATGTTGTTCTATATCTACTCATGTACGTAAATTGAATAATTTTATTCAATGTACGTAAGACTTACATTAAGTGTATTTACATAGTAAAATACATGAAGGGGTGGACAACAACACTTCATCTCCTTCGCCTCCTTCTTCCATCTTCTTCAGCTCTGTCATCTTCTGATCTTCTTCTCTTTTTCTCATCTTCAGCCGCCTTCTTCTTCTTTTCATACGCCTTCCGGGCAGCTTCATCTCTTCTTAGTCTCTCTTGTCTCTCCTCCCATAGCTGAGTTTGTCTTTTATTTTCTTCTTCAATTCTTTTCACATACTCAAGATTGTTCTTAGCCACTTGCCCAGATTGGCTACTTCATCAAAACCAAACCCAAAGAGATCCCTACTTTCTTGCCGGATCTATGTACTCAATGTTTTTGGGTAGAGATCTAGGTCCAAAGCTCTTCCTCCACCACGCTTCTTCCTCTACCTGCGGCGTGTATTGTATCTTTGGGGTATTCTTTTTCCCGGTTGAGTGATTAGCGAGTGACCAGCAGAGCGATCGCGGTAGTCTTACTGTCGTCGCCTTCTTCACATAGTGCGAGACCCTTTTCCCAATACAAGTCCCAGGCTTGAGCCATGGACATGTTTGCGAAGTATCCTTCGATGCGGCGTTTTAAATTCATCAACTGATCTTGGCTCGGTTTCGGCATCCGAGATGGCATAAGTGTCTCTCGCTTCTCGGAATGCCTCCATGTTGTTTTTCGTAATATCCATAACTCGGGCATTCATCCTTCCTTCCACTTCCTCCATCCTCGCTTCAATCGTCTTTCTCTTTTCAGCCATAGTTACAACAGAGTGTTGGAGTGGCAGAGTCACTTGGAGTTTGCTGATAATATCAGTTGTGACAAGACTTTGTTGGGGGGTTTTAGCAATCATCAAGGTCACATCTTTCGATCCTTCCCCCTCAACAGACTTCCCTTTCTTTTCTCTTGATACTTCCTCGATTGTGTTTCCCTTCACACCGATCCCTCCTTCTCAACCTCGAGATCCCTTCGCTTTTAGGTATTCATCTTCCCCCTTTTTGGCATCATCAAAGGAGAGAAAACCCCGAAACAAACTAGCGAAAGCGGAAGTCGAAGTCGAGTCTGCTGATAGCCGAGTTCTGCTTCGAGTCTGCTGCGGAGTATGCTGCACGAAACTCAGAACGAGTAGCGTTGGATTCAACTTTAATCAACTTCATCTCAGCCATGAGAAGACTGAATTTGCGATCCATGTTTTCTTCCATACGCAGGAGCTCATTCTTATTTTGCTCACGCAGCTTTTATCTCAAAGAAGTGTGAGATTCATGCATTTGCTCAATGTGTTCTTTCAATTTTGTCTTTGCATCGACATTCTCATTTCGCTGCATCAACCAACGGCTTGTTGAACAATGTTCAAATATGTAGCTTGTTCCACACGCATTGTTTCTTTGCTATTGCCACCACTCCCGGATTCTCGCCTATTATGCCTCTCAAGTCGCCAGTAGGTTGGCATCCCCGTTATCCATCTCGTATGTCCATCGAGGCCTGGTGCCTCTCCATTCGTTCAATTTCAGCAAATAATGCTTTGAACACCTCCCGAACTTCAAATTGTTCCTCTGTTTTGGACGCTGCCAGCGTCAAAATCATAGTCAACGAACGATGGTGTCTAATGGAATAACAGGATCTGGTCCGTGGCGTTCGAGATCTCTTTTTTCGATTCTTCGGGAGGTCGGGTACTTCTAGAGAGAAGGAAAATGATTCTACAAAGTGATCATCACGGCCAACCGGGATTTGTTCAATGATGAGTGGTGCTCGTGAGGTTCCTTGTGGAGTCGAACTCGCTGCGACTTGGGAGCCCGCGCAGTGGACTCTGTTTGTTTGGGGTCTTTTGTGAAGTTGACTCGACTTGCCGAGCCTCACTGCCTCAATAGCTTCGTCGGTCTCAACCGGTTTTTCCAAGTGAGTTGACCGGTCCTCGGCCTTATCGGAAGCATCATCGGACGATGATGAGATTTCCATGGGTGGCTCATCATCAAAGTTGAAAGTTTGGTGAGTAGTCTTGAGGTCGGACTTACTCGTGGTTGGAACATCCTCACCGAGTCTTTTGGATCGATCCACGTGGATGACTCGGCTTCATCGTCTCCTTCGATCCTAGAAAGGTTACATCGTAATTATCCTGGGAATCGTAAAGTGCACTTATCTCCTTTTACGATGGATCAATGATAGCGGGAGGGATGTTATGTACTTGACTTCTTTACCCCGGGAAGTCTCAACCTCCCGTGGGCCTTCATTACCTCCTGCGCAGTCTCAACTACGGGAGGCCTTGGACATCCCTTTCGACAATGTCACCGTCTTAGGGTCTTCTCGGTGGCATCCATTAGAGTCTCAACTCCATGGATTGCACTTTAAATGTCGCCTGCAGTGTTAACTCCCGGGCTATTCCTTCTTGTGCCTCGATTGCATTAGCGCGTCATTTAGCCTTCGAGCGGTTGGCACTTCACCGAGACAGCCTCAATCGTCTAGCCTCGTTGATGACAACTTGCTTTGTGTACTTTGTGTTTGTTCCTTCTACACTTCGCCTCCTAGATTCATTGTGGAGTCACCGGCATCCTCCGACCTTCTTTGTAGTGGAGGGAGTTTCCCCATCACCGGCATACCACCGAGTGACTTGGAATGGGGTCACTCGTCTCCGGACTCTCACAGGTTGTTCCCATTCGAAGATTCGGCCATTGCGGTGGTAAGACACCTTTATTAAGGGTTGGTTTAATCTGGGGTCCCCACTATCCCAGTTTCATCGCCAATTTCCTTAATTCCTTCTTCCGAGTGAGTGGGAAGTGGTGGCAGCAACCACAAAGGCAATATCTTTGCACTCCCCATTGGGTCTATCTCTAGTTGTGTTTTGGAGGACTCTCCTGGTCCCTCCATCATTCTTTGCTCATGAAGGATTATGTATTCTTCCATTGCTTGCTTTGCATTTGCAACTCTTCCGTGGCAGCAACAGGTCCGGATCCTCATCACTTTCGATGGGGCGTCAAAGTGAGGATGTGTATGTTACGTAGTCTTGGTGATAGGGCGGATGCTAGCCTTCTCACGTGCCTCTCTGCGTCCTCACCGCTTTAGCTCGTTCATTTTCTTTTCGAATCTCCGATATTGATGCAATTATCCTCGTCAAGGGCTTGCAAAGATTTGTGTCCACCTCAAGAAAATATGAAGAGTTTTTCAATTTAGTCCTTTTAAATGTTCGAGTTAATACTTCACGATTGTGTCCTTGGTGGACACTAATTTAGTTAATCATAGAGTTAGTCACTCAAATGACTGACTCGAGCCGTTGATAGAATAACTCAAATTGTTAAGACTAAAGACTTAGCTCAATTGAGGTTTGTTTTCAGTGGAAGACTTAACACCCTTAAATTTGGTTTAGTTTTGATTTAATACTTGGTTTTAGCATTTAGAGATTATCAAGTGGATAACAAATTTATCAAGAGTTAAACAAATAAGATCTTTGGAATTAAAGTCTTTGAAATGTAAATGACATGTTTTTATAGAGGTTCGAAGATGGGGTAATTCTTCTACTCCTCTCTTCTCCAACTCCTGAGGAATCCACTAAGTATTGATCAAGATATCTGAGTGGTAATCCCGGATACAAGTCTTGATCACACACTGACTTGATCCTTTGGGACTCGGTCGAGATGCCTTGTCACGCATCGGCTTCTCGTACGACTCGACTTCTTCACAGGCAAAATGCCTTGCTACTACAGACCCACTTGCTCAAGCTCCTAGGATTTGATCACGAAGCCCTCCAAAAACTTGAGACTGGTTCGACCTTGAACCTTCCTACAATCCTCCATGGAATGTAGACCCCTTGATTCTTCAAAAATTTCCTCTTCAACTGATTGAAGTTATCTTTCCTTCACAGGTGAGTGTTGGATTGATTTTCTTCGTAATGTAGGCTTGAGGATTAATCTTGAATGACTTGAGAATATTTTAGGTTACGGTTCAAATGTTTGCTTGAATGTTCGTGGTTCAGGTAACCTTCTCTCAGAGTCATTCCTCAGCCTTTTATAGTGATCTTTCAAAAATCTGCCCGTTGAAGAGATAGGCTTATTTTTGAAAGTAACTTGTGGTCGTTGGCTTGTCTTGTTGCGATCCTTGGAATTTCCATTTCCTCGTATGAATGATTCTTGACTTTTCGTAGTTCGACATGGTGCAGTGCTTCCCATTGGTTTATTCCTCTTTCACGCTTTTGGAACTGAGAACTTCAAGAAAGGTAGTATGGAGATATTACTTGTTTAAGTAATTCTCTTGATTTCAGTTGTCTTGACTTGACTGTATTTTCTTAACATCCCCAGGTGACTTTGAGTCAACTTCCAATCATTTGATGACTCTTCTGTCACTTCAACCTTGAGACTTGGTTTGTCTTGAGTTAACTTGACCGATACTTCACTCACCGCATCTCAATCGCACCTTCATCGAGTTCCGTCTTATCTTCTTTGCCATACTCACCGCCTGCAATGTGAGTCTTCCTTCTAGTCTCCGGTTGTCTTCTTGCATGTTTAGGCATAGGCGACTTAACTCGGCTTGATCACCCTATCTATTACAATGCGATTTACAACAAAAATGGGGTGCCAACTTCCTATTCTAAGTTTTACATGGCATTCATCAAAATCTACAAAATGATTTCCCAACAATTTCACCCTTTTTTATGATGCCAAAATATAAAACATTCATACAATTATTTAACAAAGAAAGATACATACGAGACAAATGTAGAACCACAAAATGTATGTTTAGAATCGATCTTTTATTGATCATAACATTCTTGTTCTTTGCATAGCTGTTTACAGAGTGTATCAGAGCTTAAGCCCAAAAAAAAATGTCAGAGCTTACATGGGGCTTAGTCTAACCATGCTGTTCTATATCTACTCACGTCATTTAAATTGCATAATTTTATTCAATGTACAAAAGACTTACATTAATTGTATTAACATAGTAAAATACATGAAGGGGTGGACATCAACACTTCATCTCCTTCGTTGCCTCCTTCTTTCATCTTCTTCAGCTCTGTCATCTTCTGATCATCTTCTCTTTTTCTCATCTTCAGCCGCCTTCTTCTTCTTTTCATATGCCTTCCTGGAAGCTTCATCTCTTCTTAGTCTCTCTTGTCTCTCCTCCCATAGCCGAGTTTGTCTTTTATTTTCTTCTTCAATTCTTTTCACATACTCGGCATTGTTCTTAGCCACTTGCATTGGCTACTTCATCAAAACCAGCCCAAGATCCCACCTTTCTTGCCTGGATCTATGTACTCAATGTTTTTGGATAGAGATCTAGGTCCAAACCTCTTCCTCCACCACTGCTTCTTCCTCTACCTGGGCGTGTATTGTCTTGGGGTCTTCTTTTTCCCAAATTTGAGTGACTAGCGGAGGGACCAGCAGAGTCACTGTCGGTAGTCTGCTTTGCTGTCAGCTTCTTCACATAGTGTACCCTTTTCCCAAGATACAAGTCCCAGGCTTGAGCCATGGACATGTTTGCGAAGTATCCTTCGAGATGCGAGCATTTTAAATTCATCAACTGATCTTGGCTCGATTCGGCATCCGAGATGGCATAAGTGTCTCTGTCTCTTGGAATGCCTCCATGTTGTTTGAGAATATCCATAACTCGGGCATTCATTCTTCCTTCCACTTCCTCCATCCCTGCTTCAATCGTCTTTCTCTTTTCACCATAGGTACAACAGTGTTGGAGTGGCGAGTCACTTGGAGTTTCTTTGATAATATCACCGTGACAAGACTTTGTTGGGGGTTTTAGCAATCATCAAGGTGACATCTTTCGATCCTTCCCCCTCAACAGACTTCCCTTTATTTTCTCTTGATACTTCCTCACCGTCTTTCCCTTCACAACATCCCTCTTCTCAACTTCGGATCCCTTCAGCGCTTTTAGGTATTCCTCTTCCCCCTTTTTGGCATCATCAAAGGAGAGAGAAACCCCCGAAACAAACTAGCGGCGGGAAGTCGAGTCTGGCGATAGCCGAGTTATGCTTGAGTCCTCGCTGCGGAGTATCTTTGCACTAAACTCGAACGAGTAGCGTTGGATTCAGCTTTAATCAACTTCATCTCAGCCATGAGAATACTGAATTTGCGATCCATGTTTTCTTCCATACGCAGGAGATCATTCTTATTTTGCTCACGCAGCAGCTTTATCTCAAAGTGGTGTGAGATTCATACATTTGCTCAATGTGTTCTTTCAATTTTGTCTTTGCATCGGATTCTCACCGCCACACCAACAGCTTGTTGAACAATGTTCTGAAATATCTAGCTTGTTTCACACGCATTGTTTGCTACTATTGCCACCACTCCCGGATTCTGACTATTATGCCTCTCAAGTCAGCAGTGAGGTTGGCATCCCTGTTATCCAGTCTCATGTCCATCGAGGCCTGGTGCCTCTCCATTCGTTCAATTTTAGCAAATAATGCTTTTAACACCTACCGAACTTCGCTTGTTCCCTCTGTTTGGTGATGGCCAAGCAAACATCAAAATCATTGTCACCGGAATGATGGTGTCGATGGAATGACAGATCTCGTCTGTGGGAAGCGTTCGAGATCTCTTTCGATTCTTCGGGAGGTCGGGTACTTCCGAGAGAAGGGAAATGATTCTACAAAGGGATCATCACGGGCAAATCGGGATTTGTTTAATGATGAGTGGTGCTCATGAGGTTCCTTGTGGAGTCGAACCTGGTGCGGCTTGGGAGCTGCGCGCTGGACTCTGTTTGGTGGGGTCTTTTGTGAAGTTGACTCGGCTTTGCCGAGCCTCAATTTGTCTCAACGCACTTCGTCGGTCTCACTGGTTTTTCCAAGTGAGTTGACGGTCCTCGGCCTTATCGGAAGCGTCAACGGACGATGATGAGATTTCCATGGGTGGCTCATCATCAAAGTTGAAAGTTTGGCGAGTAGTCTTGAGGTCGACTTACTCGTGGTTGGAACATCCTCACCGAGTCTTTTGGATCGATCACGGGGGATGACTCGGCTTCATCGTCTCCTTCCGATCCCGAAAAGGTTACATCGATTATCCGGGAATCGTGAAGTGCACTTATCTCTTTTTCGATGGATCGATGATAGCGAGGAGGATGTTATGTACTTGACTTCTTTACCCCGGAAGTTTCAACCTCCCGTGGGCCTTCATTATCTCCTGCGTCTCAACTACAGTGAGGCCTTGGACATCCCTTTCGACGATGTCACTGCCTTCTTAGGGTCTTTCTGCGATGGCATCCATTAGAGTCTCAACTCCATGGATTGCAACGTCATTAGCCTTCGGAGCGGTTGGCACTTGGTGACCGAGACAGATCTCAATCGCCTCGAGCTTAGTTGATGACAACTTCTTTGTGTACTTTGTGTTTGTTCCTTCTCCACTTTGCCTCCTAGATTCATTGTGGAGTCGGTTGCAAAGATCCTCCGACCTTGCCGCAGTGGAGGGAGTTTCCCCCTCGGTATACCGGTGAGTGACTTGAATGGGGTCACTCGTCTCGGACTCTCGGTGTTCACATTGAGTATTCACCGTTGGGGCGGGTGGTAAGACACCTTTATTATGATTGGCTCAACCGGGGTCCCCACTATCCCGGTTTCATCGCCATTCCTTAATTCCTTCTTCCGAGTGAGTGGGAAGTGGTGGCGGCAACCACGTGGCAATATGATGCACCACTCCCATTGGGTCTATCTCCACCGTGTGTTTTGGAGGACTCTCCTGGTCCCTCCATCATTCTTTGCTCATGAAGGATTCTCGATTCTTCCATTGCTTCTGCATTTTTGCAACTCTTCCGCGCGACAAGAATAGGTCCGATCCTCATCACTTTCGATAGGACGTCAAAGTGAGGATGTGTATGTTGTGTGGTGCCGGATAGGGCGGATGATGGCCTTCTCACATGCCTCTCGCGTCTCAATCAATGCTTTAGCTCGTTCATTTTCTTTTCGAATCTCCCGGTATATTGATGCAATTATCCTCGTCAAGGGCTTGCAACACTGTGTCCACCTCAAGAAATCAAGAGTTCTTCTTCCTCAAGAATGGAGTCTGGATTTTCAAACCGCACTGGATAGGCTCGACTTCCATTTTCCCCACTCTCGTAGACGATTTTAGATGTCGGATACAATGGAGAGTGCATGATTACATCGTCTTCATCATTCTCTTGCTAGCCCTCATTTCCGTATTAAGGGTAGCGACTTCGTTTGCTCGACACCTTCAAAGAAACTGTTACGCTTGGAGAGACAACCACATGTCAACAGTGATTTTGTTGTCTCACCGCACCTAGTTCCTCGGATGTTCTCTCTGGTGGGTCATCGAGTTGCCTCTGTGATCACCTCAAGCAGACTGGCCTTTTCATCAATTACGCCTGAGACTCTACTTCTCCAGCAGTCTCGGGTATCTTCTCCAGCTGAGTGGCTGACTCAGCTGGCTTCTCAAGCTATTTCATTCCTTGACGTCTTCTTGGTCAGTGGCAGTGCTCTCTATACATGATTTCCAAGATGAACTTCATTATTTCTCACATTTATCGGGAGGGAAATCGCATGGCGGATCAGCTCAGTAAATACTAGGGAAGTTCCATTTGGTGGGACGCCCCTCCGGAGGAAATCATCTCATTGCTCACAGATGATTATGTTGGACGAGCACAATATAGATTTGTTAGATAATTTTTTGTTCTGTGCTTTTCTATGGTTTATATGGTACTTTTTCATTCTCACCGGGGTACTCTTTTCCTACTAGGGTTTTTCCCACAAGGGTGAGTTTTACCTTGGTAGGTTTTTATCGAGGCCCAAACATTGCGCTACTTGATCGACTTGTGATCATGATCCTTATTTTCTTTTTATTTTATATTTCTTTTTTAATTAAAAAAATCCAACATTGTATCCCTTGTCACAGAGTTGGCTGGTACATAGCAAATTGAAATTCAACGCTTCAACATAAGCAACATCTGTGATTTTTAGGCCATTTTTTGGCTTTTGAGTTGGTTATTTTCCTCATTTAAGAGTGTGTTTGAAGATTTAATGTGCTCAAAGTCTTTCATCATTTTCCCTGATGAATCATAAAGATCAATGGGTGATTCTGTGTGCGTGTCATGATCACTATCATTAGAATTTCAGAGATTACCTCATCTTCCTACTCTTTAGCCATGAGACAAATCATTGCCTCTTCTTCAGTATAAGAGGAGTAGTCAGCTTTTTGTTGTCTGACTCAATTGTCTTTTTGCACTTGGTTATCTCTAACTCTGCAGCCATCATTATTCTCTTTCTTTCTTGTCTTATTTCCCTGAAGACTTTCTTTTCCTCATCATTTATGAATTTGTTGACTAGTGGATAGAGGCAGTTAACTGCAAAGTGGCCTGGTTGTCTGCAGTTACAGCACAATTGTTCCACTTTCTTCTCAGCTCTTTTGTGGGTTTTCTCCTCTTTTCCTTTAGAGGGAGCTGAATGTCTTTTAGAGGAATCTCATTTGATCCATTTATAGTTCTTGTTAAAGAACTTGTGTTAAACCTCTTTACCATCAAGGCAATTTCCTCTTTGCAATGATGTCCTTGGAGTCAACCGACTTGGATTTTCTTGCTATCAGTGCAACTGTCATTGATGAAGCTATCTCATCTTGCTCTTTCTGTTTGAGCTCGAAATCATAAGCCCTCACATCAAAGAATAGCTCATGGTTGGATATCTTGGTTAAGTCCATAGAGTGCCTTAGAGCCATCACTTTCATTTCCTACTCAACTGGGAGTGCTCTCAAGATTTTCATACACATTTCCTTTTGTGTATACTCTTTGCCTAAAACAAATAACTCATTTGTTATCTCTATAAACCGTTCATCCAACTGATCTAATGACTCTCTAGTAATCATCTTGTAATTATTGAATTTCTGAACTGCAACTATAAGCTTGTTTTCTTTTAACTGATCTGAACCTTCACATATTAGGGTCAGTTTTTCCCAAATCTCCTTAGCTGTCCTGCAGGATTTAACTTTGTTGAACATGACTTTATCCAAAGTTTTATACAATATATACTTAGCCACATTATCCAAGTTGTATCTCCTTCTATCTTCGTTTGTCCATTCCCTTCTGGGTTTATCAATCTCAGTAACTCTCTCAGCATCATCTCCTGTTGCTCTTACAGTTGTATTCACCTTTGTGATTCTAATGGGTCCATCTTCGATGACCAACCATATTTCATCGTGAAGCGCAGAGAGGTGTGACTGCATACAAATTATCCAGTCATCAAATTCCTTAATGGTAAACAGGGGAGTACGAGATAGATTTACTTCCATGATAATAATTAAATAAAACTTTTAAAACTCAAGTGTTGTTTTTTGGAAATGAAATGAGATCTAGTTCAGTAACTAGTGAAGAAGGTTCTTTGAACGAACCTCCCTGATACCACTTGTAGGTCCCACGGGGTGCAGAGTAAAGTCTAGAAAGGGGGTTAAATAGACTTTACCTAATTTTTTTGATTCTTTTAGAAATAGTTTTTTTTGAAGAAAACAATTAAATCTTTTGAAAAACAGGTGTTTTAAGCTTCAACAGAAGAGTTAACCACTCAACAGACTTTGAGTGAGCTATTAATAGTGTAACTCATCTGAATAAAGTTAACTTTGTTAGAAAAGTAGAGTCCAAGATTGCTTTGATCACACAACCAGCCAATCTTCTGCGACTCAGTTCTTCGCAAGGCAGTTGCCTCACTACTTCATCTCTTCTGTTGGGAAAATTTATTTGTGTAAATTTTGATGATGCATGTAAAACATAGATTAGAAAGTTGGCACCCCATTTTCTGTTGCAATTCAACTTTGAAATAGATAGGATCAATAAGATGAGTATCGAAGCAACCAAATTGAAGATCGCAGAAGTTGATTGAAGGACGCAGTGAAGAATCAGTTGAGTTGCAGCTGAGTGTCGAAGAAGAGATTCAGTCAAGTGCAAAAAGCTGTGTTTGTCAGTAGACTACAACTGAGTTTTTTCTAGATGTACGAAGAAGACTTAATAAAGGGGTAAAGTAGCAAAAGGGCTCAAAGAAAGCTGAAGAAGTCTGTTGAATGAAAAGTCAAGAAGTTACCCAAAATGGTAAAGGGACACACTACAACCTTAAACTGTCTTGCTGAAAGAGTGAAAGAGGCTGAGAACTAATGAGATGTTCGCATAAATCTGCAGAGGTTCAGGCAACCAATAGGGTATTAAATTAAGGTTAGGTTAACATCCTTTGCTGCACAACAAGACAAGCCAACGATAAATAAGTGAAGTTTTAAAAATGCCAATCTCTTCAATGAACATTTTTTCTTCAAACTGTCACTATAAAAGGCTAAGGAAAATATGAGAGAATATGAATGACACAATTGGAAATCTGAGCAAAGAAAGCAAAAACACAATCAAGCACTACATTCCAAATCCTCAAAGCCTACATTCAAAGTGTTTCTTTCGAACACACACTGTGAAGGAAGAAAAGCTTCAACAAGTTGAATAGGAAAATTTGTTTTAAAGAACAAAGGGTCCGCACATCCAAGAAGTGAAGGAAGTGCAGTGAGGTTCAAAATAAAACCAACTTTGAATCCGTTGTAGGGCTTCATGATCAATTCCAAGGGTTTGAAGGAGTTGAAGTAGTGAGACATTTGTCTTTCAAAGAAGTTGAGTCACAGGAGTAGAGCCAGTTGTGTGATTACGGCCTACTTGGACTGTCGTACACATCTTGTAACGGTTGTTATATTAGTGGATTACCTCCAGGAGTTGGAGAAGAGTGGAGTAGAATAATTACCCAATCCTCGAACCGCTATAAACTTCCTTGTGTCTTTTTATTTTTAGCAATTTAATTACTGCACATTTTATTCTGCTGATAGATATATTTGCTTGACGCAACTGATAATGACTTAAACAAAACAAATATTGCAAAACCATTTAACAAAAAGGGAGTAAGACTTCCGCTGTAAAAACCATGTTAGTTAATTTTTAAAGAACTCACTTCACCCAGCTGAGTTACTCTATCAACAACTCAGTCGAGTCTATTGGGTGGTTAAATCTCCTATTGAGGTTTGAACGAAGCTGTCTTAAAAAGGACTAAGCTGCTACTTGTGTAAAAACTCTGATTTGAAGAAAAAAATCAAAAAAAAATGGTTAAGTCTATTCAACCCTCCTTTCTAGACTTAACACTCACACACCCCTAGGATCTACATGTGGTATCAGAGCGGTTAGTTCAAAGAACCTTCTGCACTTGTTACTGAACTAGATCTCAATCTTTTCAAAGATCAACATTTGATTGCTTTTAAACTTTCTTTTAAAAAGTTATTACCATGAAAGCAAATCTATCTCGTATTTCCATGTTCACTGTTGAAGAGTCTGATGATTGGAAATATTGAATGCAAGCACACCTGTTAGCACTACACAATGAAATATAGTTCATCATAGAAGATGGACCCATACAAATCACAAAAGTGAATACAACTATTAGAGTTGCTGCTGAAGAGGCACCTCTGCAGTTGAAAGGCCTGCTATGGTTGAAAAACCAATAACTGAATGGACCAATGAGGATAGAAAGAGATATAACTTGGAAAATGTGGCAAGTATATTCTATATATAAACTCTTTACAAAACTATATTTAATAAAATCAAATCTTGCAGGAATGCTCGTGAGATATGGGAAAAGCTGACTCTAATTTGCGAAGGATCAGAGCAGATTAATGAAAATAAGGTAATTGTTGTTGTACAGAGTTTGAAACTTTCAAAATGCTTGCAGGTAAACTCTGGATCATATGGATGCCCGATTCACTAAGATTACGAATGAGCTTTTAGCTCTGGAAAAACAATATACACAAAAGGAAATGTGTATGAAAATTCAAAGGTCGCTCCCAGTTGAGTGGGAAATGAAGGTGATGGCCCTTAGGCATTCAATGGACTTGACAAGAACCTCCTACCACGAGTTATTCTTGGACCTACAACCTATGAATTTGAGCTCAGAAGAGAGGAGCAAGAAGAGATAGTTGTACCCAAGACAACTGTTCTATTGGCTGGAGAATCTAAGAAGCTAAATCCAAGGACATCATAGATCAAGAGGAAATATCCCTAATGGTTAAACAATTCAACAAGTTCTTCAATAAGAACTACAAACGGAACAAGGGTGACACCTCAAGAAGTCACTCAGCCCCTTCCAATAAAGATGTTAAATGGGTTGGGCCTAGCCCTATAGGGCCAGCCCTAGCGGACATCGGGCTAAATGAGCCGATGTTAAATGGGTTGGCAATAATGGAACCAAACCCTAACCCTAGCGGGCTTCGGGCTAAATGGGCCACTATCGGTCTATAAGTCAAAAAATTAAAAATTAAATTTAAAATTTTAAACTCGAATATATGTAAGATTTAAGTTTAACATTTTAAGTTAAACTTTTCATCATAAATAAAATTCATGCAAAGTTTTTAATTACATTGCATTAAGAAGCTTTTAAAATTAAATATTTTATGATCTAAATTTTGAAAATAAAATAAAATTAACTAAAGCTACCCAGAATTAACCCTTTTTTTTGTAATTACTCATGACTATAAGTTAAAAGTTTCAAAATTAGATATTTAAACTTAAAATTTTAAACTTGAGCATATATAACATTTAATTTTAATAATTAAAATTAATCTATTCATTATAAAAAAAGTCATGCATAATTTATAATTACATTGCATTAACAAAACTATAAATTAGATTTAGCACTATTTAGAAATTTAAATTATATCCCAAATAATCTAATTAAACTGCGTCACATTTTCTTATTCAGAATAAAAATTGGAAAACTAAATTAAGTAATAAATAAATCAAATAAAAAGAAGCTTTTCAAGAATTTATAGCTTTTTTAATAAAGTTAAACTTAAAGATGACGTAGATGTGAATTTGAGAAATAAATTTACTAGTAATTAGGTAAAACAAGTAGATATAAAATGTTAGAATTATATTTATTTTTAAAAAATAAAAATAATGGGCTAGCGGGTTAGCCCGGTTAACCTTCGTGCTACCTCCAACAGGCTTCGGTTTAAGTGATCCGGGCCAAAAAGGCCCGAATTTAAATGGGCCAAAATAATCCGGCCCTAGCCCTCTTTTTTTCGGCTTAAACAGCCAGGGCCAATGGGCCGCGACCCATTTAACATATGTACCTTCCAAGAGCAAGGAAGAAAGAACCCCAAAGAGAGTTGACAATGAGAGAGCTGAATATCAGAAAGCTGAGAACATGTGCTGGAACAACAGACAACTAGGAATTTTGCAGTTGACTGTTCTTATCCACCAATAAAAAATATATAAATGAATAAAAAAGGAAAGTCTTCAGGGAAAGAAGACATGAGAGAAAGAAAGCCATGGTGGCTGTAGAACCTGACACAGCTAAGTGCAAAGAAACAACTAAGTTAGACAACAGTGAAGCAGACAACTCCATTGACACAGAAAAAGAGGCATTGATATGTCTCATGACTAAGGAACAAAAAGACGTGGTTCAGGGAACTACTGAGTGCCAAGGAACCTAGTACATAGATAATGGTTGTTACAAACATATGATGGGGAATAAAAAGAATTTATCCAACTTCAAGGAGTCAACTGGAGCAGAAGTCATATTTGGAGGAAATGAACCTCCATGGGAAATCAGAGGCATTGGACCTATAAAGAAAAATGGATTGGATATCACAGATGTAGCCTATGTTGAAGGGTTGAATTTCAATATGCTAACCATCAGCGATTATTGGGATAAAGGCAACAATGTAGGATTCAACATGGGTGTCTGCCAAATCAAGGATGTTGAATCAAATGAAGTTGTGCTATCTGGAACAAGAAAGAAGAACATGTACGTAGTGGTTTGGTCTACTGCTACACCAAGTACATACCTATTAGCAAAAAGCATAGCCGAGTCAAGTTGGCTGTGGCACAAAAAGCTGTGTCACCTAAATTTCTAGACAATCAACAAGCTTGCGAGGAGTCATCTTGTGGAAGGATTTGCAGACTCTCCGTACAAGAAAGTGAGCATCTATGATGCATTTCATAAGGTAAAATAAATCAAGTCTTCATTCAAAGATAAGTCAAGTCCTTCTTCAACAAGGAACTTGCATTTCTTGCATATGGATTTATTTAGTCCTGTTGAACCAACAACTATAAATGGAAAGCAATACACCTTAGTGGTGGTGGATGACTATTCAAGATACACATGAACCATCTTTATTTGTAAAAAAAAACTTTGCAGAAGCTTCCACAACTTATGAAGAGAGTTCAAAATGAGAAAAGCCAAACCATTATCAAGATAAGGTCTAACAGAGGAATGAGTTTGTCAATGGGATTATAACTCAGTATTGCACAAAGAATGGTATTGGTCACGATTTATCAGCTGCAAAAACTCCACAACAGAATGGAGAAGCTGAAAGAAGGAACAGAACTCTCAAGGAAGGTGGAAGGGCCATGTTAGCTAAAGACATTAACACTGCTTGTTACACTCAGAATATGTGTATGATAAATAGGCAGCTGTCCAAAACACCCTATGAAAATTGGACAGGAAGAAAGCCTAATGTGGGATACTTTCATTCTTTGGAAGCAAGTGTTTCATTCATAACAATGGCAAGGAAACTTGAAAGCTTTCGATGCTAAAACTGATTAAGGTATCTTCTTAGGATACTTAGTTGAGAGTAAAGCTTCCAAAGTGTTGCATAAGAGGACTATGGTCACAGAAGAGTCTATCAATGTGGTTTTTGATAAACCTAATGTAAATGGAGAAGACATTGACGCGTTAACTGAAAAGATGAATCAACCGACTGTTCAGAAGAGTCCCTATGCTGAAGCAAGTATCAGAAGACTCGACCCTGATGAAGTTGAGATAGCTGAATCTCAAAGACAGCTGGAAGGCTTGAGCTGAATGATGAAGATCAAGAAGAAGATGTTCAAGACTCAACTTAGCTACAAGAAGACTCAGTCCAGCAGACTTACTCCAACTAGATGTGAGATGGCTAAGAGTCCATCCACCTGAGTTAGTCATTGGAGATGTTAGAGAATGAGTGAGAACCGGATCCAGGACTCAACATGAAGCCATGTTTACTTGTTTCATTTCTCAAATTGAGCCAAATGATGTGTCACAAGCATTGGATGACACTAATTGGATTCTAGCTATGCAGGAAGAGAACCAGTTTGAAAGGAATAAAGTTTGAGAATTGGTTCAAAGGCCTACCTACCAAAATGTGTGAAGCCCCGATTTTTCCGAAGCTATTAGTTGAACCTTATTGTTGTTTAAGCTTTTGATCGACTATTTTACCGCGTCATTTTGACGGGTAATTATTAATAATATATACATTTTGTATTTTATTTCATTTTATTTAATTACTTGTGATCATGATCATCATTAATTCTATTCCTCATTTATGATCACTTGATTGATCATTATTACTATTTTTGTATTTATTAGTCACCTTAGAATTTTAAGAGACTATTTATTTTAGAGACTTTTACCTTATAGAATTTAGATGTTGATTTAGATTAAGTGATCATGAGATTTACAAGTGATCAAGGAAATCACTAATTATTTTGGAGATTGATATATTTAATCTATTATCATCAAAATTGGGACAAAAAAATTATATGGAATTACCATTTTGCCCTCATAAGTGGACGGCCATGGTGGATATTTTGGGATAAAAATATCATCCAACTCTTGTACACATACACCATATATTAGTCATCTTGTGTATAATTATATCATTAATTCAAACATTATACACATCATCTTATACACCAATTCTTTATTACTATTTCCCCCAACTTATTCCCACTTAACCAACATTCTTCTCAATATTCCCCAACACCATTCAAACCCATACTTTGACTTGCATTTTGTCTCCATGCAAGAGACAAATTACAAGACAAAATTTGAACAAAATCATCTCTCTCTCTTTGAAGTGGACGGCCATATGGCCATTTCCTACACAAAATTTCTCTTCATTTCACCAACTCATATTCTAAGTCTTGCAAAAATCCTCCTCCTTCTCTCTGAAAACTCCCAACTTCTCTCTACTCTTCTTCTTACTTTCTTCTTCCATACTTAGAAAAAAAAAAATTCAACATTTTCCTCCTTATACACCATAAAAATCGAACCACTATACTACAAGGTAAGAAATTTTAGCTTCAATCCATTTTTGGATATCACCTTGTTCATCTCTTCCACCTTCTTAACTTAAGTTTGGATTTGGTTTTGGAGGTACATTTAGAAGACTTTGAAGGTTAGAGCTTGACAACATTTTGAAGAAGGACCTCAAGCTTGAAGAAGAATATAGTAGAGAAAATTTGACTACAAGGTAAGAATTGTGTACTAGACCCCTTCTTTCCTACTCTTCCTGTTTTTTTCAAATTTTAACACCCCTTTTACATTTTTGAGAAATAGGGGCTGACCTTAGGAGATTTTTGGAGTTGAGCCAAAATTTCCAATTTTGAGCTTCAACTAGTCTCCAAACATCTACTACACAAGGTAAAGTGTAGTCCTTTTCATTTCCTTATTTCCTTCTTTTTCTCCTTAATTTTTCTCTCATTTTTCTAACTCCAAATTCTGATATTTTCTTGACTTAGGGGCTGACCTAAGAAGCCTCATCCAAAAATTGTGAAATTATCCTTTTATTTCACAATTTCCAAAATTAAGGTGGGTGGAAAATTATTTTTCCAACTTTTAGGTGTTTTATTAAAATGCATGTAGAAAATTTGATCATGAGCCTTGAGATATATATAATCTATGTATTGCATGTCAATTTTATATATCAAGTCATGAAAATTCTCAAGAGTTGCTCAAATTTGCTATTTATTGAATTTTAAGTGCATGCATGTGCAATTTAATGTTTTAATTGATGAATTCTTGTATGTATTGGACATGCATGTCTATGATCTTTAAAATCTATGTTTTGGATGCCTTATAACCTGGAAAAGTCGAGCATAATTGATTAAATTTCAAATTTGGACTTAAAAATGTAAAAATGGAAAGTTGGTGGACTAAATTGCAAGAAAATAAAAGTTAAAGGACCCCAGTGCAAATTTCGAAATTTGGGACTGTACTCAGGTTCAAAAATGACTTTTGGACATTTTAATAATGTTTTAAGAGTTTTAAGATAAATAAAATCAACCTTTAAAAGCCCAAGGACTAGATTGTAAAATTTTGAAAGTTTAAGGGCTACTTTGCAATTTTAAAACTGTACCAGACCTAAATTTATTTTTAATTTTAAGTTACTGGGAATCACATATTTTAAAAGTTTTCCAAAAATCCAAGTGGTTAGGGCTTGGAAAACAATTTTACTAAAATTGAGGGACTAATGTGAAAAATATTAAACTTGAGGACCCAAATGAAATTTCAAGGACTTATGCAGCCCATGCACCTGGGAATACTAACTTAACTATAACTTAATTGTATTTTGGACCCAAGGTTCAAATTTCATAACAATTGGACCCCTAAAAGCCTTAAAGGCAATTATTTTAAAATCGGACAAAAACGATATTTTCAAAAGTTGAAGGACCTACACATATTGCTTTTAAAAACTGCTTTTGTCCCAATATCCTAATAACCATAGTGACATTTTCCAACTGGAACCACCTTAAAAGACCTTCCGGTTTGTGAGTTACAATTTTTAAAACTTAAGGTCCGAATTGACAATTTTTTACAAATTTGGGGCCAATGTGAGATTTTTACAAAAACTCGACCTCAAAACTTTAAAAACCTGAATCTCTGGACAATTTGGAGAATTTAGGAACTGACCTCATAATTTTTCAAGGTCGGGATATTTAATTATACAATTTTAAGCCCAAAAGTGTTAGTTTTTACAAAACGGGGCTAAATTACAATTTCTCTTTTATAAAGGACCTAACTCAAATTATTTTCTATTTTACTAAAATAGCCCTGGACTCTCTGAATTTGAGATTTAATTAAAGTATTTTACTTTCTCAAAACCCTTGACTTATCGTATCAATTTGACCGATTAATACCCGATCGCGGAGCGACTTCCTCGCCTTGCGATTTTGAATCTATAACGGGACTCATGTTCCACCTAATCTTTCAAGATATCGAAGATTGCATATTCTTCCGATGATCATCTTCACCAATACTCCACCAACGCCATAATTACCACTCGCGCTTTTCAAAACTTTTCCTAAAACTGCTTCCCTGAATCAATAATACTCGACTGCCTGGTTGACTGTCTGTAATTGTTATTACCTTCCCGCCGAGTCAACTTGGTGTGTCGAGCTCACGATCGGATGGATACGTCGGGGATGGAACCGGGTAGCTCGGCTACTATTCCACTCTTCCTACCCATCGTCCCTAATCCCGCAACGAGGGACGGAGTTTGTCCAAGGGAAGCGGGTCGTAATCGAGGTATAATCATGATTATGACAGATCAGAGCCTCGCCCCTCCACCGGATTTTGTCTTTGCCTACGGAGCGATAAGGTGCGGTCTTGGACCATACTTGACCGGGAGGTACAAGGAAGAACGAAGGAATCATTGCTCGATCCACACGATTCCGGAGTTATCGTCCCCATTTTGGTTGGCGTTACATTTCCGTAAAATGCAACCGCACCTGCTTTTGCATTGGGTCGCGCTACAAGTCCGTGACGCAACCATTATTTACCTTGCATAGGATTGGCGTTACACTTCCGCATTTAATCCTACTGTCTTGATCAGTATCACATAGTGCCTGTGTGACCATGAACTGTTTTTCTTAAATCGTATAAGTATATTATTTAAATATTTTATCACGACGCTTGAATCGTGTGTGAAACCATGCATCATACTCACGCGTTTTTCGTATAAATGTTTTCTCACATTAACTATATTGCGCCACACTCGCACACCCGTCACCCCATCCATCGAGATTTGTGTCTCATCCCCACCGTTTTCTAACCTTAGATGAGGATTTCGCTAGGGATCTTTGAACCAAACTATGGATTGAGACCTTGTACTACGCTTGTTGGATTTCTTCGCTTCTTGTTGTTGATTGGACTCTTTTCTTATTATGTTGTTGTTGGACTTTTGTATCCTAATCAATTCGGATTTGTAATTGAGGGGCGTATGACCCTTTGACTTTAAGTTACTACCTTGTTGAATTTCGGGTTGTAATTTGGATGTTGGAATGTAGACTTTAAGTGATAACTTGTATCCATTATTTATTTCCATTTGCTATTTAGACTCTGTCTTATTGGGTTCTCATTGGTATTATCCGAGTGTTGGTCCATTTGTATTTAAGTTGTGGATCGTTAAATCGCGTCCCGTTTGGGCGTGACAAGAAGAGTGGTATCGAGCATCGGCTAGTAAGATGGAAACTTACACCGAGGCGACCCCAGGATAGGACCCTCGTGCGTGTTTTGGGTAGTACCGACTTGACTAATTAAGTGTGAAATCGATTTCAAATTGGCATAGAACCGTCTTATTGATATTTGAACTAAGCTAGAACGCATACTTTGAGATTTCATAATCATACTAGTCTTGACTTAGTTGATTCTTGACTGATTTCCTTATTCATTCTTTCCTTATTCTCTCCTTATCTTTCCCTACGATATAACTTGCTTTGCGCGAATAGTTATTGTATCATTTACTCGTGAATCGCAACTAACACTTCAAGATACGAGAATGGCCGAACATCGAGGACGTGGGAGACCTCACCGCGTTCCACGAGGGGATGACCACGTACCCGGGACCGGGTACCCTCTCCGAATTACCACCACCTCCTCCACTGCCGCAGAGATAATCCGCACAAGCCTTGCAAAGAAATCTGGTGTTTATGAGGCAACAGGCGAGCCTCAACCTCGTGCTCGAACCCGCCCGAGAGGCGAACGATCGCACATTGGAGCGATTCTGCGGTTCGACCCACCAACCTTCTTGGGGGAGCGGACGATATGAAAGCGGAAGAATGGATAGAGAAACTAGAAAATATATTCAATGATCTTCAATACTCCGATGAGCGAGAGTCACACTCATTTGTATTTAAATGCGGAAATCGGCTAGAGACTGGTGGAGGGAAGTTGAAAGGAGATGGGAACAGACCGAGTAATCGAACATGGGAAATTTCTTGGCTGAGTTCAATGAACAGTATATTCCCAGTCGTGAAGGAAGCACGCCGGGATGAATTCCATAGATTGAGGCAAGGGAACTGACGATTGTGGCTCGATCTGAGTCGAATTTCACCGATTGTCCAAGTATGCTCTAGGGACAATCGATCAAGAGGATAAGCTTTACAAGTTCACTCGAGGATTGAAACGAACTTGAGCTTGATTGTTGGTTGAACCGCAACCAACTCACCATGGTAAAGGCATCTCTCCGCATTGAGTCGGGACTAAACCGTATTGGGCAGATTCAGCAGAGTAGGCCATCGAAAACGATCTTAAGAGGACAATTTGTGGGATAGCCATCTAAACCGCCTTTGCTAAGTTTGAAGGGACCATTAATGAACAATGACAAAGAAAAGAGACCAAAGTCGGGGAAAGCCGGGTCAAGAATGTGCGCATTGCCGAAAACCGGGACATACTGCGACAAGCTGTTGGCGTAAACAAGGAAGGTGTTTGCTTGTTGTGGTAATGTAATCGGCACACCGGTTTGCAAGATTGCCAAGTACAATGACCGACCTAAACAAACGCAACCCGTGAAGCGGAAATGGCCGGGTAATCGGGCAAGGATGCCCGCTCGAGCATTTTCACTAGCCGGACGGGAGGCTCCGGAGGCAACGGGCGTGGTGGAAGGTACGCTTCTAGTATCTAACCACTACGCTAAAATATTGTTCGACCCTGGATCAACACATTCATTTGTTGCACCGCATTTTGTACACAAACTGCATGCATGCATGGAACATATGCCTATATGCTTAGAAGTGTCAACTCCTATGGGTGCAAGTCAGATAACAGATATTATCTATAATGCATGCGAAGTTAAGATTGCTGAGATAAACTTTCCTGCCGACTTGATCTTATTACCTATATCCGAATACGACGTAATATTGGGAATGAATCAAGGTTATCTCACACCATGCACAAATGGACTGCCATAACAAGTCCATTAAGCTATGTGAACCCGGAAAACCCGAAGTGGAGATTTCGGGAAGGGCACGAGTTAAGATTGCCCCAATCATTTCAGCAATGAAAGCGAGAAGGGCGATCACTAGAGGGGCTCAGGGGTACTTGGCGTTTGTAATTAACAAACCCAAGGTTGAGATACAAATCAACCAAGTACCTATAGTATCAGCATATACGGATGTATTTCCACAAGAACTCACCACTGCCCTTCCTGGGATAGGGAAGTCGAGTTCACCATCGAAGTGTTACCAGGGACTCGCCCGATTGCTAGAACACCATATAGAATGGCTCCTCTTGAGTTACAAGAGTTGAAAATGCAATTACATAAACGATGGATGTGGGATTTATCCAACCGAGTAGTGCGTCTCCGTGGGGAGCACTGTCTTTGTTCGTCAAAAAGAAGGATGGCACATTAAGACTATGTATAGATTATCGTGGACTGAATAGTGTGACCATCAAAAACAAATATCCCCTCCCGAGGATAGATTTAACTCTTTGATCAACTTCAAGGAGAAACGGTGTACTCAAGTTTGATTTACAACAAGGATATTACCAAATCGAAAATCCGAAGGAGACATTTCCAAAACGCATTTCAAACCCGATATGGACACTATGAGTTTGTAGTAATGCCTTTCGGTCCGACGAATGCACCAAAGAAGCATTTATGGACCTGATGCATCCTGTCTTCCAACCTTATTTGGATCAATTCATAGTGATATTCATTGATGACATACTAGTATACTCTAAGTCTGAGAAGAGCACGAACGTCATCCGAAAATTGTTTTAGAGACACTGCGAGAGCATAAGTTTGTATACCAAATTCGACAAGTGCGAATTTTGGCTTAGTGAAGTCGCATTCTTGGGACATATAGTATCCTAACCGGGATTGCGGTAGATCCTTCGAAGGTACAGACAGGTGGTTGAATGGAAACAACCCAGTGCATCAGAAAAATCAAGTTTCTAGACTAGCCGGATATTATCGAAGATTTATCCAGACTTCTCCAAGATAGCCGGACCACTCACTCGACCAACCCGAAGCAAGTCAAGTTTGAGTGGAACGACAAGTGCGAGACGAGTTTCCAAGAGTGAAGAAACGACTTACTACGGCTCGATCTTAGGCCTTCCAAAGGGAACATAAAACTTTGTCGTCTGTGGATGCATCAAAAGAAGGACTAGGAGCGTGCTCATGCGGGAAAGGAAAGGTTATCGCTTATGCATTATGAAAGCTCAAGCCGTATGAGGCCAATTATCCAACGCATGACTTGGAATTGGCAGCGATAGTTTTCGCGTTGAAGAAATGGAGACACTATCTCTACGGAGCAACATTCACGGTTTTCACGGATCATAAGAGCTTGAAGTATCTATTCTCCCAAAAAGACCTCAATCTGAGGCAACGGAGATGGATGGAGTTGATTGAGGACTATCACTTTGATATTCAATACCATCCCGGCAAAGCTAACGTCGTAGCAGACGCTCTAAGCAGAAAGGCGAGTTTAGCCAGACTTATGATTCGAGAGTGGGAATCATTAAAGGAGCTGAGCAATTGGAATCTGACGAGAACCAATACTCAGATTTCATGTGCTAACATTTCGATTACACCCAATCTACTGAGTGAGATCAAAGAAGCACAAGAGAAAGATACACATCTTCAAAAATCAAGGAGAAGATACTTAAAGGAGAAAGATCGAATTCTCGGTACTGAAGATGGAATTATCGTGTTCGAATCGAGTGTGTGTACCAAATGACGAAAGCGATTAGGAATAAAATCCTAGCAGAGGCACACCGTTCAAAATACACTATACATCCTGGAGGAAACAAGATGTATAAGGATTTGAAACGGTTATTGGTGGGTAAACATGAAGAACTAGGTAGCGAGTTTGTTGGGAGATGTTTGACTTGTCAACGAGTAAAAGCGAACGCCAACGACCATCCGGTTTACTACAACCGTTGAGAATTCCCGTGGAAATGGGAACATATAACGATGGACTTTGTGACGGATCTACCAAGGACCGGAGGAGGCCATGATGCTATCCGGGTAGTTGTAGACCGACGACTCACGAAATCGCACACTTTTTACCCATCAAGAAAACGATAGCTTGCGAGAAACTTGCCTGGACTTATATCCGAGAAATCATTCGATCGCATGGAGTACCGGTCGATATAGTATCCGACAGAGACCCGAGGTTTGTCTCCAGTTTTGGAAGTGCTTACTCGAGGAATTAGGTACCTCACTAAGTTTTAGCACAGACAAAGAAGACATCCACAAACCGATGGACATCCGAGCGAACAATTCAAACCCTTGAAGATATGTTGCGAGCCCGCACCTGGATTTTCAAGGAAGTTGGGATTCGCACTTACCATTAGCCGAGTTCGCCTGATAACAGTTATCAAGCCACGATTGGGATGGCACCCTACGAGGCATTGTATGGGCGAAAATATAGATCCCCACTACACTTTGGGAGATTGATGACCAATGGACTCCGAAAGAGAAACGAAAGTCGCCTCGTTTCCAAAGGTCGACTTAGTTCGGAGGCCATGGAGAAGGTCAAGGCTGATCAAGGAGCGGATTCGCACGGCTCAGTCGCCCTCATTTGGAATTTGAAGTCGGTGATGAAGTATTTCTCGGACTCTCACCACGGAAAGGATCGATTAATCCGAAGAAAGGAGGCAAGTTGAATCCGATATGTTGGACCTTACAAGATTTTACAAAGGATCGGGAAGTTAGCCTACTGACTCGAGTTACCCGGACACCATATGCGGGAATGCACGATGTGTTCAACGTGTCGAGATTCAAGAAGTATCAACCGGATCCCGAACATATCATCACTCGAGATACTCCTCCTCTAATGGAAAATCTATCCTACACCGAGAGGCCAATCGGGATCATTGATCGGCCAGATCACGACGATTGCGTAAGAGAGAAATCCCGATGGTTAAAGTGGTGTGGCGTAACCTTATGTGAATTGGTTCAAAGGCCTACCTACCAAAATGTGTGAAGAGAACCAGTTTGAAAGGAATAAAGTTTGGGAATTGGTTCAAAGGCCTACCTACCAAAATGTGTGAAGCCCCGATTTTTCCGAAGCTATTAGTTGAACCTTATTGTTGTTTAAGCTTTTGATCGACTATTTTACCGCGTCATTTTGACGGGTAATTATTAATAATATATACATTTTGTATTTTATTTCATTTTATTTAATTACTTGTGATCATGATCATCATTAATTCTATTCCTCATTTATGATCACTTGATTGATCATTATTACTATTTTGTATTTATTAGTCACCTTAGAATTTTAAGAGACTATTTATTTTAGAGACTTTTACCTTATAGAATTTAGATGTTGATTTAGATTAAGTGATCATGAGATTTACAAGTGATCAAGGAAATCACTAATTATTTTGGAGATTGATATATTTCATCTATTATCATCAAAATTGGGACAAAAAACAATTATATGGAATTACCATTTTGCCCTCATAAGTGGACGGCCATTGTGGATATTTTGGGATAAAAATATCATCCAACTCTTGTACACATACACCATATATTAGTCATCTTGTGTATAATTATATCATTAATACAAACATTATACACATCATGTTATACACTAATTCTTTATTACTATTTTCCCCAACTTATTCCCATTTAACCAACATTCTTCTCAATATTCCCCAACACCATTCAAACCCATACTTTGACTTGCATTTTGTCTCCATGCAAGAGACAAATTACAAGACACAATTTGAACAAAATCATCTCTCTCTCTCTTCTTGAAGTGGACGGCCATATGGCCATTTCCTACACAAAATTTCTCTTCATTTCACCAACTCATATTCTAAGTCTTGCAAAAATCCTCCTCCTTCTATCTAAAAACTCCCAACTTCTCTCTACTCTTCTTCTTAATTTCTTCTTCCATACTTAGAAAAAAAAATTCAACATTTTCCTCCTTATGCACCATAAAAATCGAACCACTATACTACAAGGTAAGAAATTTTAGCTTCAATCCATTTTTGATATCACCTTGTTCATCTCTTCCACCTTCTTAACTTAAGTTTGGATTTGGTTTTGGAGGCACATTTAGAAGACTTTGAAGGTTAGAGCTTGACAACATTTTGAAGAAGGACCTCAAGCTTGAAGAAGAATATAGTAGAAAAATTTGACTACAAGGTAAGAATTGTGTACTAGACCCCTTCTTTCCTACTCTTCCTATTTTTTCAAATTTTAACACCCCTTTTTCATTTTTGAGAAATTGGGGCTGAACTTAGGAGATTTTGGAGTTGAGCCAAAATTTCCAATTGAGCTTCCACTAGTCTCCAAACATCTACTACACAAGGTAAAGTGTAGTCCTTTTCATTTCCTTATTTCCTTCTTTTTCTCCTTAATTTTTCTCTCATTTTTCTAACTCCAAATTCTGATATTTTCTTGACTTAGGGGCTGACCTAAGAAGCCTCATCCAAAAATTGTGAAATTATCCTTTTATTTCACAATTTCCAAAATTAAGGTGGGTGGAAAATTATTTTTCCAACTTTTAGGTGTTTTATTAAAATGCATGTAGAAAATTTGATCATGAGCCTTGAGATATATATAATCTATGTATTGCATGTCAATTTTATATATCAAGTCATGAAAATTCTCAAGAGTTGCTCAAATTTGCTATTTATTGAATTTTAAGTGCATGCATGTGCAATTTAATGTTTTAATTGATGAATTCTTGTATGTATTGGACATGCATGTCTATGATCTTTAAAATCTATGTTTTGGATGCCTTATAACCTGGAAAAGTCGAGCATAATTGATTAAATTTCAAATTTGGACTTAAAAATGTAAAACTGGAAAGTTGGTGGACTAAATTGCAAGAAAATGAAAATTAAAGGACCCCTCTGCAAATTTCGAAATTTGGGACTGTACTCAGGTTCAAAAATGACTTTTGGACATTTTAATAATGTTTTAAGAGTTTTAAGATAAATAAAATCAACCTTTAAAAGCCCAAGGACTATATTGTAAAATTTTGAAAGTTTAAGGGCTACTTTGCAATTTTAAAACTGTACCAGACCTAAACATTATAAATTGAAATTTTTACTTTTAAGTTACTGGGAATCACATATTTTAAAAGTATTCCAAAAATCCAAGTGGTTAGGGCTTGGAAAACAATTTTACTAAAATTGAGGGACTAATGTGAAAAATATTAAACTTGAGGACCCAAATGAAATTTCCGGGACTTATGCAGCCCATGCACCTGGGAATACTAACTTAACTATAACTTAATTGTATTTTGGACCCAAGGTTCAAATTTCATAACAATTGGACCCCTAAAAGCCTTAAAGGCAATTATTTTAAAATGGGACAAAAATGATATTTTCAAAAGTTGAAGGACCTACACATATTGCTTTTAAAAACTGCTTTTGTCCCAATATCCTAATAACCATAGTGACATTTTCCAACTGGAACCACCTTAAAAGCCCTTCCGGTTTGTGAGTTCCGAATTTTTAAAACTTAAGGTCCGAATTGACAATTTTTACAAATTTGTGGCCAATGTGAGATTTTTACAAAACCTCGACCTCAAAACTTTAAAACCTGAATCTCTGGACAATTTGAAGAATTTAGGAACTGACCTCATAATTTTTCAAGGTCGGGATATTTAATTATACAATTTTAAGCCCAAAAGTGTTAGTTTTTACAAAACGGGGCTAAATTACAATTTCTCTTTTATAAAGGACCTAACTCAAATTATTTTCTCTTTTACTAAAATAGCCCTGGACTCTCTGAATTTGAGATTTAATTAAAGTATTTTACTTTCTCAAAACCCTTGACTTATCGTATCAATTTGACCGATTAATACCCGATCGCGGGCGACTTCCTCGCCTTGCGATTTTGAATCTATAACGGACTCATGTTCCACCTAATCTTTCAAGATATCGAAGATTGCATATCCTTGCGATGATCATCTTCACCAATACTCCACCAACGCCATAATTACCACTCGCGCTTTCCAAAACTTTTCCTAAAATCGCTTCCTGAATCAATAATACTCATTGCCTGGTTGATGCCTGTAATTGTTATTACCTTCCCCGCCGAGTCAACTTGGTGTGTCGAGCTCACGATCTGAATGGATACGTCATGGATGGAACCGGCAGCTCGGCCGCTATTCCACTCTTCCTACCCATCGTCCCTAATCCCGCAATCGAGGGACGGAGTTTGTCCAAGGGAAGCGGGTCGTAGTATCGAGGTATAATCATGATTATGACAGATCCGAGCCTCGCCACTCCATCGGATTTTGTCTTTGCCTACGGAGCGATAAGGTGCCGTCTTGGACCATCTTGACCGGGAGTTACAAGGAAGAACGAAGGAATCGCTTTCCGATCCACACGATTCCGAGTTATCGTCCCGTTTTGGTTGGCGTTACATTTCCGTGCGCAATCGCTACTGTTTTGCATTGGTTGGCGCTACAAGTCCGTGACGCAACCATTATTTGTCTTGAATAGGATTGGCGTTACACTTTAAATGCGCAATCCTACCTGTCTTATTTGTATCACATAGTGCCTGTGACCATGAACTGCTTTTCTTAAATCGTATAAGTATATTATTTAAATATTTTATCACGACGCTTGTGAATCGTGTGTGAAACCATGCATCATACTCACGCGTTTTTCGTATAAATGTTTTCTCACATTAACTATATTGCGCCACACTCGCATTACGGTCACCCCATCCACCGAGATTTGTGTCTCATCCCCACCGTTTTCTAACCTTAGATGAGGATTTCGCTAGGATCTTGAACCACTCGGATTGAGACCTTGTACTACGCTTGTTGGTTTATCGCTTCTTGTTGTTGATTGGACTCTTTTCTTATTATGTTGTTGTTGGACTTTTGTATCCTAATCAATTCGGATTTGTAATTGAGGGTCGTATGACCCTTTGGCTTTAAGTTACTACCTTGTTGAATTTCGGGTTGTAATTTGGATGTTGGAATGTAGACTTTAAGTGATAACTTGTATCTGTTATTTATTTCCGCTGCTATTTAGACTCTGTCTTATTGGGTTCTCATTGGTATTGTCTGGACTGTTGGTCCATTTGTATTTAAGTTGTGAATCGTTCGTCGCGTCCCGTTTGGGGCGTGACAGTAAGAGTGGTGTAATTTGGATGATGGAATGTAGACTTTAAGTGGTAACTTGTATCTGTTATTTAATTCCGCTGCTATTTAGACTCTGTCTTATTGGGTTCTCATTGACATTGTCTGGACTGTTGGTTCATTTGTATTTAAGTTGTGGATCGTTCGTCGCGTCCCGTTTGGGGCGTGACAAAATGTTCTTGGTACTAAGTGGGTATTTAGAAACAAGATGAATGAGGAAGGATCTGATGTGAAAAACAAATCAAGGTTGGTAACCAAAGGGTATTTGCAAGATTTGCTCCTATGTAGCACACAGGAACTTCACAGTCAATCAAATGGATGTGAATAGTGCATTTATGAATGGACTTTTATAAGAAGAAGTCTATGTGGAACAACCTCTAAGTTTTAAGCAGAAAATTATCAGAGACAAAGTCTACAAGCTCAAGTAAGCGCAAAGAGCATGGTATGATACATTTTTCCAGTTTCTAATAGTCAATGGATTCACAAAAGGCAAAGTTGATATAACACTCTTCAGAATTCAAGATGGAGAGAGTATAATGCTTGTTCAAATTTATGTGGATGACATGATCTTTGGATCCACAAACAAATAGATGTTTGACAAATTCTCAAACCTTTTGTAATGAAAGTTTGAGATGAGCATGATGGAAGAACTGACTCATAAGTCAAACCAAATATACCAGAGATTTAATGAAGAAATTTGGTATCGAAGAAAAGTTATCTATGAAGATTCCCATGAATACTTCTGTGAAGATGAATATTGATGCAGAAGGAAAAACAGTTGATCAAACAAGATATAGAGCACCTAGTGGATCATTGCTCTACTTGACTGCAAGTAGACCAAACATCACCTTTGTTGTATGTGTATGTGCTTGATTTCTATTTGCTCCAAAAGAATGTCATATGACTGCAACTAAGAGAATCCTGAGATATTTGAAGGGAAGCCAATAAGTTAGCTTATGGAATCCAAAATAAGGCGGATTTTAGCCGATTAGATACTCGGACTAAGACTATGTTGGATGTAGAGTTGACAAGAAAAAGGACATCAAGACTTTGCCAAATACTTGAAACAAATTAATTTCTTGGTTCATCAAGAAATAACACTCAAAAGCTACATCCACAATTGAAGCATAGTACATTCCGCAAGCACCTATTGTGCCCAAGTTTTGTGGATAAGGTAACATCTCGAGGGATTATGACATAAAAGAAAAGAAAATTTCAATTATGTGTGATTACACAAGTGCATTACAATAATTCAGAATCCAGTATTGTACTCAAGAACCAAGCACATTGATGTCAGATATCATTTTATAAAAGATCATGTTGAAAAGATTTGAAGAACTTAAGAATTGAGCTGATATATTCACAAAGCCCTTATGTGAATCAAGATTTGAAGAACTTAAGAATGAGCTTGGATTGATTGAGCTATGTCAAAATGCTCAAGACTCATTCAAATAGAGTTAAAAATGGGAAAATTACATATCAGAAAAGTTTCACTCATCCAGCCAAGTGAAACACCTTTTATGGCTATTTAGCAAAATTGAGTTAGCTGGATAACTGAGTATCATTCAGTCGAATTCATGGAAGAGAGAAGTATGGTCAAGTCATAAATGAAGACGATCGACTCATTTATGCACTAAGTGACAAAACGAGGTCGCTTTGCAATTAAATGAGAATGTTTTACACTTGAGATCAACATCATTAAATGCTGTTAGTAAAAGTTGCGATGGTTACTTATGATTAGACCTAAATGCTGCCCCATTTAATGAGATGTAGTTAGTGCCTTTTGAAAGATTTGATCTCAGCCGTTGATCAAATTTCAAACCTTTGAGATTCTATAACCATCCTTTGAAGTCTCATATATACTCAAAATCATTTTCTCTCTCTTCATTTTCACTCTCTAGCATTCAAAAATTCCCAGAAACTCTCTCTGCAACCAAGACCTAGTTTTTTGTTCATATTCTCTTAAAAAATTGAAATGGCCCCAAAACAAGATGCACTTGATTTTGAATACTTGCTGAGAAGATCCACACTGGATCCCTGGTGGATTTTGAAGGCCTTGTCAAGCAGTTTAAGGACAAGGTTTTGGCTGAGAAGATCGCTCGTCATCTAGAGAACTCTGGTCTGAAGAGATTTCTTTCTTTGGAGATGACTCAAAGCTTCCAAGACGAGGTTGATATGTTCTATGTGAACACCGACGATGGGATACATTCTTCTGTGAATGGAAAAGAGATTAATTTGGTTGAGGCTGACTTGGTGAAAAACCTGCACCTTCTATACATCGGACTCAAGGAACTAATTGGGAAAGAGTTCGACCTGGTGAAAGCCTGGAAAGAGATTTCTTAGCCAGAGTTAGCTGGCAAAGTGAACTACTCTCTGCTTAAGAAGGCTATCAAAGATGACTACAACAAACTGATGTATGTGGTGGCTAAGTGCATGGATATGGAGTTTGGGTCATTCAATCAGCTGTCCCAAACTAAGTTAATTGTCATGGCTGCAATCATGGAGGAGGTTGTGGTGAATTGGAGCGAGTTCATCTTTGAGAAGTTGTGCCAGAACGTTCATAACATGAAGGCGGTTGATGGGGAGCTTGTGCATTCCCTGGGTCATGGCCTGATCTTAGGCTATTTGATGGAGAAGAAAGGTGTACCCATTCTGCATGGGAAACTTTTCCATGCCAAAAAGAGGATGTTTAAGGTCAACCTCTCAGTTGCTCATAAGAGGGCACATGCAAAGAAAACTGCCACTTATGAGGAGGAATCAGTTGACCACATCCCCGAGGACACAACTGCCTCCGTTCCAGTCCCTTCCCCTAAACTTGCTGCTGTCACTCCCATAGTAACAAAAAAGAGAAGAACATCTGCTCCTCGTAAGCCAGCTGTCAAGAAAAAGAAGATCGATCCCACAGCAGAGTCAGCCATTGTGGCTGAAGAACTTGAGCATGTAACGGCCCGCCTTCCAGATCGATTATTGTCCCCACAAACCAACACGAGTCTTTCCAAATACACCCTAGGAGCAGCTTCCAGCACGCTTAACTTCAGAGTTTTTACATGATGAGCACCAGAAAAGAAGATGCATCTTATTGGTATGAGTAGTACCTATCAAACCTTTTAAGCTCTCCTCAACTGTATAGTCCCATACCTACACAGTCTCAGAATCTCCTCTTCTTCGGGTGTGGGATCAGTTCATTCATGTCCCCCTCCGCCTAGAAGCCTACCAGGAGCTGCTCCATGTCCGTGCCTTTTTTGCACCGCGATCACTCCCGCCCTTCTCGGCCCGGCATCACAAGCCCACCAGCCTTTCTTGGTTTCGTCCCGAACCACACCTTACTAGGAGAGGTCCCGCTCCGATACCATCCTCATTACGGCCGCCTTCCAGATTGCCGATTGTCCCTACAAACTAACACGAGTCTTTTTCGGCGCCCTTTGTCCTAACTCACGCGCACCCTAGGAGCAGCTTCTCGGGGGTCACCCATCATGTTATTACTCCGGCCAAGCACGCTTAACTTCGTAGTTTTTACATGATGAGTACCTATCAAACCTTTTAAGCTCTCCTCATCTCAGATAGTCACATACCTACACAACGAGAATCTCCTCTTCTTCGGGTGTGGGATCGGTTCATTCATGTCCCCCGCCTAGAAATCGCCAGAGCCGCTCCTTGTCCGTGCCTTCTGCACTAGTGATCACTCCCGCCCTTTTTGGCTCGGTGTCACAGAAAGGTGGAGAAAGAAGCCCCATGGAGAAGCGCTCCAAGAGACGACTTGAATATAAGTTTGCTTTGGAGTAGAGGCTATCGAGACAAAAAAGAACCACATGTGAGACCAAAATAGTTGCCACCGTCGGCCAGTCGGAGGATGTCGGCCGAGAGGGGAAGGCGATCACACTGCAGCCAGGTCGGAGGAGGCAATAGGAACAATGAAAACTTGAAGTTAGGAGGCGATGGTTAGACTCCAGAGAAAACCAAATTGGGACTAACACTCTTTGACGGTTAAGACTTTCTCAGGTGAGGAACCATCTGCACTACGGGCTGATGAAATTGCTAATGTAATTGAGGCACAGGATGGACTGATTAGGACCATGGCAGTTCAGACTGATGGTCTAGAAAGTGCCATCCCAGAGGTAGAGACCTCGAAGGATGCCAATAAAGAAGACCCTAATGCAGTTGAGTCTGCAAAATGGACTACTGAAGGCTTTGCAGCGGTTGAGACTGCTGCGAAGGTAGCTGAAGACTCCAAGGAGGTTGAGACTTCCAAGGGAAATATGAATGTTCCTAAGGCCCTTCCCAATATGCCAAATTTTGAGTCAGCTAACTTTATAGAGATTGATGCATTGCATGACTCAAGCGATGAAGCCCTTGATTTCATTGACTCTTAAAATGAAGCTGAGTCTGATCCAGAAGAAAAGGAATTGAAGGCCAGGATGAAAGAGGCTCGCTCAAAAATTTTATCTTCAAAGTTTATTTTGGTTGATGGACCACCTCCCATGGTGCCATCACCTGCCCATGATGTTGCTAAGGCAACTGAGGCCCAGGTACCTAAAAAGGGTGATAATGCTGGTGCCAATGAAACTGTTAAGACTGCGACCCAGTCAGCTCCGCAGTCTTCCATAGCTGCGAATGCCAATGAAGCTTAAACAACTGAGGCATGAAGAGCTAATAGCCAGGAAACTGAGAGAAGTGATATCAAAGCAAAAGTCGGGCCTTTCTTAGTGTCTATTAGCCTTCTGAAAATAGATTTACATACGTCGATGAAGATCCCTTAGCTACTGATACTGTGGAGAAAGCTACACACTATCATGTTGATATAAGTCCAACAGACTTCCAAGCTCCGAATGACATGCGGATTGTTCCCTTTGGTAATGAGTTTGAATACCTTCTTCCAGAGGATTCATCTCCTGAGGCAGCTGACTTTAGAAAGGCCTTTCGTGCAATGTGCGAAAAAATGAAGGCTATGGAACGTGGATTTGATGCTCTCAACCAAAGGATAGACGACCATGATGCTATGATTTTGGGGGATATCATAGAAGTTGTGCTAAGGATCAATGAATGGACTACTCAAACATTAGCTCTTCGCAAGGAGTAAGTTGGCTAATTCATGTCACTTTTGTCCAAACTTGTGATCTGGTGTGACGAACAAGCTTAATTTCAGTAGAGGCAATGGGACAACGTCGACAGGCTGGAAAAAACACACATGACAAACATGGAGCTGCTCAAGCTATAGTTTAAAAAGGATCTGTAACATATGGAAAATTATACGAGGTAAAATGGTGGATAAGAAGGCAGAGTTGCATACTTTACGTACCGAGCAAAGAATAGCAGACTCCATCACTCATAAGAAACTCGACTTCCTTCTCCAGTTGACCCCATCTCTCTCTGTAGTAAAAGGTGATGATTTCAAAAAGGAAAAATATTAAGGGAAAGAATCACTAAGAAGATCCCCATGAAAATAATTCTTAAAAGCCTTGCAGAGAATCATCTACGCGTTCTCTCCTATCTCAAAGACCACAAGATTTGTCATCTAAAAAGATACCCGAGCTTGCCTTGAATAAACAACAAGTCGATATAGAAGATCTTGAATGAAGGAAACATAGTAGAATTAAGAGTTTAAAAGCACAGTTCTGTGGTCCTCCAGCAGGAATGCTATAGGAATCAACCGAAGAATCCACCTCCTCCAACTGACCTAGTGTAAAGGTCACTTGAAGAGTATGAAACTCTCAAGTTTGAAGGATAACTTGAGGGGATGGATCTGAAAGATGCGTGGGATTTGTACTGGAAAAAAGGACTTGAAGTGGTAAATTTTGCCAAGAAGCAACAAACTCAATCTTCAAAGAGTCAGCAGACTTTAAGGGCTTAGCCTAGTCAAACTCGTAGGCAAGTTAACCCTGCTAAGGGAAGAGGAATAGACTCTAGGTCTTGTGGAGGAGGCAAAGGTTCTACACTAAGAAGACCTAAAAAGGTTATGTATGTAGATCCTCGGAAAAGGACCGGATGTACTTGGATGGGCTATAGAGAACTTGAGAAACAGAGAAGTTGCCCGTCACAATGAAGAGCTTGCACACAAGTACGAAGAAGAATCGGACAAAGAGTATCAAGTAAGACGACGAGAGGAGAAGTTGAAGAAAACTTATGAAAGAAAGAAGAAAGAGAATAAGAGGAAGGATGATGAAGATTGCTGCAGGCGACAAGAAGATGAGGAAAAGAAAGAAGAAGCACCCGAGGAGATGAAAACAATTTCACAAAATTTTGTTGTATTTTTACACTGTTGTAAATATATAAAAAATACTATAAGTTCATGTAAAGTGCGAGAATAATGTGTTCAATAAAACAAAATATTCATACAATCATTCTTTTATTTAGCACTTTTTATGTCATATTTTCATTTTAAGTTTTTGCATCATAAAAAAGGGGAAAATTGTTGGAAAATTTATTTGTATAGATTTTGATGATGCATGTAAAACTTAGATTAGAATGTTGGCACCTCATTTTCTCTTTGTAATTCAACTATGGATTAGATATGATCTATAAGCTGAGCATTGAACCAGCAAAGTTGAGGATCATAGAAGTGTACGAAAGGATGCAACGAAGAATCAGCGGAGTTGCAAATTTGAGTGTCAAAGAAGAGAATCATTCAAGTACAAAAAGTCAGTGTTTGTCAAAGAGTAATAAATTTGAGTCATTCCGGATGTATGGAGAAGACTTAATAAAGGGGCAAAGCAGCAAAAGGACCCGAAGAAAGCTGAAGAATTCTGTTGGAATGAAAATGTAACGACCCAACTTTATGAAATTAAAGTACTCTAAAAATAATATTAAGAAAACACAAATTTATAAATTAAAGTGATCCCAATAATTATAAAAAGGTTGATTTAGAATTTTTAATTCTTAAAAAAAATAAAATATGATAATAATAATAATAATTCTTCCAAATTAAATATCCAAAAATTATTCCAAGCATAAATCAGAGAAAAATTAAAAGACATAAATCCAAAATTTAGTTCGATCATAATTATCTAAAATATAAATATAACATGATTTATTTCACCATTCACAACATCATATCTTCAGCCGGATTCCTCAACCTGAAAGTCATGATAATGATAGGGGTGAGCTTCATCTCGCTCAGTAGGGATATATATATCTCATTAATATTTAATATAACATGAAAAACATTCACATAATTACAACAATAAATTCATTCATTTCCTGTTTTTTCTCCGACTAACCAGCTTCCTCGATATAGCATTGCGGGTTCACCCCGAATATACATTCGATCCTGGACCTTTTCATAGCCCCCTAGCTTATATGAATTTATTTCCTCTTGACATATATTGCAATCAATGAAGTGCAATCATGAAACATTAAATAAAGACAAATAATATGGAAATCCCTACCTTAATAATCATAGATATTCGATGTAGAAGATAAACAATAAAAGTCCAAGTCCTCGACCCTTCGTTTTCTACGTTAAATAAATATATATAATTGATATGTGATTTTAATAAATACTAATTAATAAAATAATTTGTAAAAATAAAATATTGAAAGAAGGCTTGTGAATTGAAAATTATATATATACATATATATACATAGAAACATGAATAATAAGTAGAAAAATATAAATACCTTATAATTATTTGAGATTTGGTGTAAATGTTGTGTATGAAGTTATACATATATATACTAAGTAATCCTACCCCTAAACTTAAATTTAGCCCCTAAAAATACTAGCCCCTAATTTGTCCCCTAAAAGGCCAAATAACCCCTATATAAACCTCTAAGTTAAACATTAATTAAAATATTGGCAATTATCATAATAAAGATAATGATAAAAACATAACAAATGTAATGTGTATATAATTTTCTTAAGAATGGATACGATAATATTATTGATAATTATTAGTTTAATAAATATAACAATAATATTAATATTTAAGTGTTCTAATTATCATTTATTTTAAAAAAAATTGGGATATTACATACTATCCCTCTGAATAAAATTTCGTCCTCGAAATTCGACAACTCAATAAATTTTCGGAAACAAAAATGTGATTTTTTTTTTTTTACACGAGGAATTCTTTGTCTAATATGGAAGTATAGATGCAATACTAAAAATGACGACTTGAATTAAGTAAAATGTAATTCAAAAATATGATAATATAATATGACATTTTGAATAGCATGACATAATAAATTGCATACCTTGAGAAATCCGACGAGATATGACGGAGGTGGATGTCACTATACATGTTTTTTAAAACATTTGAAAGACATTTTTTCTAAACAATTCTCTGTAGACCTGCTCTGATATCACTTGTAACAACCCAATTTTATAAAATTAAAGTACTCTAAAAATATTATTAAGAAAACACAAATTTATAAATTAAAGTGATCCCAATAATTATAAAAATGTTGATTTAGAATTTTTAATTCTTAAAAAATAAAAAATAATAATAATAATAATGATAATAATAATAATAATAATAATAATAATTCTTCCAAATTAAATATCCAAAAATTATTCCAAGCATAAATCAGAAAAAAATTAAAAGACATAAATCCAAAATTTAGTTCGACCATAATTTTTTAAAATATAAATATAACATAATTTATTCCACCATCCACAACATCATATCTTCAGCCGGATTCCTCAACTTGAAAGTCATGGCAATGATAGGGGTGAGCTTCATCTCGCCAAAGGGGATATATATCTGTCAATATTTAATATAACATTAAAAACATTCACATAATTACAACAATAAGTTCATTCATTTCCTCTTTTTTCTCTGACTGACCAGTTCCTGCATATAGCATTGCGGGTTCACCCTGAATATACATTTGATCCCGAACCCTTTTCATAGCCCCTAGCTTATATGAATTTATTTCCTCTTAACATATATTGCAATCAATGAAATGCAATCATGAAACATTAAATAAAGACAAATAATATGGAAATCCCTACCTTAATAATCATAGGGGATATTCGATGTAGAAGATAAACAATAAAAGTCCAAGTCCTCGACCCCTTCGTTTTCTACGTTAAATAAATATATGTAATTGATATGTGATTTTAATAAATGCTAATTAATAAAATAATTTGTAAAAATAAAATATTGAAATTAGAAGGCTTGTGAATTGGAAATTAATATATATACATATATATACATAGGAAACATGAATAATAAGTAGAAAAATATAACTACCTTATAATTATTTGAGATTTGGTGTAAAAGTTGAGTATGAAGTTATACATATATATACTAAGTAATCCTACCCCTAAACTTAAATTTAGCCCCTAAAAATACTAGCCCCTAATTTCTCCCCTAAAAGGCCAAATAACCCCTATATAAACCTCTAAGTTAAATATTAATTAAAATATTTGCAATTATCATAATAAAGATAATGATAAAAACATAACAAATGTAATGTGTATATAATTTTATTAAGAAAGGATACATATAATATTATTGATAATTATTAGTTTAATAAATACAACAATATTATTAATATTTAAGTGTTCTAATTATCATTTATTTTAAAAAAATGGGGATATTACATACTATCCCTCTGAATAAAATTTAAGTCCTCGAAATTCGACAACTCAATAAATTTTCGGAAATAAAAATGTGATTTTTTTTTACACGAGGAATTCTTTGTCTAATATGGAAGTATAGATGCAATAATAAAAATGACGACTTGAATTAAGTAAATGTAATTCCAAAATATGATAATATAATATGACATTTTGAATAGCATGACATAATAAATTGCATACCTTCAAATCCACGACATAATATGGAAATAAAAATGTGATTTTTTTACACTATACATGTTTTTAAAACATTTGAAAGACATTTTTCTAAACAATTCTACGTAATCAGACCTCTTTCGATATCACTTGTAACAACCCAATTTTATAAAATTAAAGTACTCTAAAAATATTATTAAGAAAACACAAATTTATAAATTAAAGTGATCCCAATAATTATAAAAATGTTGATTTAGAATTTTTAATTCTTAAAAAAATAAATAATAATAATAATAATAATAATAATGATAATAATAATAATAATAATAATAATAATAATTCTTCCAAATTAAATATCCAAAAATTATTCCAAGCATAAATCGAAAAAAATTAAAAGACAAAAATCCAAAATTTAGTTCGACCATAATTTTTTAAAATATAAATATAACATAATTTATTCCACCATCCACAACATCATATCTTCAGGATTCCTCAACTTGAAAGTCATGGCAATGATAGGGGTGAGCTTCATCTCGCCCAGTAGGGATATATATCTGTCAATATTTAATATAACATTAAAAAACATTCACATAATTACAACAATAAGTTCATTCATTTCCTCTTTTTTCTCTCGATGACCCGGCCCTCGCATATATAGCATTGCGGGTTCACCCCAAATATACATTCGATCCCGAACCCTTTTCATAGCCCCTAGCTTATATGAATTTATTTCCTCTTGACATATATTGCAATCAATGAAATGCAATCATGAAACATTAAATAAAAACAAATAATATGGAAATCCCTACCTTAATAATCATAGATATTCGATGTAGAAGATAAACAATAAAAGTCCAAGTCCTCGACCCCTTCGTTTTCTACGTTAAATAAATATATGTAATTGATATGTGATTTAATAAATGCTAATTAATAAAATAATTTGTAAAAATAAAATATTGAAATTAGAAGGCTTGTGAATTGAAATTAATATATATACATATATATACATAGGAAACATGAATAATAAGTAGAAAAATATAACTACCTTATAATTATTTGAGATTTGGTGTAAAAGTTGTGTATGAAGTTATACATATATATACTAAGTAATCCTACCCCTAAACTTAAATTTAGCCCCTAAAAATACTAGCCCCTAATTTCTCCCCTAAAAGGCCAAATAACCCCTATATAAACCTCTAAGTTAAATATTAATTAAAATATTTGCAATTATCATAATAAAGATAATGATAAAAACATAACAAATGTAATGTGTATATAATTTTATTAAGAAAGGATACATATAATATTATTGATAATTATTAGTTTAATAAATACAACAATATTATTAATATTTAAGTGTTCTAATTATCATTTATTTTAAAAAAATGGGGATATTACATACTATCCCTCCGAATAAAATTTCGTCCTCGAAATTCGACAACTCAATAAATTTTCGAAATAAAAATGTGATTTTTTTACACGAGGAATTCTTTGTCTAATATGGAAGTATAGATGCAATAATAAAAATGACGACTTGAATTCGTAAATGTAATTCAAAAATATGATAATATAATATGACATTTTGAATAGCATGACATAATAAATTGCATACCTTCGTAAATCCGACGAGACATAATATGGAAATAAAAATGTGATTTTTTTACACTATACATGTTTTTAAAACATTTGAAAGACATTTTTCTAAACAATTCTACAGAATCGTAGACTCGCTTCCGATATCACTTGTAACAACCCAATTTTATAAAATTAAAGTACTCTAAAAATATTATTAAGAAAACACAAATTTATAAATTAAAGTGATCCCAATAATTATAAAAATGTTGATTTAGAATTTTTAATTCTTAAAAAATAAATAATAATAATAATAATAATAATGATAATAATAATAATAATAATAATAATAATAATTCTTCCAAATTAAATATCCAAAAATTATTCCAAGCATAAATCGAAAAAAAATTAAAAGACATAAATCCAAAATTTAGTTCGACCATAATTTTTAAAATATAAATATAACATAATTTATTCCACCATCCACAACATCATATCTTCAAATGGATTCCTCAACTTGAAAGTCATGGCAATGATAGGGTGAGCTTCATCTCGCCAAGAGGGATATATATCTGTCAATATTTAATATAACATTAAAAACAAATCACATAATTACAACAATAAGTTCATTCATTTCCTCTTTTTTCTCGATCGACCAGTTCTCGCATATAGCATTGCGGTTCACCCCAAATATACATTCGATCCCGAACCCTTTTCATAGCCCCTAGCTTATATGAATTTATTTCCTCTTGACATATATTGCAATCAATGAAATGCAATCATGAAACATTAAATAAAGACAAATAATATGGAAATCCCTACCTTAATAATCATAGATATTCGATGTAGAAGATAAACAATAAAAGTCCAAGTCCTCGACCCCTTCGTTTTCTACGTTAAATAAATATATGTAATTGATATGTGATTTTAATAAATGCTAATTAATAAAATAATTTGTAAAAATAAAATATTGAAATTAGAAGGCTTGTGAATTGGAAATTAATATATATACATATATATACATAGGAAACATGAATAATAAGTAGAAAAATATAACTACCTTATAATTATTTGAGATTTGGTGTAAAAGTTGTGTATGAAGTTATACATATATATACTAAGTAATCCTACCCCTAAACTTAAATTTAGCCCCTAAAAATACTAGCCCCTAATTTCTCCCCTAAAAGGACAAATAAGCCCTATATAAACCTCTAAGTTAAATATTAATTAAAATATTGGCAATTATCATAATAAAGATAATGATAAAAACATAACAAATGTAATGTGTATATAATTTTATTAAGAAAGGATACAGATAATATTATTGATAATTATTAGTTTAATAAATATAACAATATTATTAATATTTAAGTGTTCTAATTATCATTTATTTTAAAAACAAATTGGGATATTACATACTATCCCTCTGAATAAAATTTCGTCCTCGAAATTCGACAACTCAATAAATTTTCGGAAATAAAAATGTGATTTTTTTTACACGAGGAATTCTTTGTCTAATATGGAAGTATAGATGCAATAATAAAAATGACGACTTGAATTCGTAAAATGTAATTCAAAAATATGATAATATAATATGACATTTTGAATAGCATGACATAATAAATTGCATACCTTCGAAATCCGACGAGACATAATATGGAAATAAAAATGTGATTTTTTTACACTATACATGTTTTTTAAAACATTTGAAAGACATTTTTTCTAAACAATTCTACAGAACTGTAGACCTGCTCTGATATCACTTGTAACAACCCAATTTTATAAAATTAAAGTACTCTAAAAATATTATTAAGAAAACACAAATTTATAAATTAAAGTGATCCCAATAATTATAAAAATGTTGATTTAGAATTTTTAATTCTTAAAAAATAAAAAATAATAATAATAATAATGATAATAATAATAAAAATAATAATAATAATAATAATAATAATTCTTCCAAATTAAATATCCAAAAATTATTCCAAGCATAAATCAGAAAAAAATTAAAAGACATAAATCCAAAATTTAGTTCGACCATAATTTTTTAAAATATAAATATAACATAATTTATTCCACCATCCACAACATCATATCTTCAGCCGGATTCCTCAACTTGAAAGTCATGGCAATGATAGGGGTGAGCTTCATCTCGCCCAGTAGGGATATATATCTGTCAATATTTAATATAACATTAAAAAACATTCACATAATTACAACAATAAGTTCATTCATTTCCTCTTTTTTCTCTGACTGACCAGTTCCTGCATATAGCATTGCGGGTTCACCCCGAATATACATTTGATCCCGAACCCTTTTCATAGCCCCTAGCTTATATGAATTTATTTCCTCTTGACATATATTGCAATCAATGAAGTGCAATCATGAAACATTGAATAAAGACAAATAATATGGAAATCCCTACCTTAATAATCATAGATATGCGATGTAGAAGATAAACAATAAAAGTCCAAGTCCTCGACCCCTTCGTTTTCTACGTTAAATAAATATATGTAATTGATATGTGATTTAATAAATGCTAATTAATAAAATAATTTGTAAAAATAAAATATTGAAATTAGAAGGCTTGTGAATTGGAAATTAATATATATACATATATATACATAGGAAACATGAATAATAAGTAGAAAAATATAACTACCTTATAATTATTTGAGATTTGGTGTAAAAGTTGTGTATGAAGTTATACATATATATATACTAAGTAATCCTACCCCTAAACTTAAATTTAGCCCCTAAAAATACTAGCCCCTAATTTCTCCCCTAAAAGGCCAAATAACCCCTATATAAACCTCTAAGTTAAATATTAATTAAAATATTGGCAATTATCATAATAAAGATAATGATAAAAACATAACAAATGTAATGTGTATATAATTTTATTAAGAAAGGATACAGATAATATTATTGATAATTATTAGTTTAATAAATATAACAATATTATTAATATTTAAGTGTTCTAATTATCATTTATTTTAAAAAACATGGGGATATTACATACTATCCCTCGAATAAAATTTCGTCCTCGAAATTCGACAACTCAATAAATTTTCGGAAATAAAAATGTGATTTTTTTACACGAGGAATTCTTTATCTAATATGGAAGTATAGATGCAATAATAAAAATGACGACTTGAATTAAGTAAATGTAATTCAAAAATATGATAATATAATATGACATTTTGAATAGCATGACATAATAAATTGCATACCTTGAGAAATCCGACGAGATATGACGGAGGTGGATGTCACTATACATGTTTTTTAAAACATTTGAAAGACATTTTTTCTAAACAATTCTACAGAACTGTAGACCTGCTCTGATATCACTTGTAACAACCCAATTTTATAAAATTAAAGTACTCTAAAAATATTATTAAGAAAACACAAATTTATAAATTAAAGTGATCCCAATAATTATAAAAAGGTCGATTTAGAAATTCTAATTCTTAAAAAAATAAAATATAATGATACTAATAATAATAATAATAATAATAATAATAATTCTTCCAAATTAAATATCCAAAAATTATTCCAAGCATAAATCAGAAAAAAATTAAAAGACATAAATCCAAAATTTAGTTCGACCATAATTTTTTAAAATATAAATATAACATAATTTATTCCACCATCCACAACATCATATCTTCAGCCGGATTCCTCAACTTGAAAGTCATGACAATGATAGGGGTGAGCTTCATCTCGCCCAATAGGGATATATATCTGTCAATATTTAATATAACATGAAAAACATTCACATAATTACAACAATAAATTCATTCATTTCCTCTTTTTTCTCTGACTGACCAGTTCCTGCATATAGCATTGCGGGTTCACCCCGAATATACATTCGATCCCGGACCCTTTTCATAGCCCCTAGCTTATATGAATTTATTTCCTCTTGACATATATTGCAATCAATGAAGTGCAATCATGAAACATTAAATAAAGACAAATAATATGGAAATCCCTACCTTAATAATCATAGATATTCGATGTAGAAGATAAACAATAAAAGTCCAAGTCCTCGACCCCTTCGTTTTCTACGTTAAATAAATATATGTAATTGATATGTGATTTTAATAAATACTAATTAATAAAATAATTTGTAAAAATAAAATATTGAAAGAAGGCTTGTGAATTGGAAATTAATATATATACATATATATACATAGGAAACATGAATAATAAGTAGAAAAATATAACTACCTTATAATTATTTGAGATTTGGTGTAAAAGTTGTGTATGAAGTTATACATATATATACTAAGTAATCCTACCCCCTAAACTTAAATTTAGCCCATAAAAATACTAGCCCCTAATTTGTCACCTAAAAGCCCAAATAACCCCTATATAAACCTGTAAGTTAAATATTAATTATAATATTAGAAATTATCATTATAAAGATAATGATAAAAACATAATAAATCTATATATAATTTTATTAAGAAAGGATACACATAATATTATTGATAATTATTAGTCTAATAAAGATAACAATAATATTAATATTTAAGTGTTCTAATTATCAATTATTTTTTAAAAAAAAAATTGGTATATTACAGAAAAGTTAAGAAGTTACCCAAAATGGTAAACTGCAACCTTAAAGCTGTCTTGCTGAAAAAGTGCAAGAGGCTGAGAACCAATGAGATGTTCGCAAAAAGCTGCATAGGTTCAGGCAACCTGCAGGGCATTAAATTAAGGTTGGGTCAACATCATTTGTTGCATAACAAGACAACCCAACGATCAAGAACTGAAGTTCGAAAAATGTTTATCTCTTCAACTGACCCTTTTTCAAACTTTCACTATAAAAGGTTGAGGAAAATATGAGAGAGAGTACGAATGACACTAGTGGGAATCTGAGCTAAGCAAAGCAAACAACACTCTCAAACAATACATTCAAAATCCTCAAAGCCTAAATTTAAAGTGTATCTGTCCAACACATTGTGAAGGAGGAAATGCTTCAACAAATTGAAGAGGAAAAGGTTTTTTAAAGAACAAAGGGATCTGCACATCCAAGAAGTGAAGGAAGTGCAGTGAGGTTCAAGTTAGAACCAACTTTGAATCAGGTGGAGGGCTTCATGATCAATTCCAAGGGTTTGAAGGAGTTGAAGTAGTGAAACAGCTGTCTTGCGAAGAAGCTGAGTCCTAGGACTAGAGCTAGCTGTGTGATCAAGGCCCCCTTGGACTGTTATATCCATCTTGTAACAATTGTTGCATTAGTGGATTACCTCCAGGAGTTGGAGAAGAGTGGAGTAGAGAAATTACCCCATCCTCGAACTACTATAAATTGCCTTGTGTCTTTTTATTTTTAGCACTTTAATTGCTGCACATTTTATTCTACGGATAGGTATATTTTCTTGACTCAACTGATAATAACTTAACAAAACAAGTGTTGCAAATTTATTTAACAAAAAAGGTCCAAGACTTCGTAAAAACCAAGTTAGCTGAATTTTTAAGAACTCACTTGATCGGCTCGATTCTTCGTATCAGACAAACGGCTCGAGTCAGTCTGAAAGTGGTTAACTCTCCCGTTGAGGTTGAACTTAGTTGTCTTAAAAGGACTAAACCGCTACTTGTGTTAAAACTCGATTTAAAGAGAAAAATGGAAAAAATGGTTAAGTCTATTCAACCCTCCTTCTAGACTTAACACGCACACCCTTTGGGACCTACATCTTCAAGTCTTCGGGATTCCTCACACAACCCTCATTTGGATTTGAATCGGTTTGTACTTGAACCTCACTAAACTTCTTTCAAGATTTTGGAAGAACATACCCCGCTTTCTTTCACAAACGCGTTTTCCTCATCAACTTGATGAACAACTTCTATTTTTCCACATGAGAGTGTTGGATGAAATGTCTTTGTTCATGCTTGCGGATTTTTAAATATTAACCGAATGTTTCTCGATTACGTGTCTTGATTTATATGAATGCTCTTTTCTTCTCTCCGAAAATCCTCATCCTTTTATTGTAGGAGTTCAAATTTTGTCATTGAAGAGATAAACAAAACTCAAACTCTTACCTCGTATTCATTGGCTTATCTTGTTTCTCGCGCCTTTGATGTTAACCCAACCTTGTTAAATTGATACTTGCAAAGCTTCAAAAGATCAAATTTTGCATGCTTCTCATTGCTCAAGCTTCTTGCACTCTTTCAACATGAACACTTTAAGATTGCGGTGTCCGCCACCATTACCAAAAAGGTACTTTCTTTGACTTTAACACAACGGATTCTTTTAGTTGTCTTTGAGTCCTTCACCTACTTAATCCCCGACTTGAGTCTTCTCCATCATTCTTTTGTTGGCTCGGATGAAAGTCTTCTCAAAGACTTAGCTAGCATGTGTACTTATCTAGCTTCTTTCCTTTTCCTTTGTATCCAAGGCTAGCATGTGTGTGCTTTTGGTGAAATGTGGGTGGAGTTTGTGGTGCCTTAGGTTTTTGAACTCACCCATTGCTTGACGATTCTTTTCCTAAAACCACTCTTGGAGTTTGTGCATTTACAAAGAAATTGAATCCTAATCCTTCTTTGTCTCCAATTTCCTTTTGTGTCATCATCAATTAATAGATGATTAACTGAATGATGCAATAACACTTTTAAGCTCTAGCTCTCTCTTTTCTTTAGCAGTACATTCTGCTTTGACTCTATCAATTTGAGCTTTCAACTCTTTGTTCTCATCAACTAAGTGACTTAGAGCACTCAGCTCTTCATCAAGCTATGAATTTTGAATTTTGAGTTGGTTGTTTTCCTTATTTAAGAATGTATAATGATTTTATGTGTTTAAAGTCTCTCATTATTTTTCCTAAAGGATCATAAAGATCAGTGGGTGATGATGTGTGTTTGTCATGAACACTATCATCAGAATCTGAATCAGATGAGTTAAAAAATACCTCCTCTTTCTGTTATTTGGCCATGAGACAAATTAAAGATTATTATTTAGTGTTTGAAGAGTAGTCAGCTTCACTACTTTTGTAAATCTACTGCGTCCTTATACTTGGTTGTCCCAGTTTCAACAACCTTTATAGCCTTCTTTCTTTCATTTCTTCTTTCTTCGAATAATTTCTTTTCCTCATCATTTCTGTACTTATTGACTGGTAGATAGGGACAGTCAACTACAAAGTGACATGGTTGTCTGCAATTATAGCACAAGTCTTCTACTTTCTTTTTAGCTCTCTTGGAGGATCTCTCCTCTTTTCTTTTACATTGAGCTGAATGCCTTCTGGAGGACTGTGCATTGTCCCTCTTGTAGTTCTTGTTAAAGAACTTGTTGAATCTCTTAACCATTAGCGCTATCTCTTCCTTATCAATGATGTCTTTTGAATCTGCTGACTTAGATGCACATGCTATGAAGGCAGCAACATTTGATGCAGCTATCTCATCGTGCTCTTTCCTTTTGAGCTCGAATTCAAAGGCTTTCAAATCTGAATATAACTCATGGTTTGATATTATGGTGAGGTCCATTGAGTGCCTCAGAGCCACTACTTTCATTTCCCACTCAAGCAGAAGGGTTCTTCAAATCTTCATACACATTTCCTTGTGTATACTCCTTACCAAGAATAAATAACTCATTTGTTATCTCTGTGAACCTTGCACCAACTGATCTAATGACTCTCCAGTCATCATCTTGAAAATTTTAAACTTTTGGACTGCAATTGTAAGCTTATTTTTCTTTATTTGTTTTGTGCCCTCACGCATTCAAACAGCTTATCCCAATTCTTTTTGGTTATCCCGCATGACTTAACCTTGTTAAAAATAGCTTTGTCCAATATCACGTATAGAATATCCTTAGCAACATTATCATGGTTTTTCCTTTTTCTATCTTCATTGTTCCATTCACTGGCTTATCAATCTCGGATGCTCTTGCAGCTTCATCTCATTCACTTGTTGTTCTAGTTCGCTTGTATTCACCTTGGTGATTTTATTGGGTCCATCTTCAATGATGAGCCATACTTCGTCGTGCAATGTAAAGAGATGTGCATGCATACATATTTTCCAATCATTAAATACTTGAATAGAAAATATTAGAATTTGAGTTAAATTTGCTTCAATGATAACTCTTTAAAAGATTTGAAAAATTGAAGTGTTGACTTATTTGAAAATAGAGATCTAGTTTAGTAACCAGTGTGGAATGTTCTTTGAATCAACCACTCGATACCACTTGTAGGTCCCAATGTGTTAGTAAAGTCCATAAAGGGGGTTGAATAGAATTTAAAAAAAAAATCAATTTTTATATCGTAGTATAAGAAAACAACTCGCTTCTTTCATGCCTCAGGGTTAAAGATTAGCAGAGAGTTAACCACTCAAAGAATTTTCTTGAGAACGTTGTTGGTAGAGTAACCCACCGATGATAGTCAACTATTTTAAAATCCAATTTTCTTTTAAGTCATGGAAGACAAACACCCTTTAAAGTTTTAGTAGTCAACATTTAGTGTTTTAGATAGTTAGCAATTGATTGAATATCAAATATAAAGCGTAATATAAAGAGCATGAATATAAGATCAATAAAGTAAAGATACAACAATTTATAGTGGTTTGACTCTTCTCCTACTCCAGGAAGAGTTAACTAATGCAACAGTTACGTTAGTTACAAAAGTACAATCCAAAGGGCCTAGAAAACACAACTAGCTATTTCTAGGACTCGGCTCTTTGCCGCATAACCAAGTCTGTCAGTTACTTCACTGTCTAAATCTTTAGGAATTATTCACACATCCCTCATTTGAATTCGAATCGGTTTGACCTTGAACCTTATGCCATTTCCTTTGATACTTGGCAGTGTTGAGACCTTGGAAATCTTTTTACGGTTTGCGTGGATGAAGTATATTTGAATGAACTTGAGTTAAGCTCGAGAGAGTATTTCTTGCTTGAAGGATCTTGTGTCTAATTTCTCGTATATTGTTTCTTGCAAGTCTTTCTTGTATCTTACTCTCTAAAAATCCCTAGCTTTTATAGTAGGAGTTTTATTTTGTCTCATTAAAGAGATAAACAAAAATTCAAATGCTACTTTGTGTTCAATGGCTTGTCTTGTCTTGCATCTTTAGATGTTGATCAAACCTTGTACTCAAACTTTCAGAGGCTTTCAAAAGGTGTCAACACCGCTTCCTTGACATTCACTTATTCCTTTTGCATTCTTATAACTTGAGCACTTTAAGGTTTCGGACATGTCGTTATTACTAAAATAAGTAACTTCCTTGGACTTGGTTCAACAAACTTTCCTTAGTTGTTTTACCCCTTTTGACTTAAGCTTGAGTCTTCCTCGACAAATTCTTCCTATGAACTCGTTGTCGGTCTTCTTAAAAAGACATGGTCATTTGCACTTGGTCATTGCGAGTCTTCGATGTTTACTCAATCGTACTTCGTGGTTCTTCCCACTACTCGGATGCGAGTCTTCGATGATTTCTTCAACGAGTCTTCTACACACTCATTTGGATGTTTTTTGAGTCATCCAAAGACCTATCTATTTCATGTGCAAAAATTGCATTGAAATGGGATTCCACTTTTCCTAATACAAACTTTTCTAAGCATTATCAAAATCTATACAATAAGTTTCCTACTAAGATTTAAAACTCGCCAAGAGATATATTACACAACAATGATCTAGACAACAGAGACAAACAATGGCCAAGCCATATCCTCGAACCAAACAAAGGAACAAAAACATGGGAGCGAGAGCAAAAATAATCACAACAAGGTAAGGTTGATGCTTTCAATCGCCGTGCATCGGAATGAGTAGCAAAAACTAACTCCACTAGTCTCAAAATCAAGATAAACAAGCAAAAAACTCCATTGCACAACAGAACGAAATGGATCCAGCCTATCAACACATAACATCCCCTCCACTGAACTAGAATAACACACTGGAGAAGAATAATAATGTAAACAGGCCAACAATCCACCACATAAAACTTAGCACGACACTGATGCAAACAACCACACCTTACTAAGAAACTTCCCAACAAAAATGAGTCAAAATCAATAGAGCCTAATCGACCACTAGCATTGGATAAATTATGAAATTCGTTTCATTCAGCTGTAGCCATGTGCACAATAGTTTTCTCTCAAGGCCCAAGAATTTTGTTATATCGAAATGTTTATTGTTTTCCAAATCCACCACAATATATAAGTAGAGAGTTGAATTATATATTTTAATGTAGTGTCTTAATACAAAGAGCATAATTGAAACCTTCAATTCATAAAACATTCGTAGAAGGCAATCTTGCTCCATCCCATAGAATAAGAGCAATCTTCTAAATAAGCTTAGTCGTGTCATAGAAGAAACACAAGTGTGAAGTTATTTCCTCTACTTTTTGACACATCTAATGAGATAGAGTTATTCAAGAAACATCTCTTCTTCGAAATGATCTAGTTGGAAGAATATCGATGAAGCATTTCCAAATGAAATGCTTGATTTTAACTTTGACCTTAATTTACCAACTATTGCTCCAAATCTTTGTGAATTTAACCTTGAAAGTACTACATTTTACAGTATGATTTTGTCAACTTTATAATTCATCAATGCTCCACAAGCATTTAACATGACCTCTTCATTCTTATTCAAATGCCAAATAACGAACTCTTGGTGAAGAAGATCTTCAATCCAGCTTTTTACCAGGGTCATCCAATAGCTCACTAACGTAGATGGTCATTTACTCGTGAATCGCAACTAACACTTCAAGATACTGAGAATGGCCGAACATCGAGGACGTGGGAGACCTCGCCGCGTTCCACGAGGGGATGACCACGTACCCGGGGACCGGTACCCTCTCCGGAATTACCACCACCTCCTCCACCGCCGCAGAGATAATCTGATCGCACAAGCCTTGCAAAGCAAATAATCGGTGTTTATGAGGCAACAGCGAGAGCCTCAACCCCGTGCTCCCGAACCCGCCCGAGAGGCGAACGATCGCACATTGGAGCGATTCTGCGGTTCGACCCACCAACCTTCTTGGGGAGCCGGACGATATGAAAGCGGAAGAATGGATAGAGAAACTAGAAAATATATTCAATGCTCTTCAATACTCCGACGAGCAGAGAGTCACACTCGTTGTATTTAAATGCCGAATCGGCCGCTGCTAGAGACTCGTGGAGGGAAGTTGAAAGGAGATGGGAACAGACCGAGTAATCGAACATGGGAAATTTCTTGGCCGAGTTCAATGAACAAGATATTCCCAGTGTCGAAGGAAGCACGCCGGGATGAATTCCATAGATTGAGGCAAGGGAACTCGATCGTGGCTCAAGATGAAGTTCGAATTTCACCGATTGTCCCAAAGATGCTCTAGGGACAATCGATCAAGAGGATAAGCTTTACAAGTTCACTCGAGGATTGAAACCGAACTTGAAACAGCTTGTTGATGGTTGAATCGGCAACCAACTCAGCCGCAGAAAGGCATCTCTCCGCATTGAGTCGGGACTAAACCGTATTAGAAACAGATTCAAAGAGAGTAGGCCATCGAATGCCTCTTAAGAGGACAACATGGGATAGCCATCTAAACCGCCCGCTAAGTTTGAAGGACCAGATTAACAGAACAAACAAAGAAAAGAGACCAAAGGGGAAAGCCGGTCAAGAATGTGCGCATTGCCGTAAATCGGGACATACTGCCGACAATCAACCTGTTGGCGTAAACAAGGAAGGTGTTTGCGCTTTGTAGTAATGTCGGCCACACCGCAAGATTGCCCGAAGTACAATGACCGACCTAAACAAACGCAACCACGAAGCCGGAAATGGCCAGGTAATCGGGCAAGGATGCCCGCCGAGCATTTTCACTAGCCGGACAGAGGCTCCGGAGGCAACAGACGTGGTGGAAGGTACGCTTCTAGTATCTAACCACTACGCTAAAATATTGTTCGACCCTGGATCAACACATTCATTTGTTGCACCGCATTTTGTACACAAACCGCATGCATGCATGGAACATATGCCTATATGCTTAGAAGTGTCAACTCCTGGGGTGCAAGTCGATAACAGATATTATCTATAATGCATGCAAAGTTAAGATTGATGAGATAAACTTTCCTGCCGACTTGATCTTATTACCTATATCCGAATACGACGTAATATTGGGAATGAATCGTTATCTCGCACACCATGCACAAATGGACTGCCATAACAAGTCCATTAAGCCATGTGAACCCGAAAACCCGAAGTGGAGATTTCGGGAAGGGCACGAGTTAAGATTGCCCCAATCATTTTAGCAATGAAAGCGAGAAGGGCGATCACTAGAGGGGCTCGGGGTACTTGGCGTTTGTAATTAACAAACCCAAGGTTGAGATACAAATCAACCAAGTACCTATAGTATCGATATACGAATGTATTTCCACAAGAACTCACCACTGTCCTTCCTGATAGGGAAGTCGAGTTCACCATCGAAGTGTAACCAGGGATCGCCCGATTGCCGAACACCATATAGAATGGCTCATCTTGAGTTACAAGAGTTGAAAATGCAATTACGTAAACCGATGGATGTGGGATTTATCCGGCCGAGTACGTCTCCGTGGGGAGCACCTGTCTTTGTTCGTCAAAAAGAAGGATGGCACATTAAGACTATGTATAGATTATCGTGGACGGTGAATAGTGTGACCATCAAAAACAAATATCCCCTCCCGAGGATAGACGAACTCTTTGATCAACTTCAAGGAGCAACGGTGTACTCAAGTTTGATTTACAACAAGGATATTACCAATCGAAAATCCGCGAAGGAGACATTTCCAAAACCGCATTTCAAACCTGATATGGACACTACGAGTTTGTAGTAATGCCTTTCGGTCCGACGAATGCACCAAAGCATTTATGGACCTGATGCATCCTGTCTTCCAACCTTATTTGGATCAATTCATAGTGATATTCATTGATGACATACTAGTATACTCTAAGTCTAGAGAAGAGCACCTAACGCGTCATCCGAAAATTGTTTTAGAGACACTGCGAGAGCATAAGTCGTATGCCAAATTCAGGCAAGTGCGAATTTTGGCTTAGTGAAGTCGCATTCTTGGGACATATAGTATCCTAGACTGGGATTGCAAGAGATCCTTTCAAGGTACGCAGACAATGGTTGAATGGAAACAACCCGAGTCAGAACGAAATCGAAGTTTCTAGACTAGCTGGATATTATCGAAGATTTATCCAGACTTCTCCAAGATAGCCGGACCACACTCACTCGACCAACCCGAAGCAAGTCAAGTTTGAGTGGAACGACAAGTGCGAGACGAGTTTCAAAGAGTCAAGAAACGACTTACTACACTCTCGGTCTTAGGCCTTCCAAAGGGAACAAAAACTTTGTCGTCTTCACAGTGATGCATCAAAAGAAGGACTAGGAGCAAAGTGCTCATGCGGGAAGGAAAGGTTATCGCTTATGCATTATGAAAGCTCAAGCCGTATGAGGCCAATTATCCAACGCATGACTTGGAATTGGCAGCGATAGTTTTCGCGTTGAAGAAATGGAGACACTATCTCTACGGAGCAACATTCACGGTTTTCACGGATCATAAGAGCTTGAAGTATCTATTCTCCCAAAAAGACCTCAACTGAGGCAACGGAGATGGATGGAGTTGATTGAGGACTATCACTTAGATATTCAATACCATCCCTAAGCAAAGCTAACGTCGAGCGCACGCTCTAAGCGAAAGGCGAGTTTAGCCGACTTATGATTCGAGAGTGGGAATCATTAAAGAGCCGAGCAATTGGAATCGACGAGAACCAATACTCGATTTCATGTGCTAACATTTCGCTTACACCCAATCTCGAGTGAGATCAAAGAAGCACAAGAGAAAGATACACATCTTCAAAAATCGAAGGAGAAGATACTTAAAGGAGAAAGATCGACTCCCTCGGTACAAAGATGGAATTATCGGGTTGAATCGAGTGTGTGTACCAAATGACGAGCATATTAGGAATAAAATCCTAGCAGAGGCACACCGTTCAAAATACACTATACATCCTGGAGGAAACAAGATGTATAAGGATTTGAAACGGTTATTGGTGGGTAAACATGAAGAACTAGGTAGCGAGTTTGTTGGGAGATGTTTGACTTGTCAACGAGTAAAAGCGACGCCAACGACCATCCGGTTTACTACAACCGTTGAGAATTCCCAGTGGAAATGGGAACATATAACGATGGACTTTGTGACGGATCTACCAAGGACCGAGGAGGCCATGATGCTATCTCGGGTAGTTGTAGACCGACTCACGAAATCGCACACTTTTTACCCATCAAGAAAACCGATAGCTTGCGTAAACTTGCACGCACTTATATCCGAGAAATCATTCGACCGCATGGAGTACCGGTCGATATAGTATCCGACAGAGACCCGAGGTTTGTCTCCGCATTTTGGAAGTGCTTACACGAGGAATTAGGTACCTCACTAAGTTTCAAAGACAAAGAAGACATCCACAAACCGATGGACAGTCCGAGCGAACAATTCAAACCCTTGAAGATATGTTGCGAGCCTGCACCTTGGATTTTCAAGGAAGTTGGGATTCGCACTTACCATTAGCCGAGTTCGCCTACAATAACAGCTTATCAAGCCACGATTGGGATGGCACCCTACGAGGCATTGTATGGGCGAAAATATAGATCCCCACTACACATCGAGATTGATGACCAATGGACTCCGAAAGAGAAAACGAAAGTCGCCTCGATTCCAAAGGTCGACTTAGTTCAGAGGCCATGGAGAAGGTCAAGCCGATCAAGGAGCGGATTCGCACGGCTCGAGCCGCCAAAAGAGTTACGCGGACAAGAGAAGAAAGGATTTGGAATTTGAAGTCGGTGATGAAGTATTTCTCGAGACTCTCACCACGGAAAGGATCGATTAATCCGAAGAAAGGAGGCAAGTTGAATCCGAGATATGTTGGACCTTACAAGATTTTACAAAGGATCGGGAAGTTAGCCTACGACTCGAGTTACCACACATATGCGAGAATGCACGATGTGTTCAACGTGTCGAGATTCAAGAAGTATCAACCGGATCCCGAACATATCATCACTCGAGATACTCCTCCTCTAATGGAAAATCTATCCTACACCGAGAGGCCAATCCGATCATTGATCGCCAGATCTGACGACAGGTTGCGTAAGAGAGAAATCCCGATGGTTAAAGTTGTGTGGCGTAACCTTATGTGAATTGGTTCAAAGGCCTACCTACCAAAATGTGTGAAGAGAACCAGTTTGAAAGGAATAAAGTTTGGGAATTGTTTCAAAGGCCTACCTACCAAAATGTGTGAAGCCCCGATTTTTCCAAGCTATTAGTTGAACCTTATTGTTGTTTAAGCTTTTGATCGACTATTTTACCGCGTCATTTTGACGGGTAATTATTAATAATATATACATTTTGTATTTTATTTCATTTTATTTAATTACTTGTGATCATGATCATCATTAATTCTATTCCTCATTTATGATCACTTGATTGATCATTATTACTATTTTTGTATTTATTAGTCACCTTAGAATTTTAAGAGACTATTTATTTTAGAGACTTTTACCTTATAGAATTTAGATGTTGATTTAGATTAAGTGATCATGAGATTTACAAGTGATCAAGGAAATCACTAATTATTTTGGAGATTGATATATTTCATCTATTATCATCAAAATTGGGACAAAAAAATTATATGGAATTACCATTTTGCCCTCATAAGTGGACGGCCATGGTGGATATTTTGGGATAAAAATATCATCCAACTCTTGTACACATACACCATATATTAGTCATCTTGTGTATAATTATATCATTAATTCAAACATTATACACATCATGTTATACACTAATTCTTTATTACTATTTTCCCCAACTTATTCCCACTTAACCAACATTCTTCTCAATATTCCCCAACACCATTCAAACCCATACTTTGACTTGCATTTTGTCTCCATGCAAGAGACAAATTACAAGACACAATTTGAACAAAATCATCTCTCTCTCTCTTGAAGTGGACGGCCATATGGCCATTTCCTACACAAAATTTCTCTTCATTTCACCAACTCATATTCTAAGTCTTGCAAAAATCCTCCTCCTTCTATCTAAAAACTCCCAACTTCTCTCTACTCTTCTTCTTACTTTCTTCTTCCATACTTAGAAAAAAAAATTCAACATTTTCCTCCTTATGCACCATAAAAATCGAACCACTATACTACAAGGTAAGAAATTTTAGCTTCAATCCATTTTTGGATATCACCTTGTTCATATCTTCCACCTTCTTAACTTAAGTTTGGATTTGGTTTTGGAGGTACATTTAGAAGACTTTGAAGGTTAGAGCTTGACAACATTTTGGAGAAGGACCTCAAGCTTGAAGAAGAATATAGTAGAGAAAATTTGACTACAAGGTAAGAATTGTGTACTAGACCCCTTCTTTCCTACTCTTCCTATTTTTTTCAAATTTTAACACCCCTTTTTCATTTTTGAGAAATTGGGGCTGACCTTAGGAGATTTTTGGAGTTGAGCCAAAATTTCCAATTGAGCTTCCACTAGTCTCCAAACATCTACTACACAAGGTAAAGTGTAGTCCTTTTCATTTCCTTATTTCCTTCTTTTTTTCCTTAATTTTTCTCTCATTTTTCTAACTCCAAATTTTGATATTTTCTTGACTTAGGGGCTGACCTAAGAAGCCTCATCCAAAAATTGTGAAATTATCCTTTTATTTCACAATTTCCAAAATTAAGGTGGGTGGAAAATTATTTTTCCAACTTTTAGGTGTTTTATTAAAATGCATGTAGAAAATTTGATCATGAGCCTTGAGATATATAATCTATGTATTGCATGTCAATTTTATATATCAAGTCATGAAAATTCTCAAGAGTTGCTCAAATTTGCTATTTATTGAATTTTAAGTGCATGCATGTGCAATTTAATGTTTAAATTGATGAATTCTTGTATGTATTGGACATGCATGTGTATGATCTTTAAAATCTATGTTTTGGATGCCTTATAACCTGGAAAAGTCGAGCATAATTGATTAAATTTCAATTTTGGACTTAAAAATGTAAAAATGGAAAGTTGGTGGACTAAATTGCAAGAAAATGAAAATTAAAGGACCCCTCTGCAAATTTCGAAATTTGGGACTGTACTCAGGTTCAAAAATGACTTTTGGACATTTTAATAATGTTTTAAGAGTTTTAAGATAAATAAAATCAACCTTTAAAAGCCCAAGGACTAGATTGTAAAATTTTGAAAGTTTAAGGGCTACTTTGCAATTTTAAAACTGTACCAGACCTAAACATTATAAATTGAAATTTTTACTTTTAAGTTACTGGGAATCACATATTTTAAAAGTATTCCAAAAATCCAAGTGGTTAGGGCTTGGAAAACAATTTTACTAAAATTGAGGGACTAATGTGAAAAATATTAAACTTGAGGACCCAAATGAAATTTCCAGGACTTATGCAGCCCATGCACCTGGGAATACTAACTTAACTATAACTTAATTGTATTTTGGACCCAAGGTTCAAATTTCATAACAATTGGACCCCTAAAAGCCTTAAAGGCAATTATTTTAAAATGGGACAAAAATGATATTTTCAAAAGTTGAAGGACCTACACATATTGCTTTTAAAAACTGCTTTTGTCCCAATATCCTAATAACCATAGTGACATTTTCCAACTGGAACCACCTTAAAAGCCCTTCCGGTTTGTGAGTTCCGAATTTTTAAAACTTAAGGTCCGAATTGACAATTTTTACAAATTTGTGGCCAATGTGAGATTTTTACAAAAACTCGACCTCAAAACTTTAAAAACCTGAATCTCTGGACAATTTGAAGAATTTAGGAACTGACCTCATAATTTTTCAAGGTCGGGATATTTAATTATACAATTTTAACCCCAAAAGTGTTAGTTTTTACAAAACGGGGCTAAATTACAATTTCTCTTTTATAAAGGACCTAACTCAAATTATTTTCTCTTTTACTAAAATATCCCTGGACTCTCTGAATTTGAGATTTAATTAAAGTATTTTACTTTCTCAAAACCCTTGACTTATCGTATCAATTTGACCGACATACCCGATCGCGAGCGACTTCCTCGCCTTGCGATTTTGAATCTATAACGGGACTCATGTTCCACCTAATCTTTCAAGATATCAAAGATTGCATATCCTTGCGATGATCATCTTCACCAATACTCCACCAACGCCATAATTACCACTCGCTTTCCAAAACTTTTCCTAAAATCGCTTCCCTCTGAATCAATAATACTGATTGCCTGGTTGATCGCCTCGTAATTGTTATTACCTTCCCGCCGAGTCAACTTGGTGTGTCGAGCTCACAATCAATGGATACGTCATGGATGGAACCGCAGCTCGGCCGCTATTCCACTCTTCCGCCCCATCGCCCTAATCCCGCAAATCGAGGGACGGAGTTTGTCCAAGGGAAGCGGGTCGTAGTCTTGAGGTATAATCATGATTATGACAGATCCGAGCCTCGCCACTCTCTTCGGATTTTGTCTTTACCTACGGAGCGATAAGGTGCCGGTCTTGGACCATACTTGACCGGGAGTTACAAGGAAGAACGAAGGAATCGCTGTCGATCCACACGATTCCGAGTTATCGTCCGCTTTGGTTGGCGTTACATTTCCGCACGCAACCGCTACCTGCTTTGCATTGGTTGGCGCTACAAGTCCGTGACGCAACCATTATTTGTCTTGCATAGGATTGGCGTTACACTTTCGCATGCGCAATCCTACGTCTTATTGTATCACATAGTGCTGTGTGACCATGAATCGCTTTTCTTAAATCGTATAAGTATATTATTTAAATATTTTATCACGACGCTTGAATCGTGTGAAACCATGCATCATACTCACGCGTTTTTCGTATAAATGTTTTCTCACATTAACTATATTGCGCCACACTGCACACCGGTCACCCCATCCACCGAGATTTGTGTCTCATCCCCACCGTTTTCTAACCTTAGATGAGGATTTCGCTAGGGATGCTTGAACCTCTCGATTGAGACCTTGTACTACGCTTGTTGGATTTATCGCTTCTTGTTGTTGATTGGACTCTTTTCTTATTATGTTGTTGTTGGACTTTTGTATCCTAATCAATTCGGATTTGTAATTGAGGGGGGCGTATGACCCTTTGGCTTTAAGTTACTACCTTGTTGAATTTCGGGTTGTAATTTGGATGTTGGAATGTAGACTTTAAGTGATAACTTGTATCCGTTATTTATTTCATTTTGCTATTTAGACTCTGTCTTATTGGGTTCTCACTAGTATTGTCTAGACCGTTGGTCCATTTGTATTTAAGTTGTGAATCGTTCGTCGCGTCCCGTTTGGGGCGTGACGAAAAGAAGAGTGGTGTAATTTGGATGATGGAATGTAGACTTTAAGTGGTAACTTGTATTCATTATTTAATTCCGCTGCTATTTAGACTTTGTCTTATTGGGTTCTCATTGACATTGTCCGGACTGTTGGTTCATTTGTATTTAAGTTGTGGATCGTTCGTCGCGTCCCGTTTGGGGCGTGACAAAATGTTCTTGGTACTAAGTGGGTATTTAGAAACAAGATGAATGAGGAAGGATCTGATGTGAAAAACAAATCAAGGTTGGTAACCAAAGGGTATTTGCAAGATTTGCTCCTATGTAGCACACAGGAACTTCACAGTCAATCAAATGGATGTGAATAGTGCATTTATGAATGGACTTTTATAAGAAGAAATTTATGTGGAACAACCTCTAAGTTTTAAGCGAGAAAATTATCGTGAGACAAAGTCTACAAGCTCAAGTAAGTGCAAAGAGCATGGTATGATACATTTTTCCAGCTTTCTAATAGTCAATGGATTCACAAAAGGCAAAGTTGATATAACACTCTTGAATTCAAGATGGAGAGAGTATAATGCTTGTTCAAATTTATGTGGATGACATGATCTTTGGATCCACAAACAAATAGATGTTTGACAAATTCTCAAACCTTTTGTAATGAAAGTTTGAGATGAGCATGATGGAAGAACTGACTCATAAGTCAAACCAAATATACCAGAGATTTAATGAAGAAATTTGGTATCGAAGAAAAGTTATCTATGAAGATTCCCATGAATACTTCTGTGAAGATGAATATTGATGCAGAAGGAAAAACAGTTGATCAAACAAGATATAGAGCACCTAGTGGATCATTGCTCTACTTGACTGCAAGTAGACCAAACATCACCTTTGTTGTATGTGTATGTGCTTGATTTCTATTTGCTCCAAAAGAATGTCATATGACTGCAACTAAGAGAATCCTGAGATATTTGAAGGGAAGCCAATAAGTTGGCTTATGGAATCCAAAATAAGGCGGATTTTAGCTGATTAGATACTCAGACTAAGACTATGTTGGATGTAGAGTTGACAAGAAAAAGGACATCAGTACCTGCCAAATACTTGGAAACAAATTAATTTCTTGGTTCATCAAGAAATAACACTCAAAAGCTACATCCACAGCTGAAGCATAGTACATTGCTGCAAGCACCTATTGTGCCCAAGTTTTGTGGATAAGGTAACATCTGAGGGATTATGACATAGAAGAAAAGAAAATTTCAATTATGTGTGATTACACAAGTGCATTACAATAATTCAGAATCCAGTATTGTACTCAAGAACCAAGCACATTGATGTCAGATATCATTTTATAAAAGATCATGTTGAAAAGATTTGAAGAACTTAAGAATTGAGCTGATATATTCACAAAGCCCTTATGTGAATCAAGATTTGAAGAACTTAAGAATGAGCTTGGATTGATTGAGCTATGTCAAAATGCTCAGAAGACTCATTCAACGCAGAGTTAAAAATGGGAAAATTACATATCAGAAAAGTTTCACTCATCCAGCCAAGTGAAACACCTTTTATGGCTATTTAGCAAAATTGAGTTAGCTGGATAACTGAGTATCATTCAGTCGAATTCATGGAAGAGAGAAGTATGGTCAAGTCATAAATGAAGATGACTGACTCATTTATGCACTAAGTGACAAAACGAGGTCGTTTGCAATTAAATGAGAATGTTTTACACTTGAGATCAACATCATTAAATGCTGTTAGTAAAAGTTGCGATGGTTACTTATGATTAGACCTAAATGCTGCCCCATTTAATGAGATGTAGTTAGTGCCTTTTGAAAGATTTGATCTCAGCCGTTGATCAAATTTCAAACCTTTGAGATTCTATAACCATCCTTTGAAGTCTCATATATACTCAAAATCATTTTCTCTCTCTTCATTTTCACTCTCTAGCATTCAAAAATTCCCAGAAACTCTCTCTGCAACCAAGACCTAGTTTTTTGTTCATATTCTCTTAAAAAATTGAAATGGCCCCAAAAATTGAATACTTGTTGAGAAGATCCACACTGGATCCCTGGTGGATTTTGAAGGCCTTGTCAAGCAGTTTAAGGACAAGGTTTTGGTGAGAAGATCGCTCGTCATCTAGAGAACTCGTCCGAAGAGATTTCTTTCTTTGGAGATGACTCAAAGCTTCCAAGACGAGGTTGATATGTTCTATGTGAACACCGACAATGGGATACATTCTTCCTCGTGAATGGAAAAGAGATTAATTTGGTTGAGGCCGACTTGGTGAAAAACCCGCACCTTCTATACATCGGACTCAAGGAACTAATTGGGAAAGAGTTCGACCGGTGAAAGTCCGGAAAGAGATTTCTTAGCCGAGTTAGCCGGCAAAGTGAACTACTCTGCTTAAGAAGGCTATCAAAGATGACTACAACAAACGATGTATGTGGTGGCTAAGTGCATGGATATGGAGTTTGGGTCATTCAATCACCGTCCCAAACTAAGTTAATTGTCATGGCTGCAATCATGGAGAGGTTGTGGTGAATTGGAGCGAGTTCATCTTTGAGAAGTTGTGCGAACGTTCATAAGATGAAGGCGGTTGATGGGGAGCTTGTGCATTCCCCGGTCATGGCCCGATCTTAGTTATTTGATGGAGAAGAAAGGTGTACCCATTCGCATGGGAAACTTTTCCATGCCAAAAAGAGGATGTTTAAGGTCAACCTCTCGATTTGCTCATAAGAGGGCACATGCAAAGAAAATCGCCACTTATGAGGAGGAATCGATTGACCACATCCCCGAGGACACAATCGCCTCCGTTCAGTCCCTTCCCTAAACTTGTTCTTGTCACTCCCATAGTAAAAAAAAAGAAGAACATCTCGCTCCTCGTAAGCCCGCCAAAGAAAAAGAAGATCGATCCCACAAGGCAGTCGGCCATTGTGGGTCAAGAACTTGAGCATGTAACGGCTCGCCTTCCGGATCGATTATTGTCCCCACAAATCAACACGAGCAGCTTCCAAAGACGCTTAACTTCGAGTTTTTACATGATGAGCACCAGAAAAGAAGATGCATCTTATTGGTATGAGTAGTACCTATCAAACCTTTTAAGCTCTCCTCAACTGTATAGTCCCATACCTACACAGTCTCAGAATCTCCTCTTCTTCGGGTGTGGGATCAGTTCATTCATGTCCCCCTCCGCCTAGAAGCCTACCAGGAGCTGCTCCATGTCCGTGCCTTTTTGCACCGGCGATCACTCCCGCCCTCCTCGGCCCCGGGCATCACAAGCCCACCAGCTTCCGCTTGGTTCGTCCCCGAACCACACCTTACTAGGAGAGGTCCCGCTCTGATACCATCTGTTACGGCCTGCCTTCCAGATTGCCGATTGTCCCTACAAACCAACACGAGTCTTTCCGGCGCCCTTTGTCCTAACTCACGTGCACCCTAGGAGCAGCTTCTCAGGGGGTCACCCATCATGTTATTACTCCGGGCCAAGCACGCTTAACTTCAGAGTTTTTACATGATGAGTACCTATCAAATCTTTTAAGCTCTCCTCATCTGTATAGTCCCATACCTACACAGTCTCAGAATCTCCTCTTCTTCGGGTGTGGGATCGGTTCATTCATGTCCCCCTCCGCCTAGAAACCTGCCAGGAGCCGCTCCTTGTCCGTGCCTTCTTGCACTAGTGATCACTCCCGCCCTTTTCGGCTCCAGGTGTCACATAGCAGGTGGAGAAAGAAGCCCCATGGAGAAGCGCTCCAAGAGACGACTTGAAAATAAGTTTGCTGGAGTAGAGGCTACTGAGACAGCTGCAGCAACCACATGTGAGACCAAAATAGTTGCCACCGCTGTCAGCCAGGTCGGAGGATGTCAGCCAGCTGAGGGGGAAGCTGATCACACTGCAGCCAGGTCGGAGGAGGCAATAGGAACAATGAAAACTTGAAGTTAGGAGGCGATGGTTAGACTCCAGAGAAAACCAAATTGGGACTAACACTCTTTGACGGTTAAGACTTTCTCAGGTGAGGAACCATCTGCACTACGGGCTGATGAAATTGCTAATGTAATTGAGGCACAGGATGGACTGATTAGGACCATGGCAGTTCAGACTGATGGTCTAGAAAGTGCCATCCCAGAGGTAGAGACCTCGAAGGATGCCAATAAAGAAGACCCTAATGCAGTTGAGTCTGCAAAATGGACTACTGAAGGCTTTGCAGCGGTTGAGACTGCTGCGAAGGTAGCTGAAGACTCCAAGGAGGTTGAGACTTCCAAGGGAAATATGAATGTTCCTAAGGCCCTTCCCAATATGCCAAATTTTGAGTCAGCTAACTTTATAGAGATTGATGCATTGCATGACTCAAGCGATGAAGCCCTTGATTTCATTGACTCTTAAAATGAAGTTCGAGTCGATCCGAGAAGAAAAGGAATTGAAGGCCAGGATGAAAGAGGCTCGCTCAAAAATTTTATCTTCAAAGTTTATTTTGGTTGATGGACCACCTCCCATGGTGCCATCACCTGCCCATGATGTTGCTAAGGCAACTGAGGCCCAGGTACCTAAAAAGGGTGATAATGCTGGTGCCAATGAAACTGACGCAAGACAAACACGACCGACTCGGCTCCTCCGCAGTTTCCACAATGCGAATGCCAATGAAGCTTAGACAATCGAGGCATGAAGAGCTAATAGCTAGGAAACCGAGAGAAGTGATATCAAAGTAAAAGTCGGGCCTTTCTTAGTGCCTATTAGCCTTCGAAAATAGATTTACATACGTCGATGAAGATCCTTAGCTCGATACGTCTGTGGAGAAAGCTACACACTATCATGTTGATATAAGTCCAACAGACTTCCAAGCTCCGAATGACATGCGGATTGTTCCCTTTGGTAATGAGTTTGAATACCTTCTTCCAGAGGATTCATCTCCTGAGGCAGCTGACTTTAGAAAGGCCTTTCGTGCAATGTGCGAAAAAATGAAGGCTATGGAACGTGGATTTGATGCTCTCAACCAAAGGATAGATTTACCATGATGCTATGATTTTGGGGGATATCATAGAAGTTGTGCTAAGGATCAATGAATGGACTACTCAAACATTAGCTCTTCGCAAGGAGTAAGTTGGCTAATTCATGTCACTTTTGTCCAAACTTGTGATCTTGTGTGACGAACAAGCTTAATTTCAGTAGAGGCAATGGGACAACGTCGACAGGCTGGAAAAAACACACATGACAAACATGGAGCTGCTCAAGCTATAGTTTAAAAAGGATCTGTAACATATGGAAAATTATACGAGGTAAAATGGTGGATAAGAAGGCAGAGTTGCATACTTTACGTACCGAGCAAAGAATAGCAGACTCCATCACTCATAAGAAACTCGACTTCCTTCTCCAGTTGACCCCATCTCTCTCTGTAGTAAAAGGTGATGATTTCAAAAAAGGGAAAAATATTAAGGGAAAGAATCAGCTAAGAAGATCCCCATGAAAATAATTCTTAAAAGCCCAGAGAATCATCTACGCGTTCTCTCCTATCTCAGCAGCCACAAGATTTGTCATCTAAAAAGATACCTGAGCTTGCCTTGAATAAACAACAAGCTGATATTGAAGATCTTGAATGAAGGAAACATAGTAGAATTAAGAGTTTAAAAGCACAGTTCTGTGGTCCTCCAGCAGGAATGCTATAGGAATCAACCGAAGAATCCACCTCCTCCAACTGACCTAGTGTAAAGGTCACTTGAAGAGTATGAAACTCTCAAGTTTGAAGGATAACTTGAGGGGATGGATCTGAAAGATGCGTGGGATTTGTACTGGAAAAAAGGACTTGAAGTGGTAAATTTTGCCAAGAAGCAACAAACTCAATCTTCAAAGAGTCAGCAGACTTTAAGGGCTTAGCCTAGTCAAACTCGTAGGCAAGTTAACCCTGCTAAGGGAAGAGGAATAGACTCTAGGTCTTGTGGAGGAGGCAAAGGTTCTACACTAAGAAGACCTAAAAAGGTTATGTATGTAGATCCTCAGAAAAAGGACCAGCTGTACTGGATGGGCTATAGAGAACTTGAGAACAGAGAAGTTGCCCGTCACAATGAAGAGCTTGCACACAAGTACGAAGAAGAACTGGACAAAGAGTATCAAGTAAGACTGACGCAGAGGAGAAGTTGAAGAAAACTTATGAAAGAAAGAAGAAAGAGAATAAGAGGAAGGATGATGAAGATTGCTGCAGGCGACAAGAAGATGAGGAAAAGAAAGAAGAAGCACCCGAGGAGATGAAAACAATTGCACAAAATTTTGTTGTATTTTTACACTGTTGTAAATATATAAAAAATACTATAAGTTCATGTAAAGTGCAGAATAATGTGTTCAATAAAACAAAATATTCATACAATCATTCTTTTATTTAGCACTTTTTATGTCATATTTTCATTTTAAGTTTTTGCATCATAAAAAAGGGGAAAATTGTTGGAAAATTTATTTGTATAGATTTTGATGATGCATGTAAAACTTAGATTAGAATGTTGGCACCTCATTTTCTGTTGTAATTCAACTATGGATTAGATATGATCTATAAGCTGAGCATTGAACCAGCAAAGTTGAGGATCATAGAAGTGTACGAAAGGATGCAACGAAGAATCAGCTGAGTTGCAGCTGAGTGTCAAAGAAGAGAATCATTCAAGTACAAAAAGCTGTGTTTGTCAGCAGACTAACAGCTGAGTCATTCCGGATGTATGGAGAAGACTTAATAAAGGGGCAAAGCGAAGAAAAGGACCAAGAAAGTCAAGAATTCTCATTGGAATGAAAATGTAACGACTTTATGAAATTAAAGTACTCTAAAAATAATATTAAGAAAACACAAATTTATAAATTAAAGTGATCCCAATAATTATAAAAAGGTTGATTTAGAATTTTTAATTCTTAAAAAAAATAAAATATGATAATAATAATAATAATTCTTCCAAATTAAATATCCAAAAATTATTCCAAGCATAAATCAGAGAAAAATTAAAAGACATAAATCCAAAATTTAGTTCGATCATAATTATCTAAAATATAAATATAACATGATTTATTTCACCATTCACAACATCATATCTTCAAATGATTCCTCAACCCGAAAGTCATGATAATGATAGGGGTGAGCTTCATCTCGCTTCGAGGGATATATATATATCTCAAATATTTAATATAACATGAAAAACATTCACATAATTACAACAATAAATTCTTTCATTTCTGTTTTTCTCCGACTAACCAGTTCCTGCATATAGCATTGCGGGTTCACCCCGAATATACATTCGATCCCGGACCCTTTTCATGGCCCCTAGCTTATATGAATTTATTTCCTCTTGACATATATTTCAATCAATGAAGTGCAATCATGAAACATTAAATAAAGACAAATAATATGGAAATCCCTACCTTAATAATCATAGATATTCGATGTAGAAGATAAACAATAAAAGTCCAAGTCCTCGACCCCTTCGTTTTCTACGTTAAATAAATATATATAATTGATATGTGATTTTAATAAATACTAATTAATAAAATAATTTGTAAAAATAAAATATTGAAAGAAGGCTTGTGAATTGAAAATTATATATATACATATATATACATAGGAAACATGAATAATAAGTAGAAAAATATAAATACCTTATAATTATTTGAGATTTGGTGTAAATGTTGTGTATGAAGTTATACATATATATACTAAGTAATCCTACCCCCTAAACTTAAATTTAGCCCCTAAAAATACTAGCCCCTAATTTGTCCCCTAAAAGGCCAAATAACCCCTATATAAACCTCTAAGTTAAATATTAATTAAAATATTGGCAATTATCATAATAAAGATAATGATAAAAACATAACAAATGTAATGTGTATATAATTTTCTTAAGAAAGGATACAGATAATATTATTGATAATTATTAGTTTAATAAATATAACAATAATATTAATATTTAAGTGTTCTAATTATCATTTATTTAAAAAAAAAATTGGGATATTACATACTATCCCTCTGAATAAAATTTCGTCCTCGAAATTCGACAACTCAATAAATTTTCGGAAACAAAAATGTGATTTTTTTTAACACGAGGAATTCTTTGTCTAATATGGAAGTATAGATGCAGTACTAAAAATGACGACTTGAATTCGTAAAATGTAATTCAAAAATATGATAATATAATATGACATTTTGAATAGCATGACATAATAAATTGCATACCTTGAGAAATCCGACGAGATATGACGGAGGTGGATGTCACTATACATGTTTTTTAAAACATTTGAAAGACATTTTTTCTAAACAATTCTACAGAACTGTAGACCTGCTCTGATATCACTTGTAACAACCCAATTTTATAAAATTAAAGTACTCTAAAAATATTATTAAGAAAACACAAATTTATAAATTAAAGTGATCCCAATAATTATAAAAAGGTCGATTTAGAAATTCTAATTCTTAAAAAAATAAAATATAATGATACTAATAATAATAATAATAATAATAATAATTCTTCCAAATTAAATATCCAAAAATTATTCCAAGCATAAATCAGAAAAAAATTAAAAGACATAAATCCAAAATTTAGTTCGATCATAATTATCTAAAATATAAATATAACATGATTTATTTCACCATTCACAACATCATATCTTCAGCCGGATTCCTCAACCTGAAAGTCATGATAATGATAGGGGTGAGCTTCATCTCGCTCAGTAGGGATATATATATCTGTCAATATTTAATATAACATGAAAAACATTCACATAATTACAACAATAAATTCATTCATTTCTGTTTTTTCTCTCGACTAACCAGTTCTCGCATATAGCATTGCGGGTTCACCCCGAATATACATTCGATCCCTGACCCTTTTCATGGCCCCTAGCTTATATGAATTTATTTCCTCTTGACATATATTTCAATCAATGAAGTGCAATCATGAAACATTAAATAAAGACAAATAATATGGAAATCCCTACCTTAATAATCATAGATATTCGATGTAGAAGATAAACAATAAAAGTCCAAGTCCTCGACCCTTCGTTTTCTACGTTAAATAAATATATATAATTGATATGTGATTTTGATAAATACTAATTAATAAAATAATTTGTAAAAATAAAATATTGAAAGAAGGCTTGTGAATTGAAAATTATATATATACATATATATACATAGGAAACATGAATAATAAGTAGAAAAATATAAATACCTTATAATTATTTGAGATTTGGTGTAAATGTTGTGTATGAAGTTATACATATATATACTAAGTAATCCTACCCCTAAACTTAAATTTAGCCCCTAAAAATACTAGCCCCTAATTTGTCCCCTAAAAGGCCAAATAACCCCTATATAAACCTCTAAGTTAAACATTAATTAAAATATTGGCAATTATCATAATAAAGATAATGATAAAAACATAACAAATGTAATGTGTATATAATTTTCTTAAGAAAGGATACAAATAATATTATTGATAATTATTAGTTTAATAAATACAACAATAATATTAATATTTAAGTGTTCTAATTATCATTTATTTTAAAACAAATTGGGATATTACATACTATCCTCTGAATAAAATTTTGTCCTCGAAATTCGACAACTCAATAAATTTTCGAAAACAAAAATGTGATTTTTTTTTTACACGAGGAATTCTTTGTCTAATATGGAAGTATAGATGCAATACTAAAAATGACGACTTGAATTAAGTAAAATGTAATTCAAAAATATGATAATATAATATGACATTTTGAATAGCATGACATAATAAATTGCATACCTTGAGAAATCCGACGAGATATGACGGAGGTGGATGTCACTATACATGTTTTTTAAAACATTTGAAAGACATTTTTCTAAACAATTCTACTGAGAATCAGACCCGCTTCCGATATCACTTGTAACAACCCAATTTTATAAAATTAAAGTACTCTAAAAATATTATTAAGAAAACACAAATTTATAAATTAAAGTGATCCCAATAATTATAAAAATGTTGATTTAGAATTTTTAATTCTTAAAAAAATAAAATATAATGATAATAATAATAATAATAATAATAATAATAATAATAATAATAATTCTTCCAAATTAAATATCCAAAAATTATTCCAAGCATAAATCAGAAAAAAATTAAAAGACATAAATCCAAAATTTAGTTCGACCATAATTTTTTAAAATATAAATATAACATAATTTATTCCACCATCCACAACATCATATCTTCAAATAGGATTCCTCAACTTGAAAGTCATGGCAATGATAGGGGTGAGCTTCATCTCGCCAAGAGGGGATATATATATATCTGTCAATATTTAATATAACATGAAAAACATTCACATAATTACAACAATAAATTCATTCATTTCTGTTTTTCTCCGACTAACCGCCCTCTGCATATAGCATTGCGGGTTCACCCCGAATATACATTCGATCCCGGACCCTTTTCATAGCCCCTAGCTTATATGAATTTATTTCCTCTTGACATATATTGCAATCAATGAAGTGCAATCATGAAACATTAAATAAAGACAAATAATATGGAAATCCCTACCTTAATAATCATAGATATTCGATGTAGAAGATAAACAATAAAAGTCCAAGTCCTCGACCCCTTCGTTTTCTACGTTAAATAAATATATATAATTGATATGTGATTTTAATAAATACTAATTAATAAAATAATTTGTAAAAATAAAATATTGAAAGAAGGCTTGTGAATTGAAAATTATATATATACATATATATACATAGGAAACATGAATAATAAGTAGAAAAATATAAATACCTTATAATTATTTGAGATTTGGTGTAAATGTTGTGTATGAAGTTATACATATATATACTAAGTAATCCTACCCCCTAAACTTAAATTTAGCCCCTAAAAATACTAGCCCCTAATTTGTCCCCTAAAAGGCCAAATAACCCCTATATAAACCTCTAAGTTAAACATTAATTAAAATATTGGCAATTATCATAATAAAGATAATGATAAAAACATAACAAATGTAATGTGTATATAATTTTCTTAAGAAAGGATACAAATAATATTATTGATAATTATTAGTTTAATAAATACAACAATAATATTAATATTTAAGTGTTCTAATTATCATTTATTTTAAAACAAATTGGGATATTACATACTATCCTCTGAATAAAATTTTGTCCTCGAAATTCGACAACTCAATAAATTTTCGAAAACAAAAATGTGATTTTTTTTTTTACACGAGGAATTCTTTGTCTAATATGGAAGTATAGATGCAATACTAAAAATGACGACTTGAATTAAGTAAATGTAATTCAAAAATATGATAATATAATATGACATTTTGAATAGCATGACATAATAAATTGCATACCTTGAGAAATCCGACGAGATATGACGGAGGTGGATGTCACTATACATGTTTTTTAAAACATTTGAAAGACATTTTTCTAAACAATTCTACGTAATCGTAGACTGCTTGATATCACTTGTAACAACCCAATTTTATAAAATTAAAGTACTCTAAAAATATTATTAAGATAACACAAATTTATAAATTAAAGTGATCCCAATAATTATAAAAATGTTGATTTAGAATTTTTAATTCTTAAAAAATAAAATATAATGATAATAATAATAATAATAATAATAATAATAATAATAATAATAATTCTTCCAAATTAAATATCCAAAAATTATTCCAAGCATAAATCGAAAAAAAATTAAAAGACATAAATCCAAAATTTATTTCGACCATAATTTTTAAAATATAAATATAACATAATTTATTCCACCATCCACAACATCATATCTTCAAATAGGATTCCTCAACTTGAAAGTCATGGCAATGATAGGGGTGAGCTTCATCTCGCCAAGAGGGATATATATCTCACAATATTTAATATAACATTAAAAAACATTCACATAATTACAACAATAAGTTCATTCATTTCCTTTTTTTCTCTCGATGACCGATTCACTCGCATATAGCATTGCGGGTTCACCCCAAATATACATTCGATCCTTTAACCCTTTTCATAGCCCCTAGCTTATATGAATTTATTTCCTCTTGACATATATTGCAATCAATGAAATGCAATCATGAAACATTAAATAAAGACAAATAATATGGAAATCCCTACCTTAATAATCATAGATATTCGATGTAGAAGATAAACAATAAAAGTCCAAGTCCTCGACCCCTTCGTTTTCTACGTTAAATAAATATATGTAATTGATATGTGATTTTAATAAATACTAATTAATAAAAATAATTTGTAAAAATAAAATATTGAAATTAGAAGGCTTGTGAATTGGAAATTAATATATATACATATATATACATAGGAAACATGAATAATAAGTAGAAAAATATAACTACCTTATAATTATTTGAGATTTGGTGTAAAAGTTGTGTATGAAGTTATACATATATATACTAAGTAATCATATCCCCTAAACTTAAATTTAGCCCCGAAAAATACTAGCCCCTAATTTCTCCCTAAAAGGCCAAATAACCCCTATATAAACCTCTAAGTTAAATATTAATTAAAATATTGGCAATTATCATAATAAAGATAATGATAAAAACATAACAAATGTAATGTGTATATAATTTAATTAAGAAAGGATACATATAATATTATTGATAATTATTAGTTTAATAAATATAACAATATTATTAATATTTAAGTGTTCTAATTATCATTTATTTTAAAAAAATGGGGATATTACATACTATCCCTTTGAATAAAATTTCGTCCTCGAAATTCGACAACTCAATAAATTTTCGGAAATAAAAATGTGATTTTTTTTTACACGAGGAATTCTTTGTCCGATATGGAAGTATAGATGCAATAATAAAAATGACGACTTGAATTCGTAAAATGTAATTCAAAAATATGATAATATAATATGACATTTTGAATAGCATGACATAATAAATTGCATACCTTGAGAAATCCGACGAGATATGACGGAGGTGGATGTCACTATACATGTGTCCTAAGGGTGTAAGTGTAAGGTTTAGAAGGGGGTTGAATAAACCTTACCAAATTTTCGATTTAGGCCTTTTAAATCTCTGAGTTCTACACAATGTCCTTGATGGACAATCGAATTAGTCACTCAAGAGTGTCAATCTCTTAACGACTTCACTGAAATTAATTAGTAGAGTGACTTTCAATTGTTGGCTATAATTTGACTTAGTTTGGTTTTGTTTTTTTGGAAGACTTAACACCCTTAAGTTTGTTTAAGCAAGTTTTACTGACTTGATTTAGTACTTATAGATTATCGGATGGATAGCAAATTTATCAAATGAGATATAAGCAATTAAAAGTGCGATATATTTAAATGTTTGTAAAAGTAAATGACACATTAAAGTTTTTATAGAGGTTCGAAGATGGGGTAATTCTTCTACTCCTCTCTTCTCCAACTCCCGGAGGAATCCACTAAGTAATGATCGGTTTACAAAGTGGTAATAGTCCGAGATACAAGTCTTGATCACAACAAAATGACTTGATCCTTTGGGACTTTGGGACTCGATCTGAGACGCCTTGATCACTCACCAAGCTTCTCGACGACTCGGCTTCTTCACAGGCGATTTGCCTTGCTACTACAGACTCACTTGCTCAAGCACTTTGGATTTGATCACGAAGCCCTCCAAACGCTTAAGACTTGGTTCACCTTGAACCTTTCTACAATCCTTCTTGGAATGTAGACCCTTGTTTTCGTAGTTTCCTCTTCAACTCGATTGAAGTTCTCTTTCCTTCACGGGTAAGTGTTGGATTGATGTTCTTCGAGATGTAGGCTTGAGGATTGAGAATATTTCAATTTTGATAAGCTTGTATATCTCACGTGTGTGTCATCCACGCATCATACTTTTTCTCAATCAAACTCCTCAGCCTTTTATAGTGAACTTTCAAAAATTTGCCCGTTGAAGAGATAGGCTCATTTTTGAAAATCACTTTGCGATCGTTGGTTTGCACTTCTTGGAATTGCCATTTCCTCGTATGAAATGTTTTATCACCTTTTTAGAGTTCGACACGGTGTAGTGCTTCCCATTGGTTCATTTCTTTGCACGCTCGGGGTGAGCACTCCAAGAAAGGTAGTATGGAGATATTACTTGTTTAAGTAAATCTCTTGATTTCTATGCAACGGTTCCTTTTCGCTTATCTCGACTTGACCGCATTTCCTCGCTTTCCCCAGGTGACTTAGAGTCGACTTCCAATCATTGGATGACTCTTTCACTTCATCTTGAGACTTGCTTCTCTTTGAGTTGACTTGACGATGTTTCACTCACCGTGCATCTCACCGCTTCTTCATCGAGTTCCCCGTCTGCTTAACTTTGTTGTATTCAAATGTCTCACAAAGAGAGTTTTCCTTCAAGCCTTGATTGTCTTCTTGCAAGTTGGAGCGTAGGCGACTTTAACTCGGCTTGGCCACTCTAATTGTTACAATACATTTCAAAGCAAGAATTGGGAGCCAACTTTCTATTCTAAGTTTTACATGGCATTCATCAAAATCTAAACAATAAAATTCCTAACAATTTCCCCCTTTTTGATGATGCCAAAACTTAAATCATACAAAGATGCAAATAACAAAGATACATACAGATAGTGTATTGACATAGAATGTATGCGCATAATCAATCTTTTTATTGATCATATCATTCTTGTACTTAACACAAATCAAGTTTACAAGGTGTATCGTAGTATGTAATTGTCTCAAAAACATTTATAGCATTATTACGTAAGACTTACATTGTATGTATTTACATATAAAATACACGAAGGGTTGGACAAAACACTTCATCTCCTTCATTGTCTCCTTCTTTCATCTTGATCGATCTTCTTCTTCTTTCTTCTCTTCTTCTCGTCATCAATTTGCCTTCTTTTTCTTCTCATACGCCTTCCTCGGGCGCCTTCATCTCTCCTTATTCTTTCCTGTCTCTCCCCCGCCATAGCCGAGTTTGTCTCTTGTTTTCTTCTTCTATCCTTCTTGCATACTCGGCGTTGGTTTTGGCCACTTGCAAGTTTGCCACATGGTCAAGCCAGCCCCAAGAGATCCCTCCTTTCTTTCCCGGATCTACATATTCAATATTCTTGGCGGAGGCCTGTCCAAGCTTCTTCCTCCACCGCCGCTTCTTCCTCTACTACTCAGGCGTATCTTGACTCGGGCCTTCTTCTTTCCAAATGAGTGCCCACGGAGTGACCAGCAGAGCGATCGGTTGTCTCATTGTCTGTCACGTTCTTCTTCACATAGTGTGAGACCCTTTTCCCAAGATGATCCCAAGCTTGAGCCAAAGACAAATTTGCAAAATAACCTTGATTCGAGCGTTTTGAATTCGTCAACCGATCTTGCTCTGTCCCGACATCCGAAATGGCATACGTGTCTCTGCACAACCGGAATGCCTCCGTGTTCTTTCAAAATGTTCATCACCCTGGCATCCATTCTTCCTTCCACCTCCTTCATCCCTCGCTTCAATTTCTTTTCTTCTCGGCCATAGATACAGCAGTGTTGGAGTGGCGAGAGTCACGGGGAGTTCTTTGCTTATAATGTCACCGTGACGAGACCTGTTGGGGGTTTGTGCAATCATCAAGGTCATATTCTTTGATCCTTCCCCCTCAGATTTTCCTTTCTTGATTTCAAAATTTCCTCACCGATTTTCCCTTCTCAAATTGTTCCCTTGTCACCGCTCCTTTCTTCTCGGCTTCAGATTTTGTTTGCTTTAAGGTATTCCTCTTCCCCCTTTTGGCATCATCAAAGGATAGAGGAACCCCGAGGAACATCTTGGCAAGCATGAAGTCGAGTCTTCGATGGTTGAATTTTGCTTCAAGTCTCGCTGCGTTGTATCTTTGCACGCGAATTGATCCGTAGCGTTGGATTCTCAATAAATCGCTTCATCTCAGCCATGAGAAGGCTGAATTTTCTTGTCATGTGTTCTTCCAAACGCTGTATATCATTTGCATTTCGCTCACGCGCAGCCAGCCTTGATCTCGGCGGTGTGAGCTTCGTGCATATGTTCAATGTGTTCCCGCAGCTTCGTTTCGCATCAACATTTTCAGACTCTCCACACCAAAGACTTGTTGAATAATTGTCTCAAGTATCTCACTGTTCCACACGCATTGATTCTTCTTTGTTGCCACCATTCCCTTATCCTGATTGTGATGCCTCTCAAGTCACCGTAAGGTTGGCATCTCTATTGTCCAGCGCATATCCAAGGAGGCCTGATGCCTCTCCATCTTTTCAACTTCAAAGAAAGAGTGCCTTGAACACTTCTCGTACTTCACCGATTCTTCTTAAATTTGCGGTGATGGCCATACAAATGTCGAAATCGAAGTCGGCTGAACAATGGTGCCCGAGTGAAAAACAGAGCTGGTCCGTGATAGCGTGCTTGCTCATTTTCTCGACTCTTCGTGGAGTTCTCGTATCTCCGGTGAGAAAGGGAAAGATTCCACAAAGGATTCATCACCGCCATCCGGGATTTGTTCGATGATAAGCGGTGGGCGTGAAGTTCTTTTGGGAATCGATCCAGTATGTTGTAGCTTGAGGAGCTGGAGCGGTGATCGCTGGTTCACCAAGGTTATGTGGTGCGATGGGACTCGGCTTGCCGAGCCTCGGTATCTTAACAACCGTTGGTCTCACCGATTTCTCCTTTTTGAGTAGACGGTCCTCGGCCTTTATCGAGCGTCATCGGACGATGATGAGATTTCCATTGGTGGCTCATCATCAAAATTAAAGGTCCGACGAGTAGTCTTGGGATCGACTTGCTCGTGCCTGGAACATCCGCAGTGAGTCTTTTGGATTTGTCATGGGAGTTGACTCGGCTTCCTCTTCGCCTTTCGATCCCGGAAAAGGTGACATCGGGGTTGTCCTGGGAATCATGAAGTGCGCCGATCTCCTTCTCGAGATGGATCGATGGTTGCGGGAGGGATGTTTTCTACTTCAACAGTGTTACCCCTGGAAGTCTCAACCTCCCGTGGCCTTCATTTCCTCCGGCCAGTCTCTGCTGCGAGGCCTGGTCTTCCTTTCGGATGTCGTCACCGTCTTAGGGTCTTCTACAGTGGCATCCATTGGAGTCTCAACCCCATGGATTGCGCTTTCATCGCCAGTGTTAACTCCTGTGGTCATTCCTTCCTCAGTGCCTCGATCGCATCAAGAGCGTCATTAGCCTTCGTAGCTGTTGGCACCTCAGTGAGACGAGTCTCAATCTGTCCGAGCTTCGTTGGTGGCAACTTCTTTTTCTTCTTGTGTTTGAGTGTCTTTTGCTTCGCCTTCTACATTCTTTGTGGAGTCATCTGCAGATCCTCCGACCTTGCTGCAGCCGGAGGGAGTTTCCCCCTCGGCGCACGCACCGAGTGACTTGGAGTGGGGTTACTCGTCTCCAAACTCCCGATCGTTTGCAATTGATGGTTCAGCCGTTGGGGCGGTGGTGGCACACCTTCAATAGGGGTTGGCTCGTGGGGTCCCCACTAGCCCGGTTTCATCGCCATCTCCTTATTGCCTTCTTCCGAGTTAGGCTGGGAAGTGGTAGCGAAGAACATCTGTGGCTATTTGTGAACCACTCCCATTGGATCGATTTCAGTGTGTTTCGGAGGACTCTCCTGGTCCCTCCATCGAGTCTTTGCTCGTGAAGAATTCTTGATTCATGCAATGCCTGCCGCATCTGCAATTCTTCCGTGGCAGCGGACATTCTCTGCGTTCCTCGTCACTTTCGGAGAAGACATCAAGGAGAGGATGGAAGTGTTCGTGGTGCCGAGATAGAGCGAATACTTGCCTTTTCTCGTGCTTCGGCTTCTTCACTTGCTTTTCTCTCTCCTTGTCCTTGTAGATCCGCGGAATATTCATGCGCTTGTCTTCATCTAGAGAGGAGCACAATGATAATCCAAGGAAATTTAGCGCCTCTTCTTCTTCTATGAATTCGGGCCGTTGGAACTGTTCCTTGACTGCCAGGCTTCCATTTTCTCCACTCACGCAGACGATTTTGGATGTCTGGTAAGGTGGAGATAGGATCATTACATCACTATCTCGCTGGGCTGGTTCTTCTTGAGTTTGTTTGTATGAACTACGTTGTGTCTTGAGTTGCCTCTGCGATCACCTTCAAAGAGACTTTGGTTTTTCATCAATTACACCGGAGACTCTACTTCTCCAAATAGTCTCCAGATATCTGTGCTAGGCGAGTAGCCGACTCACCGGTTTCTCTTGTTCGATCCGCTTGACGAGTCTTCTTCGTCTCTGGTTTGTACTGTGGGAATTTACTGTTCGGAGGTGGCGTCCTCTCGAGTCTTGGGCGGCCGGGGCCGGTGCTTGTGTTTGTTTACGAGGAGCCGTCTAGGTTTGTCGATTCTCCTCTTTTTGACGATCGAGAAGGAATTTGTGAGTCCTTCTCGACCGGCTCTGCGGGGCGGGTGACACGGCCTTGGGCGGGTGACTCTGCTGCAGGGGCGGGAGCATGTTTGGTTTTCTTTCTTTGCAGGGGCAAGAGATTTCTTGGTAGCCGCAGGGGCAGCTTTTCTTCTTGGTTGGAGAGGAAGCGTGTTTGTGTCTTGGGTCACCGATTCCCCTCTCACCGTGTCGCTCTCTTGGCGTCGACGACGCTTCGAGCACCAGAGAGATTAGCTCAACATCCTCTTGTTAACATGGAAGGCCTTCCCATGTCTAAGAGGTACTCCTTTCACCTCCAATAGCGCCAATCACTAGGCCATATCCCAGGATCCTCCAAATGACCCATCTTCTTTGAAGGACTTGTTTCCCACGTTTTGGCAGAGTCCGTAGATAAACTCAGCCTTTTATCTTCTTTTCTTCGATTATTGCAGCCATCACAATCAATTTTGCCTTTGACAGATTGGTCAAAGCTGCCAAATTTGATGTCGATACACTTGGCAACAATGTCCAACAATTTGTGATAATCCTCCTTCGCCAGTCTCTTGTTTGTCGTGAATATTATCTTGTCGGCAACATCGGACTTGGCTATTTCTTTCCATGCGTCGGCCCAAGTTTACATCAGCCTCTTTGATCTCGGATGCTCCCTCTGGCCGGTAGTGAGCAATATTCAGCCAAATCCTTGGCCGTGATAGTCACCGCTTCCCGTGAACAGATGACTTGATTCCTTCGTCGTGAATCTCGGCATTCACGTAGAATTGTGCGACCTCTCCACATAGGTCATAGGATACTCCAGGTGTTAGAAACGGTTTTGATCCTGCCGTTTCTAGCTTCTCCGCGATTTTCTTCACCAGGGTGTCGTTGGACCCCTGCTTCACCATTCCGTGAAATCCACGGTCGAACCGGTGTGGATTTGTTTTCCTAACTTGGTAAAGTCATATGTTGGTGCCATTTCTCGAATAATTTCAAGAAAAGTTCGAAATAGATTTGAAGTTTGATAGGGTTTCGAGAGTGTTTGCCTTTGCCTTTTGAGAGAGAGAGATTGAACAGCTTTTAGAAGTGTGAGAGAGAAACGGACGAAAAATGGTTTAAATATGGTTTATGAAAGGGCGTGCGGGACGGTTTTTTGAATCGTGATCGAAATCAACGGCTTGGATTTCGCACGCATATTGAGCGAGTTCATGTCTCGTATTTAATGCGGCAACATTTATATCCAATCATGAGCATGGTGTGCGGCTTTATGTCTGTACACATCATCATTATCTTTGACGTGTTCCTTAAAACATTCCCGCTTAGTCAAAACGATTGCGTTTTTGTCATTTTGCTCATAAGTTATTCAGCTTATCTCTTAGCCGATTTAACTCGCTTCTCACATTTCTCTTAGTGACTCGGCTATTTATCACCGACTTGGTATAGCCGACTTTTCCGATACTGGTGATTTATTGAGTGATTTTTGTTTTCACTCTTTTTCACCTTCTTTCTGTTTCATTTCGTTTCTTTGGCTCTTCCGTGTCTCGACTTAGCTCAATTAGCCCCAACTCATGTTTGAGTTCTTCAAATCTTGACTCACATAATGGTTTTGTGAAGATGTCGCTAGTTGTTTGTCGGTTGAGATATATTCCAAGATAATGTCCTTCTTTTCAACATGATCTCTTATGAAATGATATCCGACATCTATATGTTTTGTTCTTGAGTGCAACACAGATTTTGAGTGATTGCAATGGCACTTGTGTTATCACACATGATTGGAATTTCTTTTTCTTCAATTTCATAATCTCTCACTCTTTTGTCTCATCCATAGGACTTGGGCACAACAAATTTTGCCCAGCCTATGTATTCCGCCTCACCAGAGAGGTGGCTATTGAGTTTTGCTTCTTGCTAAACCAGGAAATTAGTCTGTTTCAAGCATTTGACATGTGCCTCAAGTACTTTTCTGTCCACTCGCATCCAAAGATAGTCGAGTCTGAATAGCCAATTAGCTTGAATCCACCTTCCTTTGGATACCATAGCCCTACTTCTTGGTTTCCTTTTAAGTATCTCAATATTCTCTTAGCTGCAGTCATATGGCTCTCTTTTGGAGCAGATTGAAATCTTGCACATACACCTACAAAGAAAGGTGATGTCCGGCCGCTAGCCGTGAGATAGAAGCGATCCAATAAGTGCTCAGTATCTTGTTTGATCTACAGCTTGCCATCCGCATCCATGTCCATTTTGACCGATGTGTTCATTGGTATTTTTACTGAAGACTTCTCCTCCATACCAAATTTCTTCATTAAATCTCTCCGTGTATTTTGTTTGGCTTATGAAGGTTCCATCTTTCAAATTGTTTCACTTGAAGTCCAAGGAAGAATGTCGGTTCTCCCATCATGCTCATTTCAAATTTACTTTGCATGAGGTTTGAGAATTTTTCACATAGCTCTTTGTTAGTGGATCCAAAAATGATGTCATCCACATATATTTGAACAAGCAAAGATACTCTTCTTGTCTTGAATTACGAAAAGTGTTCTATCCACTTTTCCTTTAGTGAATCCATTTTCGGTTAGGAATTGTGACAGGTATCATACCATGCTCTGGGTGCCTGTTTCAATCCATACAGGCTTTCTTGAGTTTGTACACTTTGTCTCCAAGAGTCTTCTGCTCAAATCCTCGGAGGTTGTTCAACATACACTTCTTCTTCCAATAATCCATTTAGAAATGCACTTTTTATCCATTTGATATACAATGAAGTTTTTGTGAGTGCATAGGCAAGAAACATCCTTGTAGCTTCCAATCTTGCTACGAGGAGCAAATGTTTCATCAAAATCTATTCCTTCTTCTTGGCAATATCCTTTGGCTACCAATCTTGCTTTGTTTCTTACCACGTAACCTTCCTCGTTCATCTTATTTCTGAATACCCATTTGGTTCCAATAACATTTTGATGTATGGGTCTTTGTACTAATTCCCATACTTTATTTCTCTCAAAAACCGATTGACTCTTCTTGCATAGCTTGAATCCAATGTGTGTCATCCAATGCTTGTGACACATCTTTGGGCTCTCTATCTCATGCGAGATGAAGCATGTGAACATTGCTTCTTGTTGAGTTCTCGATCTTGTCTTGACACCTTCTCTCATGTCTCCAATGACAAGTTCTCGTGGATGGTCTCTCCCCATCTTACGTCCAGGTTGAAGTAAGTTAGCTGGATTGATCGACTTGCGGTGTGTTCTTTGTGTGGTCGCTCTCGTGATCACTCACCGCAGATTTTCCACCGCTTTTGAGATTCACTATCTCATCTTCTTCTCAATTGATAATCCCCGCCTACTTGACAGATAGGGACTCTTCTCCGTAAGGTTGGATGTTTCAAATTATCGGTGACTCTTCAATGTCTTCTCCATTTATGTTTGGCTCATCGAATACTACATGAATGGATTCTTCTGAACCATAATTCTTTTGTTGAGTATTCTCAGTAGGCTTTGCTTTCAAATGAGTATCCTAAGAAGATACCTTCATCGCCTTTAGCATCAAAAGCCTTTAGGTTGTCTTTGCCATTATTGTGGATGAAGCATTTACATCCAAATATCCTGAAATATGCAACATTTGGTTTTCTTCCATCCGGATCTCATAGGAGTCTTTGTCACCGCCTATTTATCATACATCTGTTTTGGGTGTAGCAAGTCGTGTTGATTGCTTGACCCAAAATCTTTTTGGTAACCCCCGCTTGACTAACATGGTCCTAGTTTGCTTCTTTTGAGGGTTCTGCTTCTTCTTTCGCAACTCCATTTTTTGTGGAGTCCTTGCGGTGATAGTTCATGACCAATACCATTCTCAATACAAGATCTTTGTTATTATTCCATTGACAAACTCGGTTCCTCTATCCGATCTTATTTTGATAATGGTTTGACTCTTCTCATTTTGTATTCTCTTCATCACCGTGTGGTAGCTTTTGTAGAGTTTCTTTCTTCTTGCACATGAATATTGTCCATGTATATCTTGAGTAGTCATCTACTACCACCAAGGTGTATTTCTTTCCACTTATGCTTGCTTTGGTTCCATCTGGGCCAAATAGATCCATATGAAGCGGATGCAATGTTCTTGTTGAGGATGGGCAAGTCTTTTCTTGAAACGACGACTTGATTTGTTTTCCTTCCGACATGCATCACATATACTCTCCTTCTTGTATCTTTGAGTCCGGAAGTCCTTCCACAAGATGACTTCTTGCTAGCTTATTAATCGTTTTGAAGTTCGGATGACTCGGCTTTTTGTGCCACCAACTTGATTCAAATGTGCTCTTTGCTAGTAGAGATTGTCTTTGGTGTTGCAGTTGACCAATCCACTACATACATATTTTTCTCGTCTACATCCTTGCAAAGACAACTTCATTAGATTCAACATTTTTGATTTGGCATATTCCCATGTTGAATCCAACATTGTAGCCCTTGTCGCAGAGTTGGTGATGCTTAGTAAATTGAAGTTTAGTCCTTCAACATATGCAACATCTGTGATTTCTAAACCATTCCTTTTGATGGATCCATTGCCTCTTATTTCACCAGGAGCTTCATTTCCTCCAAATATGACTTTTGCTCCTTTGACTTCCTTGAATTTTGACAGATTTCTCTTATTTCTGTCATGTGTCCGGGAATGACCACTATCCATGTACCAGGTTCCTTGGCACTCACTGTTCCTTGAACTCCGCAATCAAGGAAATTAAGTTTTAGGTACCCATTCTTGTGCAGGTCCCGAGGGGTTAGAATTATAAGATGATCCAACCAACCTATAGCCAAATGATTTGACTCAAGAGGTTGCCATCTATCGGTGCCATAATCATAATCAATCCTGGCAAATTGCTTGGGAGTCTAGGTTCATACAAATTTCTCTTTTGTCTCAGTATGCTGCATATGTGTTTTAGCAATTGCCTTTCTTGGGTAATTGTGGTGTCTTTGAGTGTAGTGCCTAGTGCATATGTGTCTTTGATGAAAGCTCTTATGCTTTTGGAATGGCCTTTGTTGAGTTCTAGGCCTTTGCCATTTGGGCTTGTATTCCATAAGTCTAGGTGATAGTTCACATTGTTCGATCGGCTTGGCTTGGATATTTTCTACCATTCCCATCATGTGTATTTCTTTTATGAGTTTTCTGGGATTTTTGGTAGCTCTGCTTCTTCTTTCTGAGTATTTTCTGTTTGGAGTCTATTGAGGACTCGGTGAATCTCTTCTCACTGTATCCTTTCAAAGACTCTCAATCGTTTTTCCTTTTCCTTTGTAACCAAGGCCGCTTTGCTTAGTATTGTGCTTTGGATAGAAAGTGTGTGCATCATTTAGAGTTTTGGATTTTTCGGACTCTTCATGACTTGAAGATCCTTTTTCCAAAATTACTCTTGAGGTTTGACATGGCACAAAGGAATTAAATCCTAAGCTGTCTTGTCTCCACATTCTCTTTGACTCATAATAAGATCATCCAATGATTTAGATGCCTTAGTGAATGAGGCAATAACATTTTTGAGGTCATTCTCCTCTTTTCTATAGCAGCAATTTCTGCTATTAATTTAACATTTTCACCTTTAAACTTTTATTCTCATCGCTATTTGACTTAGAGTACTCGGCTCCTTAGTCGGCTTTGAGTTTTGGTTTTTAGTAGAGTCTGTTTTCCTCATTCAACAAAGTGTGTGAGGTTTTAATGTGCTCAAAATCTTTCATCATTTTGCCTAATGAATCATAAAGATCGGTGGGTGATGAAGTGTGTGTGTCACGATCACTATCACTAGTGTCGAGCTTGTTGAGTTAGATTGTACCTCATCTTCTTGATCTTGTTCTTTGGCCATTAAGCGGATCAAGGCTTCTTCTTCGTGAGTCACTTGAGTAGTCGGCTTCACCGCTCTCGAGTCACTTGTCTCTCTTGACTTGGTCATTTGTCTCGTGATCTCTGCACCCATCATTGCCTTTTTCTTTTCTTGTCTTCTTTCTCTCGAAGACTTTTCTTTCTTCTTCGTTTACATTTGTTGACTACGAGGATATGAGCGATCAATGGCATAGTGACCTGGTTGTCTACAATTCCAACATAGATATTCAGCCTTTTGCTCAACTCTTTCTATTCTTGAGTTGTCGGCCCTTTGATACTCAACTTGTCGATGATCTGTCCTCTTGGTTGGCCTATCATCCCTTGATTTGGAGGGAGCCGAGTGTCTTCTCGGAGGATTCACCCTTTCCTCTCTTGTAATTCTTGTTAAAGAACTTGTTAAATCTTTTAACCATTAGGGCTATTTCTTCCGGGTCAATTGCCTCTTTGACTTGACTCTCCTTCCATCTTTGACAACTAGAGCAATTTGTTTTGGGTACACTTGTCTCTTCCTGGTCTTTCCTTCTCGGCTCAAACTCATAGGCTTTGAGGTCCGAGAATAACTCATGGTTGGATGTCTTTGATAGGTCCATGGAATGTCTCGGTGCCATGACCTTCATCTCCCATTCACCGGAAGACTTTTCGGATCTTCATACACATTTCATACTGTGTATATTCCTTTCCAAGTGTAGACGACTCATTTGTGATTTACGAATCGAGCATCCAGTTGATCCAGGTTCTCTCCTGAGATCATTTTGAAATTTTCAAACTTCTCGTACATTACCATCGATAATTTGTTTTCTTTGATTTGCTCAACCTTCACAAATCAAAGTCAACTTGTCCCAGATTTCCTTAGCCGTTTTGCAAGATTTGACTTTGTTGAACATGGCTTTATCCAAGGTTTTGTAAAGAATGTCCTTGGCTACATTGTCCAGGTTGTATCTTTTTCTCATCATTTGTCCACTCGGTTCTTGGTTTTTCAGCCACCATCGTCCGATGTCAGATCTTTGCATCTTCTTCCCCTTACCGCAACTCTTCGCAATTTGTGTTCACCTTTAATATTTGCGGAGAGGCCCATCTTCTATCACTATCCACATCTCATCATGTAATCTTTGATAGATGAGCACATACGAATTTTCCAATCATCAAATTCTTCAATAGTGAACATAGGAATGCGTGTTAGATTTGCTTCCATGATGATAACTTTTAATGATAGAAAAGAGTTTTGAAAGATTAAGTACTAAAGCGGACTTTTGAAAAGTTTGGAGATCTAGTTCAAGAACCGGTGCGGAGGGTTCAATGAACCAACCGCTCGATACCACTTGTAGGTCCCAAGGGGTGTAAGTGTAAGGTTTAGAAGGGGGGTTGAATAAACCTTACCAAATTTTCGATTTAGGCCTTTTAAATCTCTGAGTTCTACACAACAGTCCTTGATGGACATGTCGAATTAGTCACTCAAGAGTGTCAATCTCTTAATGACTAAATTTGAGCTGTTAGTAGAGTGACTCAAATTGTTGGCTATAATTTGACTTAGGCGTGGTTTTGTTTTTCATGGAAGACTTAACACCCTTAAGTTTGTTTAAGCAAGTTTTGCTGACTTGATTTAGTACTTATAGATTATCGGATGGATAGCAAATTTATCGTGAGATATAAGCAATTAAAAGTGCGATATTTAAATGTTTTAAAGTAAATGACACAAGAAAGTTTTTATAGAGGTTCGAAGATGGGGTAATTCTTCTACTCCTCTCTTCTCCAACTCCCGGAGGAATCCACTAAGTAATGATCGATTTACAAAGTGGTAATCCAAATACAAGTCTTGATCACAACAGCCGACTTGATCCTTTGGGACTCGATCTGAGACGCCTTGATCACTCACTTCTCGTGCGACTCGGCTTCTTCACAGGCATTTGCCTTGCTACTACTGACTCACTTGCTCAAGCACTTTGGATTTGATCACGAAGCCCTCCAACGCTTAAGACTTGTTCACCTTTGAACCTTTCTACAATCCTTCTTGGAATGTAGACCCCTTGTTTTCGATAGTTTCCTCTTCAACTCGATTGAAGTTCTCTTTCCTTCACGGGTAAGTGTTGGATTGATGTTCTTCGAGATGTAGGCTTGAGGATTGAGAATATTTCAATTTTGATAAGCTTGTATATCTCACGTGTGTGTCATCCACGCATCATACTTTTTCTCAATCAAACTCCTCGGCCTTTTATAGTGAACTTTCAAAAATTTGCCGTTGAAGAGATAGGCTCATTTTTGAAAATCACTTTGCGATCGTTGGTTTGCACTTCTTGGAATTGCCATTTCCTCGTATGAAATGTTTTATCACCTTTTTAGAGTTCGACACGGTGTAGTGCTTCCCATTGGTTCATTTCTTTGCACGCTTCGGGTGAGCACTCCAAGAAAGGTAGTATGGAGATATTACTTGTTTAAGTAAATCTCTTGATTTACGTACTCGTGCAACGGTTCCTTTTCGATTATCTCGACTTGACCGCATTTCCTCGCTTTCCCCGAGGTGACTTAGAGTCGACTTCCAATCATGGATGACTCTTCATCACTTCATCTTGAGACTTGGCTTCTCTTTGAGTTGACTTGGTGATGTTTCACTCACCGCATCTCACCGCTTCTTGATCGAGTTCTGTCTGCTCTTCTTTGTTGTACTCAATTGTCTCTCAATGAGTTTTCCTTCAAGCCTTCAAATGTCTTCTTGCAAGTTGGAGCGTAGGTGACTTAACTCGGCCAGCAGGCGACTCTAATTGTTACAATACATTTCAAAGCAAGAATTGGGGAGCCAACTTTCTATTCTAAGTTTTACATGGCATTCATCAAAATCTAAACAATAAAATTCCTAACAACATGTTTTTTAAAACATTTGAAAGACATTTTTCTAAACAATTCTACAAGATCTTTGTAGACTGCTCCGATATCACTTGTAACAACCCAATTTTATAAAATTAAAGTACTCTAAAAATATTATTAAGATAACACAAATTTATAAATTAAAGTGATCCCAATAATTATAAAAAGTTGATTTAGAATTTTTAATTCTTAAAAAAATAGAATATAATAATAATAATAATAATAATAATAATAATAATAATAATAATAATTATAATAATAATAATAATTATTATTATAATAATAATAATTCTTCCAAATTAAATATCCAAAAATTATTCCAAGCATAAATCGAAAAAAATCAAAAGACATAAATCCAAAATTTAGTTCGACCATAATTTTTTAAAATATAAATATAACATAATTTATTCCACCATCCACAACATCATATCTTCAGACGGATTCCTCAACTTGAAAGTCATGACAATGATAGGGGTGAGCTTCATCTCGCCCAATAGGGATATATATCTGTCAATATTTAATATAACATGAAAAACATTCACATAATTACAACAATAAATTCATTCATTTCCTCTTTTTTTCTCGACCGACTGACAGTTCCTGCATATAGCATTGCGGGTTCACCCCGAATATACATTCGATCCCGGACCCTTTTCATAGCCCCTAGCTTATATGAATTTATTTCCTCTTGACATATATTGCAATCAATGAAGTGCAATCATGAAACATTAAATAAAGACAAATAATATGGAAATCCCTACCTTAATAATCATAGATATTCGATGTAGAAGATAAACAATAAAAGTCCAAGTCCTCGACCCTTCGTTTTCTACGTTAAATAAATATATGTAATTGATATGTGATTTTAATAAATACTAATTAATAAAATAATTTGTAAAAATAAAATATTGAAAGAAGGCTTGTGAATTGGAAATTAATATATATACATATATATACATAGGAAACATGAATAATAAGTAGAAAAATATAACTACCTTATAATTATTTGAGATTTGGTGTAAAAGTTGTGTATGAAGTTATACATATATATACTAAGTAATCCTACCCCTAAACTTAAATTTAGCCCATAAAAATACTAGCCCCTAATTTGTCACCTAAAAGCCCAAATAACCCCTATATAAACCTGTAAGTTAAATATTAATTATAATATTAGAAATTATCATTATAAAGATAATGATAAAAACATAATAAATCTATATATAATTTTATTAAGAAAGGATACACATAATATTATTGATAATTATTAGTCTAATAAAGATAACAATAATATTAATATTTAAGTGTTCTAATTATCAATTATTTTAAAAAAAAATTGGTATATTACAGAAAAGTTAAGAAGTTACCCAAAATGGTAAACTGCAACCTTAAAGCTGTCTTGCTGAAAAAGTGCAAGAGGCTGAGAACCAATGAGATGTTCGCAAAAAGCCGCATAGCATAGGTTCGGCAACTGCAGGCATTAAATTAAGGTTGGGTCAACATCATTTGTTGCACAACAAGACAACCTAACGATCAAGAATCGAAGTTCGAAAAAGTTTATCTCTTCAATCGACCCTTTTTCAAACTTTCACTATAAAAGGTTGAAGAAAATATGAGAGAGAGTACGAATGACACTAGTGGGAATCGAGCAAAGCAAAGCAAACAACACTCTCAAACAATACATTCAAAATCCTCAAAGCCTAAATTTAAAGTGTATCTGTCAACAACACATTGTCAAGGAGGAAATGCTTCAACAAATTGAAGAGGAAAAGGTTTTTTAAAGAACAAAGGGATCTGCACATCCAAGAAGTGAAGGAAGTGCAGTGAGGTTCAAGTTAGAACCAACTTTGAATCAGGTGGAGGGCTTCATGATCAATTCCAGGGTTTGAAGGAGTTGAAGTAGTGAAACAAAATGTCTTGCGAAGAAGCTGAGTCCTAGGACTAGAGCTAGCTGTGTGATCAAGGCCCCCTTGGACTGTTATATCCATCTTGTAACAATTGTTGCATTAGTGGATTACCTCCAGGAGTTGGAGAAGAGTGGAGTAGAGAAATTACCCCATCCTCGAACTACTATAAATTGCCTTGTGTCTTTTTATTTTTAGCACTTTAATTGCTGCACATTTTATTCTACGGATAGGTATATTTTCTTGACTCAACTGATAATAACTTAACAAAACAAGTGTTGCAAATTTATTTAACAAAAAAGGTCCAAGACTTCCGCGTAAAAACCAAGTTAGCTGAATTTTTAAAGAACTCACTTCAGTCAGCTCAGTTACTGTATCAACAGCTCAGTCGAGTCTGTTGAGTGGTTAACTCTCCTGTTGAGGTTGAACTTAGTTGTCTTAAAAGGACTAAACTGCTACTTGTGTTAAAACTCAGATTTAAAGAGAAAAATGGAAAAAATGGTTAAGTCTATTCAACCCTCCTTCTAGACTTAACACGCACACCCCTTGGGACCTACATCTTCAAGTCTTCAGGGATTCCTCACACAACCCTCATTTGGATTTGAATCAGGTTTGTACTTGAACCTCACTAAACTTCTTTCAGTACTTGGAAGAACATACCCCGTTTTCTTTCACAAACGTTTACCTCATCAACTTGATGAACAACTTCTATTTTTCCACATGAGAGTGTTGGATGAAATGTCTTTGGTTCATGCTTGCGGATTTTTAAATATTAACTGAATGTTTCTCAGTTCTGTGTCTTGATTTATATGAATGCTCTTTTCTTCTCTCCGAAAATCCCTCATCCTTTTATTGTAGGAGTTCAAATTTTGTCTGTTGAAGAGATAAACAAAACTCAGACTCTTACCTCGTATTCATTGGCTTATCTTGTTTCTGCAGCTTTGATGTTAACCCAACCTTGTTAAATTGATACTTGCAGGCTTCTGAAAAGATCAAATTTTGCATGCTTCTCATTGGCTCAAGCTTCTTGCACTCTTTCAATATGAACACTTTAAGATTGCAGGTCTGCCACCATTACCAAAAAGGTACTTTCTTTGACTTTAACACAACAGATTCTTTTAGTTGTCTTTGAGTCCTTCAGCTACTTAATCCCCCGACTTGAGTCTTCTCCATCATTCTTTTGTTGGCTCGGATGAAAGTCTTCTGAAAGACTTAGCTAATGAACTTGACTGAAGGTCTTTTGATTCACTCAGCTGAATCTTCTCTGCATTTTTCAGCAAGCTGCATATTCTTCTTTGATGCTATTTTACTCAGGAAATAATCTATCTATTACAAAGTACAATTTTCATACAGAATTGGGGTATTCCAACTTTGTAATACAAAGTTTTCTAAGCATCATCAAAATCTATACAATAGATTTCCTAAGAATTTTTAGGCCGCTTCAATTGTGGCTTCTTTTGCTTTGGAATCTACCGATGTTTCATGGGTGGATTCCAATCAGCTTGTGTTGGATAATTTCTACCATTCCCATCATATGCTTTCTTTCTTTGAAAGTTATGGGATTTTTGATAGTTCTGTTTTGCCTTGGCATAATACTTCTTGTTAGGACTCTACTGATGAACTCTTCTGAATTTGGTTTCAATAGATCTTTCAGTATACTTATCTAGCTTCTTTCCTTTTCCTTTGTATCCAAGGCTAGCATGTGTGTGCTTTTGGTGAAATGTGGGTGGAGTTTGTGGTGCCTTAGGTTTTTGAACTCACCCATTGCTTGACGATTCTTTTCCTAAAACCACTCTTGGAGTTTGTGCATTTACAAAGAAATTGAATCCTAATCCTTCTTTGTCTCCAATTTCCTTTTGTGTCATCATCAATTAATAGATGATTAACTGAATGATGCAATAACACTTTTAAGCTCTAGCTCTCTCTTTTCTTTAGCAGTACATTCTGCTTTGACTCTATCAATTTGAGCTTTCAACTCTTTGTTCTCATCAACTAAGTGACTTAGAGCACTCGGCTCTTCATCAAGCTATGAATTTTGAATTTTGAGTTGGTTGTTTTCCTTATTTAAGAATGTATAATGATTTTATGTGTTTAAAGTCTCTCATTTTTTCCTAAAGGATCATAAAGATCGGTGGGTGATGATGTGTGTTTGTCATGAACACTATCATCGAAATCAATCGATGAGTTAAAAATACATCCTCTTTCTCGTTATTTGGCCATGAGACAAATTAAAGATTATTATTTAGTGTTTGAAGAGTAGTCGACTTCACTACTTTTGTAAATCTATCGTGTCCTTATACTTGGTTGTCCCGGTTTCAACAACCTTCATAGCCTTCTTTTTCTTTCCTTTCTTCTTTCTTGAATAATTTCTTTTCCTCATCATTTCGTACTTATTGACTGGTAGATAGGGACAGTCAACTACAAAGTGACATGGTTGTCTGCAATTATAGCACAAGTCTTCTACTTTCTTTTTAGCTCTCTTGGAGGATCTCTCCTCTTTTCTTTTACATTGAGCTGAATGCCTTCTGGAGGACTGTCCATTGTCCCTCTTGTAGTTCTTGTTAAAGAACTTGTTGAATCTCTTAACCATTAGCGCTATCTCTTCCTTATCAATGATGTCTTTTGAATCTGCTGACTTAGATGCACATGCTATGAAGGCAGCAACATTTGATGCAGCTATCTCATCGTGCTCTTTCCTTTTGAGCTCGAATTCAAAGGCTTTCAAATCTGAATATAACTCATGGTTTGATATTATGGTGAGGTCCATTGAGTGCCTCAGAGCCACTACTTTCATTTCCCACTCAGCAGGAAGGGTTCTTCAAATCTTCATACACATTTCCTTGTGTATACTCCTTACCAAGAATAAATAACTCATTTGTTATCTCTGTGAACCTTGCACCAACCGATCTAATGACTCTCCAAAGAATCATCTTGAAAATTTTAAACTTTTGACCGCAATTGTAAGCTTATTTTTCTTTATTTGTTTTGTGCCCTCACAGTTCAAACAGCTTATCCCAATTCTTTTTGGTTATCTGCATGACTTAACCTTGTTAAAAATAGCTTTGTCCAATATCACGTATAGAATATCCTTAGCAACATTATCATGGTTTTTCCTTTTTCTATCTTCATTGTTCCATTCACTGGGCTTATCAATCTCGGATGCTCTTGCCTTCATCTCATTCACTTGTTGTTCTAGTTCTGATTGTATTCACCTTGGTGATTTTATTGGGTCCATCTTCAATGATGAGCCATACTTCGTCGTCAATGTAAAGAGATGTGCATGCATACATATTTTCCAATCATTAAATACTTGAATAGAAAATATTAGAATTTGAGTTAGATTTGCTTCCGTAATGATAACTCTTTAAAAGATTTGAAAAATTGAAGTGTCGACTTATTTGAAAATAGAGATCTAGTTTAGTAACCAAAGTGTGGAATGTTCTTTGAATCAACCACTCTGATACCACTTGTAGGTCCCAATGTGTTAGTAAAGTCCATAAAGGGGTTGAATAGAATTTAAAAAAATCAATTTTTTATATCGTAGTATGAGAAAACAACTCGGTTCTTTCATGCCTCGGGGTTAAAGATTAGCGGGAGAGTTAACCACTCACCAATTTTCTTGAGAAAGTTGTTGGTAGAGTAACCCAAATTGATGATAGTCAACTATTTTAAAATCCATTTTTCTTTTAAGTCTGTGGAAGACAAACACCCTTTAAAGTTTTAGTAGTCAACATTTAGTGTTTTAGATAGTTAGCAATTGATTGAATATCAAATATAAAGCGAGAATATAAAGAGCATGAATATAAGATCAATAAAGTAAAGATACAACAATTTATAGTGGTTTGACTCTTCTCCTACTCCAGGAAGAGTTAACTAATGCAACAGGTTACGTTAGTTACAAAAGTACAATCCAAAGGGCCTAGAAAACACAACTAGCTATTTCTAGGACTCGGCTCTTTGCCGGATAACCGTCTAGTTACTTGTGTCTAAATCTTTAGGAATTATTCACACATCCCTCATTTGAATTGAATCGTGTTCGACCTTGAACCTTACGCCATTTCCTTTGATACTTGGCAGTGTTGAGACCTTGGAAATCTTTTTACGGTTTGCGTTGGATGAAGTATATTTGAATGAACTTGAGTTAAGCTCGAGAGAGTATTTCTTGCTTGAAGGATCTTGTGTCTAATTTCTCGTATATTGTTTCTTGCAAGTCTTTCTTGTATCTTACTCTCTGAAAAATCCCTAGCTTTTATAGTAGGAGTTTTATTTTGTCATTAAAGAGATAAACAAAAATTCAAATGCTATTTTGTGTTCAATGGCTTGTCTTGTCTTGCATCTTTAGATGTTGATCAAACCTTGTACTCAAACTTTCAGAAGGCTTTACAAAAGGTGTCAACACCGCTTCCTTGACATTCACTTATTCCTTTTGCATTCTTATAACTTGAGCACTTTAAGGTTTCGTATACATGTCGTTATTACTAAAATAAGTAACTTCCTTGGACTTGGTTCAACAAACTTTCCTTAGTTGTTTTACCCCTTTTGACTTAAGCTTGAGTCTTCTCGACAAATTCTTCCTGAACTCATTTGTCGGTCTTAAAAAGACATGGCCGTTGCACTTGGTCTGCGAGTCTTCCGATGTTTACTCACTGACTTTGGTGGTTCTTCCCACTACTCGGATGCGAGTCTTCCGATGATTTCTTCAACGAGTCTTCTACACACTCATTTGGATGTTTTTGAGTCATCCAAAGACCTATCTATTTCATGTGCAAAAATTGCATTGAAATGGGATTCCACTTCCTAATACAAACTTTTCTAAGCATTATCAAAATCTATACAATAAGTTTCCTACTAAGATTTAAAAACGCAAGAGATATATTACACAACAATGATCTAGACAACAGGAGACAAACAATGGCCAAGCCATATCCTGAACCAAACAAAGGAACAAAAACATGGGAGCGAGAGCAAAAATAATCACAACAAGGTAAGGTTGATGCTTTCAACTGCTGCATCGGAATGAGAAGAAAAAACTAACTCCACTAGTCTCAAAATCAAGATAAACAAGCAAAAAACTCCATTCCACAACAGAACGAAAATGGATCCACTTATCAACACATAACATCCCCTCCATCAACTAGAATAACACACGGAGAAGAATAATAATGTAAACAGGCCAACAATCCACCACATAAAACTTAGCACGACAATCGATGCAAACAACCACACCTTACTAAGAAACTTCCCAACAAAAATGAGTCAAAATCAATAGAGCCTAATCGACCACTAGCATTGGATAAATTATGAAATTCGTTTCATTCAGTTGTAGCCATGTGCACAATAGTTTTCTCTGGCGTCCAAGAATTTTGGTATATCGAAATGTTTATTGTTTTCCAAATCCACCACAATATATAAGTAGAGAGTTGAATTATATATTTTAATGTAGTGTCTTAATACAAAGAGCATAATTGAAACCTTCAATTCATAAAACATTCGGAAGGCAATCTTTGCTCCATCCCATAGAATAAGAGCAATCTTCTAAATAAGCTTAGGTTTGTGTCATAGGAAGAAACACAAGTGTGAAGTTATTTCCTCTACTTTTTGACACATCTAACAGATAGAGTTAGTCAAGAAACATCTCTTCTTCGAAATGATCTAGTTGGAATAATATCGATGAAGCATTTCCAAATGAAATGCTTGATTTTAACTTTGACCTTAATTTACCAACTATTGCTCCAAATCTTTGTGAATTTAACCTTGAAAGTACTACATTTTACAGGTATGATTTTGTCAACTTTATAATTCATCAATGCTCCACAAGCGTATTTAATGATGACCTCTTCATTCTTATTCAAATGCCAAATAACGTAACTCTTGGTGAAGAAGATCTTCAATCGAGTTTTTACCAGGGTCATCCAATAGCTCACTAACGTAGATGGTTTGGAGGGGCTATTAGGATCCCAGGTAGGTAGTAATAAATGAGAGTCCGGAATACAAGGCGATTGCGATATCCCGATATTTTTGCCATCTCGCAACTTTGTACCTTCCTTTTCTCAACACATCATAACCTCCATCTACTTTACCATAGCCAAGATGTACTCGACCAACTTCAACATCCAAAATTCCACCACATGGGAAGTAATTAGCCTTTATAACCTAACTCATAATTAGATTAGGTTTTATGATTATCCTCCAAATCGCTTCTCAAGGAGAGTATCATTGAAACAATGGGAGTTATGGAATCCCAGGGCTCCATCATCTTTGGGAAAGTAAAAAAATCCCAGGCCTTTTGGTGAATTTTATGTTGATTGTCTAAAGAGCCCCACTTTGAAATCTAGTCAGAATTTGACGAGCTCTCTGAGGTAGTAGTAGGAATCCTACGAATGACATTACTAACACCTATAATCCATCCAAAATTGACTTGATAAGTACCTCCTTCCCATTGTAGAAATAAACTTGTTTTTCGAGCAATTGATCCTATTCTTTGTTGCCTACAAAATAAAATTGAGAACCTCTCTTTTAGACCTTCAAATACCTAGTGGCAACTCCAAATATTTTGCTTGATTCTTGAAGGGCACCTAGAGTATTTCGATCAAGAAAATTGAAGACTTGTCTCAATTAACCAGTTGACTGAAAATGTTCTCAGTGCTCCAAAATTTGCATAACTAAGATTGTTTGATACGCATTAGCTTCACAATAAGCAAAGAATCATCAACAAAAAGAAAATGTGTAATCAAAGATCTAGAGTTCGGAAATTTTGAGCCTCTTTAGTTGTTTTTTAAGGGTATCCTGTTGAAGCATATTTGGGAAATCTTCTAATAGAATAAGGAATAAGTACGGGGATATATGATCTCCTTGTCTTAGTCTTCTAGATGTAACGTATCCGAAAATTTTCCCATTAACTTTAAAAGAGAAAGAAGAGGAAGAACCACAAGCTAAAATCCATTTAATGAACCCATAATCAAAAACCATTTTTTCTATAACCAATTTAACTCATTCCCACTCCACTCTATCGTAAGCCTCGGTCATCCAATTTGAAAGCTATATAACACTTTCCCCGATCTATGCCTATTAAGAAAGTGAAAATCATTATTGGCAATGATAACATTATCTCACATTTGTCTTTCACAAATAAAGGGAACTTGGTTTTCACAAATGCATGAGTGGAGGCATTGTTTGATCTATTTGAGAGGATCTTGGAAATGATTTTATAAAAAACAAACACAAACTTATGGGCTTGAACTGAGAAATGAAGGTTGGGTTCGTATAATCGAGGTATAAGAGGATGAGCGCATTTAAAGAAGTCTTGAATGGCTGAACACAAACAAGACTTGGTATTATGGAAAGTGTTGAAAGAAAATGGAAGGCATACAATCAATTCCTGGAGCTTTATTAGGATGAAGATCGAGAAGAACTGCGTAAATTCATCTTCTTCAACATGTAACTTCAATTCCCTATTTTCGTCAATGGAAATAGAGGTGAGGATGCCATTCAAAAGCTGATGATTGTTTCTCATCTATCGCAGAGTCTTTGTGCTTTTAACCCAACTCAAGCTAAAGAAACTTATATCCTAAAAAAAAGGAGCCACATATATGATTCTTAATCAACCTTTCACGGTCGTCCTCACTAAACCAACTTGAATCGCATCGGAAGCGCCTCATTAGTGAACAATTTGAGGAAGAAGGCTTTAATAGTTTTCTCAATATCCGTAGTACATACACAAACAACATCATCCTCTTTAACCAATATATTAATCTTGTTCCTCTTTCTTCTTTGAATAGTTGAGGCATGAAAATATTTATTATTCTTGTCACTTGCCATGATCCACTCAATTCTTGATTTCTGCTTGTAAAATATCTCTTCCAGAGAGTAGGGAGAGTCCAGGTACTTTTTAAGTTTCTCCCACTCAGGTTAATCCCTTTCTCCGCCTTCTCACTTAGTACTATGAAATCACCTTTTATTTGGTCAATTTGAACTCTACAGTTTTTGATCTTAGGATATGCTGGGAACATAGGGGTTCAATAAAATTCTTTCCCCCAACCTTGAGAAATAACATTATCAACCCATTCATTCTTGATCCATCTCCTACCGAAAAGGATTTTTTTTTTACTTTTCATCTGAACAGAGTAAGGTTTAAGAAGCAATAGAAGATTGTAGGTCCCAAGGGGTGTGAGTTTAGTCTAGAAGAGGGGGTTGAATAGACCTAACTAATTTTTTGATTTTAAATACAAATCAGAGTTTCACAAGAAAACAACTAAGTCTCTTGAGAGACAGTTGGGTCAAACTTCAGCCGAAGAGTTAACCACTCAACAGACATTGAGAGAGCAGTTGACAGAGTAACTCAGTTGAGTTAAATTAGTATATTATAAATTTAGTTTTCTTGGTTTTACAGCGAAAGTCTTTACAGCTTTTTTAAGTTTTTGGTTATCAACACTTATTTTTAAACTTGTTATTATCAGTTGCATAAAAAATATTGAGCAAGTAAATAAATTCCAGAATTTAAGTGCAGAATATTAAATGACACAAATATTTATAGTGGTTCGAGAATGGGGTAATTCCTCTATTCCGTTCTTCTCGTACGCCAGGAGAAATTTACTAATGCAATTGTAACTTTCTTACAAAAGTAAAAATTCCGAGCAAGCCTTCATCAAACAACTGACTTCAATCCCGGGACTCAGCTCTTCGTAAGAAAGTTGCCTCACTACTTCAACTCTTCAAATCTTTTAGACTTGATCACTTAGCCCTCTGTCGGATTTGAATCATGTTCTAACTAGAACCTCACTGAACTTCCTTCACTTCTTGGAGGAACAAATGCCTTTATTCTTGAAAACAAGTTTCTTCTTCAACTTTGAAGTATGACTTCTATCTTTCACAAAGGTGTGTTGGATAAAATCACTTCGAATTTCAGGTCTGAGGTTGGAGAATTTTACTTTAGAGAGTTATGCAGAATTTTGCTCGATTGCTTGTGTTATGTCACTTGTTCGTTCATGTCTCTCTTATATCTCTCTGAAAATTCCTCAGCCTATTATACCAAGACTTTGAAATTTGTCCATTGAAGAGATATACAAATTTAAAATTCAATTCTTGTTTGTTAGCTTGTCTTGTTCTGAAGCATTTGATATTGACACAACCTTTGTATTAACTACCTGTAGGCATCTGAAATGTACCAGATTTCTGCAAGCATTCTATTGGTTCATGCTACTTGCACTCTTTCAGCAAGACAACTTTCAGGGTTGCAGGTCTATCTCTTACCAAAATGGGTAAGTCTTGACTTTTCTTCACAACAGACATGTTCAGCATTCTCTAGGTCCTTCAGCTGCTTTACCGCATAAGTTGAGTCTTCTTCTTATTTCTTGGATGACTCTACTATAGGTATTCTGAAAGACACAACTATTGTACTTGACTGAAGTTCATCTTGATCACTCAGTTGTGACTCAGTTGAATCTCCATTGCATTCTTCACTAATTCTTCTGCATCATCAACTTAGCTTCGTGGCGACTCATCTAATATTCTAACTATTATAAGTTGAAATAACATATAGAAATTGTGGTGCCAACTTTCTATCTCTAAGTTTTCTAAGCATCATCAAAATATGTATAATAAATTTCCTAACAATTTCCACCCTTTTGAAGATGCCAAAATTTATTTGCATCACAGTGTACTGAAATTAAAATAATTGAAAGAATGTATCATTTTATTAATGACTCATTCAACACTTACATTATTTGTATGTATTTACAAAGAATTATAAAAATACAACAAAATTTTCTTGAGATCTAATATTTATCTTCTGGGATGTCTTCTTCTTCTTTCCAACTTCTATCTTCTTCTTCTTCTTTCCATCTTCTATCTTCTTCTTCATTCCTCCTTCTTCTCTCCTCTTCAGCTTTCTTCTTCTCATCCTCCCCTTTCTTTCTCAATCTTAACTCATCTTGCTTATATTTTTGGACTAGCTCAGTTGCACTTCTTTCATCTTCCCGATTCTTAGCTTCATCTAGTCCCATCCAATGATGGAGTCTTTCTTGAGAGGGTTTATAACCATAATTCCATTTAATCTTGTTGGTGGAGAACTTCTAGATCTCCCACCAGAGTGAGATTCTCTGTCTCTTCCTCTTTCAGAGTTTCTTCCTTTAGCATGGCTGCCTCCTCTAGGAACTTGGTTGTTGGTCTGACTCTTGGAAGACTTTCCTTGAGGTGGTTGCGTCGTTGTCTCTCCTATATCTCTTAAGCCATTTTTCTAATACAGGTCCCATGCATCAACTAACTCCAATCCATCATAATATCCTTCTGACATAAGAGTTTCAAACTCTTCATTTGACCTTTCATCCAATGGATTAGGAGGTGGAGTAGTTTTTTCGTTTGGGAGCATTCCAACTGGTGGACCTCCATATTGGACTTTTAGCTTTTGAATTCTTTCCTCTTGACTTATGTCCAGCTTTGCGATTTCTGGCTTGGATTTTTGAAAAGCTAGATCAGCTTTCTCTTCAGTTGACAGGTCTTTAGGGAGTTGAGAGTGGATAGAGGTGGTGCCTTTGCCTTTCCTAATTACTTTTGGAGGGGGTTTGACAAGATTTTCTTCTTCCCCCTTTTTGGCATCATCACCCCGAGAACGCTGGACGATTTGAGAAGGGAGTCCAGTTTCTTGTGAGTCATAGAGTCTGTTGCCTCTTGGTTGGAGCAGAGTGTACGCTGCTGATTTTTCATAGACAAAATTTTAGCTTTTAGTGATGCTTCCATATGCTCCATTCTCTTCTCCATTTTTATCTGTAACAACTCCATGTTCGATAGATGACTCTGCTCCATCCTTTCTTTGTTGTCCCTATGATGCTGCCGAAAAGCAAGCTGGTCAGCTCCCTAGACAAACCAGCTTTGAAAATAACTATCTGAAGTAGCCAATTTGCTCCCTGCGTAGAGCCTTTGTCTTATGTGCCCATTCCCTGATCCGCAACACAACTCCTTGAATATCTCCGGAAATAGTGGCATCATGATTGTCTATCTTGGTGCTTAATTCAGCAAAGCCTTTCTCCATTGCCTCAATCTTTTCGCACATGGCTCGGAAGGCTCATCAAAAGTCTGCTGCTTGTTCACTTGAATATTTAGGAGCAAACATGGAATCAAAATCATAGCCAACCAGTACAATGCGTGTATCCGAAGGAACATGCATATCAACTAGGTCGATTTGAACATTGAAACATGCAGCTTCCTCCATAGACTCTACTTCAAAAGGGATCTTTTCAACAAAACAGAAGTGTAACATTCACAACGCGCCACTTAGATCAGAGAAATCTCCCACTTATCCTTCGGGAACACTTCTTTCCTCTCCATGGCCAACAACTCTACTTGCCTCTACTTGGAAACTTCATTGACAGTAGAGTTGTAGTAGCCTGCTGAGCGGACTATGCCTCAGTTGTCTTAACAGCTTCACTAGCAAAAGTTGGTACTTTCATTTGAGTAACCTTTGCATCAACTGCCTAAGCAGTATCACGGTAGGAAATGAGCTAGTGGGGGTGGACCGTCAACTAGCACGAACCCCAACCTAGTGTATTTGAGATTTGCATCTAAATCATTGGCATCTTTGTCGGACCAGCTGATTCATCAATGTCTTCAGCTATGTCTGAGTCTATTTATGCAAGTTCATCTATCACTATTGGCTCAGTAGATTCAGATTCTAGAAATTGAGGAATTTCACTATAAATATCATCTTTCCCCCTGGTAGTCTCAACCGCCAATGGGTCTTCAACTACCTTTTCACCAGTTTCAACCGATGAAGGGCCTTCGACATTCCTTGCAGTAGACTGAGCTACTGTTGGGTCTTCAACAATAGCATCCTTAGAGGTCTCAACAATAGGGATTGCACTTTCAATGCAACCAACAGTCTTCAACTGTCATGGTCTCTACTGATCCATCATTTTCCTCAGTTACAATTTTCTCAACTTCTGTAACTTCATTGGCCTTCAACTCTATTGGGGCCTCAATTGTGGCAGTATCAACCACCACAACTTCACCGGCAAGAATATTTTCTGACTCAGCCATCTCACCATCGCCTCCTAACTTCAATATTTCTTTGTCCCATATAGCCTCCACTGACCAGACTATAGTATTAACAAGTTTCTTCCTCAGTTGGCGTGCCAGCTGATGGATTTTTGATGGGGTCAACTGTCACCTGGGACTTGGCTGTATCACATGAATGTTCAGACAATTAGTCATGTGATGTCTTAATAGCATCCTTAGTGTGTGGCTCCACTTGGTTCCCCTCTTCAAATACTTCCTTCCCAGTATCATTGTCGTTTCCCTTGGTTACTTTCTTTTGTAAGTAAGTTGGAGAGTTGACTGTTGCAAAGTCCCTCACAATATCTTGAATGATTGGGGTGAGAGACAAAACCAAAGATGTTTCACTAGCACCAGACTATTTTGCTTGCTCAGCTAACTCACGAAATTCTGTAAGGGCATGCTTCAGCTGTGCAACTTCAGTTGCATCAGGGCCCTCTACTGGTTCATTGTCACTGTTGCTGCCACAATTAGAAATAACAACATCAGTGAAATGGCAAATATGAGGCTCAACATCCTTCTCTGCTTGTTTCTTCTCGAAAAACATTGTGTGGGCATATACATTGTCTAGAGCCAGAACAACTGAAGCATTATCCAGAAAATTTAGAAGTCACTCATCCACTTCAATCATTTTGGGCCTCTGAAACCTAATTATGTTGTTGCCCAGATTCCATTTTCTCCACATATGGAGCATGGCTTTGATGCCAGGATAGATAGGAGATCCTAGTTCATCCGGAGGAGCAGGGTCTCTGGCAACACTCTCTTCTTCGGCTTGAGGCGAGAGAACCTCACAAACTTCAACAATGGTTTCAATAGTTGCTTTATAAAGTACTAGTGCAGCTGTGTCCTCGACAAGAACTTATTCTTGCTCAGCTGTTGGGGGCACGATAGTAGTTGTGTCAACTGCATCATGTTCAATGTGTGCTACTGCAGTAGACTGCAAGTCACGTCTCATGTTGGATCGCCTCTCCAAGGGGACTTTTTCTTCTTCCTTATTAGAGATATCAGCCATAACTCGAATGGTTGATTCTATCTTAGAGGTTTGAGCTACGGTCTTGATAGGTGACTCCTCTTCTTTATTTCTCAAGCCACCATTGGCTTGAGTCTTCTGCTTCTAGACAACTGCCTTTTGAGGCGCAACTGTCTTTCTCTTTTTGGTCACCACTGGGCATCTTTCTTCTCCTTCGAGATACTTTTAGCCATTTTCCCCTCAGGATCGCCCTTTTTCTTAGCATGGGCCTTCTCCTGGGCAGCTGACAAGTTCCCCTTGAACAACCTTTTGTCACATGGAATGCCTTACCCTTGCGCAAATGCACTCCCTTCTTCTCTAACAAGTACCCAATGACTATTCCATAGCCTAGGGTATTTTTGAACTTCAACCAGCTCCACATTTTTGACGTTTTGACACAACCTATAAAATATAAACTCAGTCAAATTCACATCCAGCTCCTCCATGATAGCTGCCATCACAGTCAGCTTAGTTTGTGACTGCTGATTATAGGAACCAAACTTGATGTTGATGCACTTCACAACCACATCCGTCAGTTTGTGATATTCCTCCTTGATCACTGTCTTGGTAGCTGAGGTATTCAACTTGTCAGCTACCACCTTCTTTAATCTCCTTCCATATCTTCATAAAGTCAAACTCATAGTCCTTCAGCTCTATGAGTCCGATGTTGGGAAGGTGAAGCAACTCAGTCAAGTATTCAATAGCTAACTTGACCTCCTTTCCATTCATGGAAGAATGGATTTCGTCATCATGAACATAGATGTTCATGTAAAACATAGCAACCTCCTCGAATAAGGTTTGGGGCATGTTCAATGTAAGAAACTTCAACAACCCTGACTTTTCAAGATGACCAATCATCTTCTTTGCTCTTTCCTTATCAGTCAACTGCTTGACTAGCCTTTCTACATCAATAAGTGCATCGGAGTACACCTTCTCTGAAAGCATAGCAACATGTAGGGTAGAACTTGAGGATTTCTTGGGTTCCATTATGATTTTTGAAAAAAAGAAATTTGAAACATTTACAGAGAGAATTTTGAGAATTTGAAAGCTTGAATGTGAAGTGAAAAGAAAGAGAAAGTAATTTCGATATATATGGGACATGAAGAGACTGTTTCGGGATCTTGAAATTTGAAATGTGATTGATGGTTGAGATTAAACCGTATGAAGCCTTTAATTTCATCGCATTAAATGCTCGCATCATTTATGGCCAATCATAAGTCTCTTGTAGCAACTTTTACTGTACTTCATTAATGATGCTGACATCATCTTTGAAAACATTAACGCTTTAATGATAATGACTTCGTTTTGTCTCTTAGCTAGCTAATAAATGTGTTTGCCGACTCATTTAACCTTTTCTCTGCTTCTCTTTTTAGTCTATTGATGGAATTCAGTTGTTCAGATGACTCAACTCTGTTGAACATCCAATCTTGCTATTTTACTCCACTGAAAAAGTAAAACACTTAAGAAATGAAATTCTCCTACCTTTAACTCTGTTGAACGAGTCTTCTAACCATATTAACATAGATCAATCAATCTAAGCACATTCTTGAGTTCTTCAACCCTTGATTCACATAAGGGTTTTGTGAATATATCAGCTAACTACTTCTCAGTTGAGACATACTCCACTGTGATGTCTTTCTTTTCAACATCAACGTGCTTTATTCTTTAGTGCAATATTGGATCCTGAGTAATTGCAATAGCACTTGTGTTATCACACATAATTGGATTTTCCTTCTCTTCAATATCATAATCTCTTAGTTGTTGCCTCATTCATAAGTCTTGGGCACAACAGCTGCCTACAACAATATATTCAGTCTCGGTTGCACATGTAGCTATTGAATTTAGTTTCTTGATGAACCAAGAAACCAATCTATTTCCAAACATTTGACAAGTATCTGATGTACTCTTCCTGTCAACTCTACATTCAACATAGTTTGAATCTGAGTATCCAATCAATTTGAATCCACGTTTGGATGCCACAATCCAACTTCTTGGCTTCTCTTCAAATATCTCAGAATCTTCTTTGATGTTGTCATATGGCTTTCTTAGATGCAAATTGAAATCTTTCACTTACACCTACTGCAAATGTAAAGTCAGGTTTGCTGGCAGTCAAGTAGAGCAATGATCCAATGAGTGCTCTATATTTGTTTAATCCACTAGTTTGCCTTTTGCATCCATATCCATCTTGATTGAAGTATTCATGGTAATCTTCACAGATGACTTATCTTCCATACAAAATTTCTTCATTAAATCTCTAGTGTATTTGGTTTGTCTTATGAAGGTTCCATCCTTCATTTGCTTGATTTGAAGACCTACGAAGAAGGTTAATTCTTCCATCATGCTTATTTCAAACATCCCTTGCATTAGGTTAGAAAATTTGTCACACACCTCTTTGTTTGTGGATCCAAAGATGATATCATCCACATATATTTGAACAAACAAGGTGCTCTCTCTATCTTAAATTTTGAAGAGTGTTCTATCAACGTTTACCTTGTTAAATCCATTGTCTATTAGGAATTGAGACCTATCATACCATGCTCTTGGTGCTTGTTTCAAACCATTTAATACCTTCGTCAGCTTGTATATCTTATCTGCAATAGTTTTCTGCTCAAAACCTAGAGGTTGTTCCACGAGACTTCTTTTCCAAAAATTCCATTGAGAAATGCACTCTTCTCATCCATTTGATAGACTGTGAATTTCTTGTGTGCAGCATAAGAAAGAAACATCCTTATTGCTTCCAATCTAGCAACATGTGCAAATGTCTCGTAAAAATCTATACCTTATTCTTGGCAATACACTTTGGCTACCAATCTTGCTTTGTTTCTTACTTCAGATCCTTCCACATTCATCTTGTTTCTAAATACCCACTGTGTACCAATATCATTTTGGTGAGCAGGTCTATGAAGAAATTCCCAAACTTTGTTCCTTTCATACTGATTCAGCTCTTCTTGCATGGCTAGAATCCAATGTGTGTTATCCAATGCTTGTGACACATCATTTGCTTCAATTTGAGATATTTAACAAGTGAACATTACTTCATGTTGAGTTCTGGATCTTGTTTCTACCCCTTCTCTGACATTTCCAATTACTAACACAGGTGGATGGTATCTGAACCATCTCGCATCTGGTTGGACTTAGTCAGCTAGGTTGGTTCTTCTTGTAGCGAAGTTATCTTGAACAATTTCTTCTTGATCATCTTCGTTCAACCGCAGTCCTTCCAACTATCTCTGAGAATCAGCTAACTCGTCTTCATCAGGATCAAGTCTTCTGGGATCTGTCTCACCATAAGGACTATTCTAATAGTTGGTTGATTCATCTTCTCAGCTAACTCATAAGTGTTTTCTCCATTAGCATTAGGTTCATCAAAAACCACATGGATAAACTTTTTTGTTACCATAGTCCTTTTGTTTAACACTTGAATGTTTTGCTCTAAGTTGAATATCCAATAAAGATACCTTAATTAGCTTTATCATCACAGGAATTCATATTATCTTTGCTACTGTTGTGAATGAAACACTTCCTTCCAAAAATGTGAAAATATCTCATATTTGGATTCCTTCATGTCCAAATTTCAAAGGGGGTTTCGGACAGTTGCTTGTTGATCATACACCTATTCTTAGTGTAACACGCAGTGTTAATAGCTACATCCCAAAATCTCTCAAGTAATGCATCTTTACCTAACATAGTCCTTGCAGCTTCCATGAGGGTTCTCTTTCTTCTTTCAGCTACTGCATTCTGCTGTGGAGTTCTTGCAGCTGACAACTCATGAGAAATATCATTTCCCATGCAACACTGAGTTATAATCCCATTGACAAACTCAATTCCTCTATCAAACCTTATCTTGATAATGTTTTAACTTTCTCATTTTTAACTTTCTCATCAGCTGAGGAAGCTTTTGCAAAGTTTTCTTCTTTTTCACATAAAGATGGTCGATGTGTAACTTGAGAAATCATCAACCACCACTAGGGTGTACTTCTTTCCACTTAGGCAAGCTGGCTCAACAGGTCCAAAAAGATCTATGTACAATAAATGCAAAATCCTTGTTGAAGAAGGACTTGGGTTATCCTTGAAAGATGAATTGATCTACTTTCCTTTTTGACATGCATCAACGATTCTTTCCTTCTTGTAGACTTAGCCTGACAATCCTTCAACCAAATGGCTTCTTGCAAGCTTGTTGATAGTCTTGAAATTCAGATGACTCAGCTTCTTATGCCATAACCAGCTTGATTCAATTGTTCTCTTTGCCAATAAACGTGTGCTAGGTGTAGCAGTGGACCAATCCACTACACAAATATTTTTGTTTCTCATTCTAGATAACACTATTTCATTAGTTTCAGCATCCTCGATTTGGAAAATAATGAATCCAACATTATATCATTTATCACAGAGTTAGCTGATATATAACATATTAAAATTCACCCCTTCAACATAAGCAACATCTGTGATTTCTAGTCCATTTTTCTTGATGGATTCAATGCCTTTGATTTTCCCTTGAGCTTCATTCCCTCCAAATATGACTCTAGCTGCTCCTAGATTCTTTGAAGTTTGATAGATTCTTTTTGTTTCTTGTCATGTGTTTGGAACAACCACTATTCATGTACTAGGTTCCTTGGCACTTTGATGTTCCCTGAACCTCATATTTCTGTTCTATGGCCATGAGACATATCAATGCCACTTCTTTTGTGTCTGAGGAGTAGTCAGCTTCACTGTTATCTGACGATGTTATCTCCTTACACTTGATCATTATTTTATGGCCATGAGACACTAATTATTATTTTCTTTCTTTCTTGTCTTCTTTCTCTAAAGACTTTCTTATCCTCTTCGTTTCTGTATTTATTGACTGGTGGATAAGGAAAGTTAATTACAAAGTGACCTGCTGTCTACAATTCCAACACAGACCTTCAGAATTCTTCTCAACTCTCTTGGGAATTCTCTCTTTCTTTCCTTTGGAAGGAGTTGAGTGCCTTCTAAAGGATTCTCCTTTGTTCCTCTTATAGTTCTTGTTGAAAAATTTGTTGAACCTCTTGATCAATGATGTCTTTGGAGTTAGTTGCATTTGTTCTCCAGCCAAAAGAGCAGCTGTCTTCGTACATATATCTCATCTTGCTCTTTTCTCTTGAGCTCGAATTCATATGCTTTCGGGTTTAAGAATAGCTCAAGGGTGGAAATCTTGGTCAAGTCCATGCAGTGTCTAAAAGCCATCACGTACATTTCCCACTCAGCTGGGTGCGCTCTTAGAATCTTCATGTACATTTCTTTCAGTGTATACTCTTTGCCTATAGCTGACAGTTCATTTTTAATCTCATTGAACCTGGCATCCATCTAATGAAGTAATTCTCCTGCCATCATCTTAAAGTTCTGAAACTTTTGTAAGTCAAGTACGGTGTATTAGAGATAGAGAGAATTTTCTTCCGTGAGGAAAACCTCCGCGATGCCTGGACATCTTGTTCGATTTCTTGCTTTTCCTTCAATTTTTTCTGCTGAATCTCTTGATATTTGCTTTCTCTAGCCACATAACAACATTTTTACCGAATGTTTTTCAGATTTCGCCACTTAATTTGAGTCCATCAAACTTCGCGCAAAACATCTATGCGCCTGTTCCTTCTCCAGCTTTGATTTTCATAGATCTTCAACGTTTATGGAAGGTCTCTCGATTCTCACACTCATCTAAACATGGGTAAGGTTATTTGAGTCACTTTTAGCAACTTAGATCTTTCTAAGATCCCAGATCCGAAAGCATATCTTAGATCTGGTAAGGCTTCTACCTCAATTGTTCTCCTAACTGATGAATCTGTGATTACCAAATTAGAATCTATGGGTGTTGCAAGTGGTTCCGGAACACTTTTAGATAAGGATTCGAGTTTGGGCCTGATTTCTGATGGAGCTCCCCTTGCCCCAACCACTGACAAATCACCTGCATATGAAGATGCCCAACAGGTGTTCAATGAAATTAAGTTCCAACAAAAAGATATTGAACAAGCAAAGGATCCTTGGGTGGGGCTCTTAGCTGACATTCGTATGCCCGACGCTGGGTATAAACTCCACCGTGTTTGACGACAAAGATATTGATGATGTTGGCCGCACTTTTGGTTATTGTTTGGTTGGATAATTTTCAAGTTTAAACGCTGATGGAGCTCTGTAAAATGTGGAAGGTCGAGTTCTATTACGTGCCAGACGTTAATGGAAGGATGGTGTTCAAGTTTAAACAGATCATGATCGTGACTTGGTGATTAGAGGAGGCCCCTACTTAGTCTATGGCCGTCCACTTCTGTTGAAGCCACTCACGAAGTTCTTCAACTTGGGGATGATGACATCTGATCCATCCCGATTTGGATAAATTTCCATATCTGCCTTGGGAGTTTTTGAATGAAAAGGCGCTTGGGAAAATTTCCTCTTTGGTGGGTACCCCAATAACCATAGATCGCCTTACTCGCACGAAGGGTAAAATGGAATATGCCCGAGTTTTTGTGGTGGTGGATGTTTCGAAGGAGCTGCCTAGATCCGTCAACATCATTGCTCGTCGGTACTCATATGACAAACCGGTTATATATGAGAATGAACCAAAATACTACTCTAAGTGCATCCGCATCGGACACTCCTTGGCAAACTATTTCCAGTCCAAGGATTCAAAGAACAAGCAACCAACAACAAAAGATCCCAAAACAAAGAGCAGATGACTAAGGAGACAAAGAACATGGAGCAAGCCCCTGCTCCAAGTGTATCTGTTTTGTACAAGTCTGTGGCCCCTGCTGCTATAGATAAATCGTCTATCATTGACCCGTCTGCCTCATACTCTAAGGCCGGCAAGCAACCAGCTCTTAATTCATTGCACTCAGAACCGCAAGTGCCGCTGCACACTGAAGCACCCCTAGTCTTTATAAGGACTTTGGTGTGGAGGCTCCAATTGCTTCTATCTGCAATGACCTTACTCGATCAGGAAGTATCTCCCTTTGAACGGAATATAGTGAAATCACATCATGTTAAATGATTCGTGATCCAGGTAAGGCCCCTATTGATATTCAAACTTCTGATTCTGACATCCCTGATTTGGACCCCCCTTATGAAACGATTGGTAAAGAAAACATGTTGTGAAACAAGGGAGTAACACCATTGGTGTGGGGTTCCGCTCCCCTTCTTTGAAATTAAAGGATCAAGTCCTTCATAAGACTGCTACGCGGTATGCCCTCAAGAAAAAAGGGGGCTAACCTTGGCTTTAAATGAAGATTGACTCATGGAATGTAAGGGCTTTTAACTAGCCCCTTAACCATGATGAGGTTTCTCGCCTCATTCGTGATCATGCATTATATGTACTGGGCCTATTGGAAATGAAAGCAAAGAACCAAACATTTTCTAAATTTGTGGACTCTCTATTGAAAGGTTGGTTGAACTGTAATTAATTTGAACGTTGCAAATAAGGGGCGCATTAGCTATCTTTTGGAATCCAAATCGTGTTTCCCTTGATGTTTTTGAGTTCCATCCACAAGTAATCCATGTTTTCATTACTTGAAAGATTAGTGGAAACAGGTTCCTTGCCAGTTTTGCATATGGTTTCATCCAAAGGCGGATAGACTTCCACTTTGGGCCAACCTTGTGCACACAAAAACTTTGATTTCAGACCCTTGGTTTTTGATTGGTGATTTCAACTCAGTCCTTACGTTGGACGAAAGTAGCAACAGTAGTGTGGTTTCCCTATACGAAATAAAAGACTTTGAGGAATGTTGTTTTGAGTTGGTCATATCGGACCTTCAGTTTATGGGGATTTTTTATACTTAGACAAATGCGACAGTTTGGTCCAAGCTTGATCGTGTTATGGTTGATCATAGTTGGATCCTCACAGGATTCAACTCAAGGGTCGAATTCCTCCCATCGAGTCCATCTGATCATTCCCCTTGTATTGTGTCTTTATTTGACACTCAATCTTCGAGCATGACACTTTGGCAGTTATTCAATATGCTTGCTGAGCAACAAGACTTTCATTAGGCGGTACAAGATGGTTGGCAATCCCACCTTCATGGAATGGATCAATTTATTTTTTGCCAACAACTTAAGGGACTGAAGCATAACATTAAGGCAGTCAACGAAAGGCACTTATCCCATATTTCCTCTAGTACTAAGAATGCCAAGGAAAAATTGAAGAAAACTCGGAAATTATTTCATGATTTCCCGCATGATCTTGAGATTAGATCTCAATTTTTGGTGTTGAGAAAAAGCTCTCTTTTTCTCAGCAAAGCAAAGAAGCTATTCTACCAACAAAAGGAAAAATGCAACTATCTGATTCAAAGTGATAAATGCACCAGATATTTTCACTCCATTGTCAAGAGGAACGCCAAGAAAAACTTCATTGCATCTAATATTTGTGAGGATGGCAGTCCAACGGTCTCTCGAGGACCATGTTGCATTGGAATGGTCCGGATATTATTTGGAATGGTCCACTGATTGATGAAATGCAATCTGCAGACCTCATTAAGTCCATCTCCAATTCTGAGATACTTGATGCCCTTCGAGACATTGGGGACGATCGCTCTCCAGGATCAGATGGCTTTTCATCCGCTTTCTTTAAGAAGAGTTGGTTTATTGTTGGCGAACAAGTTTGTGATGTTTTTCAGGAATTCTTCACATCTGGGCGTTTTCTTAAGCGATTGAACCACACTATTCTTGACCTCATCCCAAAATCAGACCATTCGTCTAAGGTTGGTGAATTCAGACCTATTTTTTGCTAAAAAGTAATTTAGAAACTCATTTCCATGATACTTGTAACTCGAATGTTGGTTGTTCTTGACCCCATTATTGATGGTGCTCAAGTCAAAATTGCTTTGTTAAAGGCGCAACATGGTGGAACATATCCACCTTATGCAGGGAGCTTCTTAGACAATATAACCATAAACGGGTCTCCCCACGATGCACTATTAAAACATTCATGCCAACAAGCAAACTCTCTGGTTTTGATGGATACACCACTTCTATTTGCGGGCGAGAATAATATGGGATTGGACTATAAATCGAGTTAGACTCTTCTCTTATAAAGAATATATTGTGCATCGAGATCGACTAATAGATACGGTGGCTTTGAACCATTAGGAAAGCGAGAAGATTGAATATTGGTATACCGAACAACCCGTTAGTGCACTCGGGACGCCTATGAAACATTTCGCACAAAAGGCGATAATGTTTGTTGGAAAAGTGTTATATGGGGTCCTTCCATTCCCCTAAAGACTCCTTCATTGTGTGGCTCTGCATACTTGGGAGACCTAAAACCAAGAAATGTCTTGGCTTTATGGACATCAAAAATTATTCTTGTGTGTACTGTGGCGAACAACAAGAATCAATTAATCACCTTTATTTTGAATGTACCTTTTGCAAACAGGTTTAGGGAACTATCCGACATTGGATTGGCATCTAAAGACAAATGAGCACCCTCAGGAGTGCACTCAAATGGCTTAAAAAGAAAGCAAACATGACAGGATGGCAACCGAAGAGCAAGAAGACGGCACTGGCATCGACGGTCTACCAAATTAGGAATGCCAAGAACCGGATGATTTTTGAGGGCGAAACTCCACAAGTTGACATGATTGTCTTAAAGATCAGAACACATCTGTATAAAACAATCTTTGTTTTATACCCATATATTTTGAGTCAGTTTGGGAGACATGCACTTAACGGGCACTATTTTTTTATCTTGTGTTCCCTTTTGGTTTTGTAATTTGAACATATGATTGAGGAGCCATTTCTAAGGCTCCAATTTCTCTCTGTATAACTTGGGTGCACCCGGTGTATGTGTATTTTTTGTATCTATATATTCACATTTACCGATCACAAAGTTCTCAAACTTTTGTTTTCATTTTCATACCTTACTTGTAAGACTCTTCTTCTCCCATTAGCCTCAGTAGGATGATTATCTCCCATACTGATGTTTTTACAAATATTATGGGAAGTCATATTTCTTTTCCACTTTTAACATATCAGATGAAATCATTGATTATCAGAGAGAGAATGTCTATCATGGATTTCAGCAACGGGGATTTTCACTTACTCCATAATCTCATCCACTCAAACGCTTTGTACCCTAACTAGCCAACACATTTGTGTCCCGTTATTTTAATCTATTGTCCATATTGCCCATTAGTAAGAATATTCTTAATCACATACTCTCTTTGAATGTCACATGTTCTTTGAATGTGCCCCACTTCTCCCATTAGAAATAAAAGTTTAAGCACATTTTCATAGCAGAAATACACAAATACGTTTGTATCTCCGAATGATATAACAGTTTTCCATAAGAGGCTAATCCAAGTCAATAATAGCAATAATTTCCACATGTATGCCATTATCACAACTTGAATCTGGAACAACAACATCATTCACTTGGTGAAATATTATTGCCGATTTTGAGATTTGTTTTTAGAGGATTCCATATTTTGATCCATAGCTCGATATGTTTATACGTCTCGAAGGGAATCTCTAAATCCACAACCCATTGCTTAAGAATAATGTGTTGGTTTTGAAAAGACCAAATTCTACCATTCAACACATGTTTCTTATCTTCCACTGATTGGAAAATTAACTGAAAAAAATTATGCCTTATTTCTTTAAGCGAGAAAGACCCTTTAATCAGCCAAATGCTAATCATCGCCCGCTTCAACCTTGATAAGCTTTATTTTTTACAACCAATGATTCTACCAAAAAATCTCCTAGCGCATTCATCGATACTCAAATAGATATCGTCTTCCACAAGAGTTATTCTCGAAATGTCTTTTTCCAATAGAGAGGACCTCCAGAGCTGGTTACTTATCTCGTTAGCTAATGAAAAGCAGCCGACTTCAACAGTTATATGGAACCAAAGTATGGAGAAGTTACCTAGATAAAATAGAAATAGAGCATATAGAAACTTATATTAGGAAACTTATATTAAAATGTTGACACCCCCAAAAATATAAATTATGTACTTGCACTTATTATGTAATATATAGGAAATAAGCTGTGAAATGCAACTCAGACGAAGATCACGAACTTCCAGAAGAGTCAGGGAACAAGACATAAGACTTTAAGCTAAGTAAATCAACCTTCAGATGAGTCTCAGTTGAGTTCACGAAATTTAGAAGACTTACACCTAAGTCTATGCAAGATAGAAGACTTCTAGAAGATTCAACATCAGAAGAGTTGGAAGTGTCAGTTAAGTGGAAGATTGCAACTTTCTATATCTCAAGCCAATTAAGATTATGTCCACTGCACAGAGTTCAAGAGACATTTTCATTCTAGGAAAATAAAGTACGGTATTAGACCAAAAGTAGCATTGCATTTAATGACCAAATGAATGTAACCAATAAGAAGAACCTACATTTCCATGTATTTCAAATCTGTCGGATCCTTTAAAAACAACCATGAAGGGTCAACATTAAGGCTGCAGAAAAGGACATGCCTAGGGCTATAATCAAACCGAACCAAGGCGAGCTTTTGAGAGTTTGAGCTCGGCTCATTTATTATCGAGTCGAACTCGAGACTGAATTTATCAAATATATTTATGGCTCACGAGCTTTTTCAAGCTTAATCGAGCCTAAATGAACTTATTAAATATTAATTATAAATAAAGTCTACTATTTTTTAACCCTGATGGGTTTCACTCCTCAATTGATTACAAAATAAAATTATTAATATCTAAAATGCATAATATATTTACTAAAACCTTTAATTTTATTCAAACAAATAAATTTATTCAAATATCTTTAATTTATCATAAGTAAACGTATAAAAATTTAAATTAAAGGAAAATTTATAGTTTAATTTATACGAGCTTATTAACGAGCCTACTCACGAGCTTACTACGAGCCTGTTCAAGAGATAACAAACCGGATATCTTTAAGTTTGAGTTTGGTTCATTTATTTTAAAGAGTCTCACTAAACAAATTCGAACGAGCTTTTATCGAGTCGAGCTCCGAATAGATCATGAGCAGCTTGGTTCATTTGCAGCCCTAGACATGTCTACTATCCAACGAACAAATTTGAAATAACATATCTCTTCAATGAGTAAAATTCAATTCTTTCCTATAAAAGGTTGAAAAAAATTTTTGAGAGAACACACGACACCAAGTGCATTCAAGTAGAAATTCAAAAAATCTCTCAATGAACTTTTAAGTAATATTCAAGCATTCCTCAATCAAAATCTCAGAAAACAACCTATGCTCATTCACTTGAAAAGTTTGGCAGTTAACTCAGTTGAAGAGGAAAATCTTTGATAAAAATAAAATTGGGGTCCATCATTCCTTGAAATGAAGGATTGGCATAAAGGTTATTTCAAGCAAGAACAAAGCGAAGGGTTATATGATCAAGTTTTGCCAAGTTCAACTAGCAAATATCAAGGCTGTTGTGTGATCAACTATTGTTAAGAAGTTGTCTCTAAGAAGCGGGTTGTGTTTGCAAGGGGGCTGAAGACGTTTTGTAAACTTTGAATTGGGAGGATTTTGTAGAACCACACATACATAGTGGATTCCTCTTGGAGACAAGGAGAAGAGTGGATTAGAGGGATTACCCCATTCTTGAACTACTATAAATATTATGTCATTTAATTTCTGCACTTTTTTCTATTGCTCTTTAATTTTGCTATCTTTCAAGCCTTAAAAATATTCATTTAAAAATTCATTGTGTTGAAAACAATTTTTAAAAAGGTATAAGACTTCCGACGTAGGTCCCAAGGGGTGTTAAGTTAAGTCTAGAAGGGGAGGTTGAATAGACTTAATTTTTCTATTTTAAACTTAAATCAAAGTTTTACACAAGTAAACAACTTAGTTCTTTGAAAGACAGCTAGGTTCAACCTCAACAGGAGAGTTAACCACTCAACTGACTAGACAGAGATGTTGATCGAGTAACCTAGCTAAGTGAAGTGAGCTCTTTTTAAACGTTCACTTTACTTGGTTTTTCACCGAAAGTCTTACACCCTTTTTAAAATGGCTTTACAACGCTTGTGTTAGTTTAAGTTAATATCAATTGAGTGCGGAAATATATATCAACAATAATAAAGATATGCAGACATTAAATGATGAAAGAGAAAGACGCAAGACAATTTTATAGTAGTTCAAGGATGGGGTAATTCATCTACACCACTCTTCTCGAACTCCTAAAGGTAATCCACTAATGCAACAACTGTTACAAAAGGGAAAAATAGTCCAAGTAGGCTCTGATCACACAGTCAGCTCTGCTTCTTGGACTCAACTTCTTCGTAATGCATCTGCCTCAATACTTCAGCTCCTTCAAACCCTTTGGATTTGATGACTTAGCCCTTCGTTGGATTCATATCAGGCTCTAACTCGAATCTTACTGCACGTCATTCACCATGTGAAAGTGCAGAGGCCTTGTTTTTAGAAAAAAATAATTTTCTCCTTCTTTCATTCCTTTCTTCCTTTGAATTTTACTGGTTGAAGCTTTCTTCCTTTCTTCATAGAATGTGTTGGTTAGAATCACTTCAAAACGAGGTTTGAGTATTTCATTGAATAGCTTGAGAGTATTTTTGAAGTTGCTTGCTTTGCTCCGATTTTCTCTTATGTCATTCGTGTTTCTCTCATATTTTTCCTCACCCTTTCATAGTTATAGTTTGAAAATGTGTCCATTGAAGAGATAGACATTTTTCAAACTTCACTTCTTGATCGTTGGTTTGTCTTGTTATGAAGCTTTTTATGTTGACCCTTCCTTAAATTAATGCTTTGCAGGTTGCTGAAACACTGTAGGTCTTCTGCGAACATCTCATTGGTTCCCAGCTACTTGCAAGACAACTTTAAGGTTGCAAGTCTGTCCCCTTACCATTTTGGGTAAGTCTTTTACTTTTCTTTGCAATAGACTTCTTCAGTTTTCTTTGAGTGCTTAAGTTGTTTTACCCCTTTATTGTCTTCTCCATGAGTCTAGGATGACTCAGCTGTTAGTATACTAAAAGGAAAAACTTCTTCACTTGACTTTGATGTTACTCAATTGCGACTCAGCTGAATCTTAACTGCATTCCTTCAGTCAACTTCTGTTATCTTCAACTTTGCTGCTTCTTAACTTAGCTTATATCCTAACTATTACATAGTTGAAATACAAACAGAAAATAGGGTGCTACCTTTCTAATCCAAATTTTCTATGCATCATCAAAATCTGTACAAATAATTTTTCCAACAATTTCCCCTTTTTTGAAGATGCCAAAACATAAATAAGATACAACATAAAGTGCATAAAAAGATGATTGAAAGAATTTGACATTTTATTGAATGTATCATTCAACACATTCATGTACTTACAATGTTTTTATGTATTTATAAGTATTGTAAAAATACAACAAAAATATTATTGCAGCTCACTTCAACGTCTCTGCTGCTTCCTTCTTCTTTCTTCATCTTCGTCTCGCCTACGGAGATCTTCATCCTCTTTGCTCATATTCTCCTCAGCTTATCTTATTTTCTTCCTATCATAATGTCTTCTCCACTTCTTTTCATACTCTCCCTCCTACCTTGCATTATCTTCTTCATATTTTCGAGCAAGCTCATCAGACTTAGGGGAAACTTCTAAATTTGCAAGTTCTCAGTAGCCTAACCAGTATTCCTTGTCCTTTTTTAGAGGATCTACATATATGATTCTAGAAGGTCTTCTTGATGGAGAGCTTCTACCTCTCCCGTCAGACCTAGAATCCCTTCCTCTTCCTCTGGCAGGGTCAGCTCCTCTAGGAGTACAACTTGGCTTAGCCCTTGAAATCTGCTCACTCTTTGATGAATGAGTCTGCTGCTTCTTAGCTAAATCAACATTTGCAATCCTTTTTTTCCAGTATAGTTTCCATGCTCGTTCCAAGTCCATCCCCTAGAAATATTCTTTTCAACAAAGAATGTCAAACTCTTCAACAGATCTTACCACTAGCTGAGTTAGGGGAGTGACTTCTTCACTTGTAGCTTTGACCATGCACGTTGGCTAATTCTTAATTCAGCTTTTAGCTTATTAACTCTGCCACCCACCTGGCCTTCTTTCAATTTCTTCAATTTGACTTTGTTCTTCTTTTTTGACTTCGCTTCAGCTGACAGCTCTTCTGGCAGCTGAGAGTAGAGAAGAGGTGGATGTGCCTTTGGTTGTTTTCAAAATTATTTTCATGGGGGTCTTCTCAGATGTATCTTCCCCCTTTTTGGTATCATCATGTTTTGAGAGAGTAGAAGTCGACCGAAGGAGAGAATCTAACTTTGCATGATTGATGGAGTCTGCAGTCCTCTGCTCGGAGTGGAGTGCATGAACTTTGTCTTAATTTTCTAAGAATTCATCTCTCAAGATGCCTCTGTATGCTCCATTTGCTTATTAAATTGTAACTTGAGTAGCTCCATATCTGTGAGATGGTTGTGTTCCATTCTGTCAATATTGTTTCTCTGTCTCTGCTGAAATTGTACTTGTTCAGCACCCCACATCACCAACTTTGAGAAAAGTGATCTAAAGTACCCAACTTGATCACTGCGAAGTGCCTTCGTCTGTGTAGTCCATTCTCTGATTCATAGCATAGCTCCTCGAATGTCCCCAGAAATAGTAGAATCATGATTGCCCATCATCTGGTTAAGTGCATCGAACCCTCTTTCTATAGTCTCCATTTCCTTGCACATATCTCAGAAGGGCCTTCGGAAGTTGGCTGCTCAGGAGAGGAATCCTGAGGTAGGAGTGACTCGATGTCATGGCCAAATGGGACATTCTCAAGTTGTTTGCAGCCTGGAAATAAGTGGGGTCTAGTTGAACATGGAATCTTGAAGCTTCCTCTGCAATATCAGCTTCGAGAGGAACTTCATCATGGTAGGGGAACTCCAGCATCTCAAACATGCCAATAGGTTCAAAAGAAGGTCACACTCCTCCGTTTGGAGCACTTCTCTCTTCACCCTGGCCAACAACTCTGTTTGCCTCAATTGTTTGAGCTTCATTGGCAGTGGCATCTATGGAAGCCTGCCGAGCTGATGCCTCAGTTGCCTGAACAGCAACATTGGCAACAATAGAATCTTCCTTTTGAGAAATATGTGCCTCAGTTGCTCAGCAACACCATGGGCAAGTGATGGCACCATAAGGGGTGGTCCATCAACCAAGACAAATTTATTTGAGGCTTTTAACTTTACTTACCTCATTTTTGCATCTAATTCCTTATCTTCTAGATAAGGAATTGTCTTCAATGTCTTGGAATTCATCATCTGAGTCATGTAAGGCCTCGATCTCAATTGGTTCAGTTGACTCAGACTCTGGTAAATTAGGAAGCGCCTTAGAAACATTCACACTTCCCCTGGCAGTCTCAACCACCATGGGGTCTTCAGCAACCTTAACATCAGTCTCAACCACTGCAAGGACTTCAAGAATCCCTGCTACAGACTGAGTTGCAGCTGCGTCTTCATTGTTGGCATCCTTAGAGTCCTCAACAACAAGAATTGCACTTTCAAGACCAGCATTCTTAATTGTCATGGTCCTCCTACTTCCATCCCGTGCCTCAGTTACAAGAATTTGGACATCTGTAACTTCATTGGCCTTTAGTGTTGTTAAAAAAATTCCAGGGCCCTTGTCGGCGGGGTCCCTGTGCGGCGGCACCACGTACACTGCCCCAGGGTCGCCCCTGTTTGGAGAACACTGCTAACTTTGTGGAAGAGCTTCTAGAGGTTTAAAAGATGGTATTATGTTCAAACTTCCTTCCCTTGATCTCATTGTTAATGATGAATAATCACAATCGACAGCTTTGAGGTGGCTGCGCCATTTCTGTGAAGTGTTTGATGCTCATAAACCTCAACGTGTTTTAAGATGTACTCATGCAGTCCTATTTAAGCTGATGTTTTTGCCTCATCTTTACCAGGATCTGTTGTAAAGGCTGATCATAACATCTATATGTTGGATATATTAACCAAAGGTTTAGTTAATGTATTACAGAGTAACTTGGCATAGTGGGTGTGATGCTTTTTATATTCCTCATGTTCATGAGTTAAAATCCCAATAGAAGCAAATATCAATTTTTTTTTTGCCTTTCTATCTAACTATTTGGTTTTCTTTTTTGCATTTCTATCTAACTATATATATATATATATATATATATATATATATTTTTCTGCAAAAAAAGTAAGTGAATGTTTTCTTTTTTGCCATTCTATGTCTACCGTTTCCGTTGATAGTTCTAGCAACCAATGTAAGAAAAACAAAAATAGTGAGGCAATAGTTTTGAAGGTGAAGGAGGTCGACCTTAAAGAGCCCCTCAACCATAAATAAATTTTATGGTGTGGAATTATATAGGCTTCTGGCAGTCCTGCAAGATTTAACTTTGTTAAACATGGCTTTAAATAAAGTTTTATATAAGAAATCCTTATCCATATTATCTCGGTTAGATTTCTTTCTATCCTCATTTGTCCATTCGCTTCTTGGTTTCTCCACTTCTGTAGGCCTTTCAGCAACATCTCTTGTTGCTCTTATAGTTGTGTTCATCTTAGTGATTTTAATGGGTCCATCTTCTATGACAAACCATATTTCATCATGTAAAGCGGAGAGATGTGTCTGCATGCGAATCTTCCAATCATGAAATTCTTCAATGGTAAACATGGGAATACGGGGTAGATTTTCATCCATGATAATAACTCTGAAAGAAACATTTGAAAACTTCAATTGTTGATGCTTTTAAAAAGAAGGAGATCTAGTTTAATAACTAGCGCGGAGGTTCTTTGAACAATCACTCTGATACCACTTGTAGGTCCCAAGGGGTGTGAGTTAAGTCTAGAATGGGGGGTTAGATAGACTTAACCAAATTTTTTATTTTAAATACAAATCAGAGTTTCACAAGAAAAAATCTAAGTCTCTTGAGAGATAGCTGGGTCAAACTTCAGCAGGAGAGTTAACCACTTAACAAACTCTAAGAGAGTTGTTGATAGAATAACTCAGCTGAGTGAAGTTAGCTTTTTATAAATTCAGTTTTCTTGGTTTTTATAGAATAACCACTTATTTTTAAACTTGTTTTTATCAGTTGGATAGAAAATATTGAGAAAGTAAATAAATTGCAAAATTTAGGTTAAAAGACACAAATTTTTATAGTGGTTCGAGGATGAGGAAATTTCTCTACTCCATTCTTGTCCTACTCCAGGAGGAATTTACTAATGGAACTATAATTTTGTTACAAAAGTAGAAATAGTCCGAGCAAGCCTTGATCAAATAGATGGTTTCACTCCTAGGACTCCACTCTTTGCAAGGCAGCTGCCTCACTACTTCAGCTCTTCAATTCTTCCGAACTTGATCACTTAGCCTTCCATCGGATTTGAATAAGGTTCAAACTAGAACCTCACGGAACATCATTCACTTCTTGGAAGAACAAACTGCTTTGTTCTTGAAAACAAGTTTCCTCTTCAACTTTGAAGTAGGATTTCTATCTTTCACAAAGATGTGTTGGATAAAATCACTTCGAGTTATAGGCCTGAGGAATGAGAATTTTCCTTGATAGAGTAATGGAGATTTTTGCTCGATTGCTTGTGCTGTGTCACTTGTTTGTTCTTGCCTCTCTTATCTCTCTCTGAAATTCCTCAGCCTCTTATAGTGAGAGTTTGAAATTTGTCCTTTGAAGAGATAGACAAATTCAAACTTTACTTCTTGTTGGTTGACTTGACTTGTTCCGAAAATTTTTGATGTTGACCCAACCTTTGTAATAACTACCTGCAGGCGTCTGAAATGTACGAGTTCTGCAAGCATTCTACTGGTTCCTGCTACTTGAACTCTTTCAGTAAGACAACTTTTAAAGTTTACAGGTCTATTTCTGCCAAAATGTGTAAGTCTTGACTTTTCTTCACAATGGACTTGTTCAGCTTTCTCAAAGTCCTTCAGCTGATTTACCCTAGAAGTTGAGTCTTCTCCTTATTTCTTGGGTGACTCTGCTGTAAGACTTCTGAAACACACAACTATTGCACTTGACTGAAGTAATTCTTGACCACTCAGCTATGACTCAGCTAAATCTTCTTTGCATTATTCAGCAAGTCTTGTGCATCTTCAACTTATCTGTTTGACGACTCAGCTAATATTCTAACTATTACAAGTTGAAATAACATATAGAATTTGGGGTGCCAATTTTCTAATTCTAAGTTTTCTAAGCATCATAAAAATCTATACAATAAATTTCCTAAGAAAGATCATCAGAGGATGACTTGCTTTTAGAGTCTGTCTGCAGGGAATTCCAAACACCATTATAAGGATCCAAAAAATCCATCAAATTTCGTTTCAACAAATTTATCATTACTTTTGTTATTATACATAGTGAAAGAGCAATTATTAAGTGGAATTTGTACCATACATAGATCATTAATGAAATTGTTGAATGATACAAAACTAGAGCTCACTCTAGTAGTGCCTCTTTTTTTACTCACAACAACGGATATCGTTGAAATCCCCTCCCACAAACCAAAGACAATCCCATTTATATTTTGCATGTATAAGAAAATCCCATTGAAGTTTTCTAGTCATACTATCAGTGCTTGTGTACACAAAAATAGCTTAGTAAGGGTTATGGTATCCATACTTGAAAAACTGAACTTCCTAGCAAAAAGATCTAGAAATAACCCGAGACACAAGAATCAAATCTCTCCAGCGCACAAGTAGACCCCCACTAAGTCCCACAGGGTCAACACATTGTCATATATCACCAATCCAGCTAAAATAGTCTTAACCATTTCAACTACATTGGTAGCAACAACATCTTCAGTCGACTCACCATCGCCTCCAAACACCAAATTTTCTTTGTCTCCTACAGCCTCCTCCGACCTGGATGTAGTGTGATCAGCTTTCCCCTCAGCTGGCTCACTAATTGATTCTTTAGCAACGGGGTTAGCTATCACCGGAGACTTGGCTATTTCACTTGAATGTTCAGCCAATGTAGCAGTTGTGTCAACAACTTCCGTAGGGCGTGGCTCCGTTGGGTTACCCTCTTCAGCTGCTTCTTTCCCAACATCATCATCATTCTCCCTATTCTTTTATCCCTCTGAGTGAGCTGGTGAGGTAGTTGCATCAAGATCCCTTACCACTTCGATAATTACAGGGGTTGGAGAGATAGAGATAGAAGATTCTCCAATACCCCTGAGCATAGATTGCTTGTGCAGCTCACGGGAATATTGCATCACCTGTCTCAACTGATTCTTCTCAACATAGTCAGCTCCTTCAATGAGCTTGACGTTACTGTTGTTGGCATATTCGAGAGCCTCTTCTCGAATATTAGGATTTGAGAAGGGGCAAATATGTGGCTCAAGTGCCTTAGCCTTCTCCAGCGCCTTTGCTTTTGCAGCCTCATTCTTCTCAAACAAAATTTTTGTGCAGTAGAGTGAGTCAATGCCACAGCGTATTCTTCCTCCTCGATCATATATAGTCTCATAAAATGGACTCGGCTGGCACTCAGCTTCCATAGACTCCATGCACGTAGCCTTTCTTCAATGTCAGGATATGCTAGGGATCCTAGTTCTTCATGGGCGATAGGGTCTGGGATACGCTCTTCAGCATAAGTATTTTGATAAGCCTTCTTTGTCCAATCATTTCCTCATTATGAACCATTTTTCTCTGAGGGCTTTGGCCAGCAGCTGAGCTATTTTGAGCTTCTTCAGCATCAGTTTTCTGTTCACCCTTTTTCGTCCAATCATTTTCCTTTGTTACAGGGTGGACAATAACTTCTGTTGTGTTTGCTTCAGCTGTGACTGTTGTAGCTGTTTCAACAACCTCTACTGCAGCATACTTCTTCACAAGACATCTCTTGGAGCTCCACTCCATTGGGCTTCTACCTCCTTCCTATGGGATTTTTCAAGCAGGACTTGGAAGGTTGACTCTGTTGTAGTAGATTCAGCTGCAAGGTCTTTAACAACTTTGGCAACTAACTCTTCTTCATCTCTCAAACCAGTAGTGGCCTGAGTCTTCTACTTCTTTGTAGTAGCCTTCCTTGGTGTAGCTGTCCTCCATTTCTTTGTTACTTTAGGAGCAACAACAGTAGGTTCTGGGGAGGGGACCGAGGCAGCTGTGTCCTCGGAAACATGCTTAGCTAATTCCCCCTTAGAAGCATCAGTCTTCTTTGCATAGGCCTTCTTTTAGGCAGCTGAAAGGTTCACTTTAAACATCCTCTTGTTCGCATGGAAGGGCTTCCCTTTGCAAAGGGGCACCCTTCTTCTCCAACAGATATACCCAGGGTAGCCCATAGCCCAGAGAATGAACGAACATCCCTTCTGCCAGCTTCACTTTGTTAACGTTCTGGCACACTTTCTCGAATATGAACTAACTCTTGTTCATCTCCACCTCCACCTCCTCCATAATAGCATTCATAAAAGTCATCTTAGCTTGGGACAACTGATTGTATGACCCAAACTTCATAACCATAGACTTGGCCACCAAATCCATCAATTTGTGGTACTTTTCCTTGATAGCCTTCTTCGTGGCTGAGTGATCCAGCGTTCCAGCCACCTCCTTCTTGGCTATCACTTTCCATGTCTTCATGAGATCGAACTCATGACTACTCAAATCCTTGAGTCCGCAGTTTAGAAGATGCAGGTACTTTGTCAAGTCGGCTTCCACCAACTTGATCTCCTTGCCATTCAACAAAGAGTGAATGCCATCATCATTAACGACAGCGTTCACGTAGAACATTGCAACCACCTCCTGGAAGGTTTGTGTCATCTCCAGAGAGAGAAACTTCTTAAGCCCAGACTTTTCAAGGTGTATGGCTATCTTCTGGGCTAACTCATTATCATCAGACTGCTTGGCAGATTACTTGGGAGCCATTTGAGATTTCTTGAGAATTTTTGGAAGGACTATAAAGGGTTTTTTGATGCGGAGAATACTTGAGAATTTGGAAAGTTTGAGAGTGAAAGTGAGGAGAGAGGAACCAATTTTGGTTATATATATATATATATATGAGATGTGAAAGGACATTTTTGAAATCTCAACGATTTGAAAGTTGATCAGTGATTAGGATTAAACAGGGCAAAAGGTTTTAATTGCATTGTAATTAATGCGTCTGCATTTATATCCAATCATGAGTTACTGTGGCAGCTTTTACTTCGCTGCATATAATGTTTCTGACGTCATGTGTCAACATTCCCACATAATTACAAACGACCTCATTTTGTTACTTAGCTCATAAATGAGTCAATTTTCTTCATTTATGACTTGACTCTACTTCTCTCTTCCTTTTATTTGACTGAATAAGACTCAGTTGTTCAACTAACTCGATTCTGCTGAGCAACTGTAAAGGTTGTTTCACCCTTTTGGATGAGTGAAACTCTTCTGAAATGTAATTATCTCATCTATTACTCTGCTGAATGAGTCTTCTAAGCATATTAACTTAGCTCAATCAAACCAAACTCATTCTTAAGTTCTTCAAATCTTGATTCACATAAGGGCTTCCTGAATATATCAGCTAACTGTTTCTCAGTTGATATGATTCCAATGTGATGTCTTTCTTCTCAATATGATCTCTTATGAAATGTTACCTGGCATAAATGTTCGTTGTTCTTGAGTGAAACACATGAATTTGAGTGATTGCAAAGGCACTTATGTTACCACACATAATTGGAATTTCTTTCTCTTCAATGTCATAATCTCTGAGGTGTTGTGTCATCCATAAAACTTGGGCACAACAGCTGCATGTAGCAATATATTTAGCCTCAGTTGTAGATGTAGCTATTGAATTTAGTTTCTTGCTGAACCAAGAAACTAATTTGTTTCCAAGCAATAGACAAGTAGCAAATGTAATTTTCATGTCAACTCTACATCCAACATAGTCTGAGTGTAGGTATCCAATCGCTTGAGTCCACCTTCTTTTGGATACCATAAGCCAACTTATTGGCTACTTTTCAAAAATCTCAGAATTATCTTAGTTGTAGTCATATGACATTCTTTAGGAGCAGACTGAAATCTGGCACATACACCTACTGTAAAGGTTATGTCTGGTCTGCTTGTAGTCAAGTAGACCAATGATCCAATAAGTGTTCTATATCTTGTCTGATGAACTGGCTTTCCACATCTATATCCATCTCGACAGAAGTATTCATGGGAATCTTGATAGATGACTTCTCTTCCATACCAAATTTCTTCATTAAATTTCTGGTATATTTGTTTTGACTTATTAAGGTTCCATCCTTCATTTGCTTTACTTGAAGACCTAGGAAGAAACTCAGCTCTCCCATCATACTCATCTCGAACTTCCCTTGCATAAGGTTTGAGAATTTGTCACACAGGTCTTTATTTGTGGATACAAAGATGATATCATCCGTATATATTTGAACAAGTAGTATACTCTCTCCATCTTGATTTCGGAAGAGTGTTCTATCAACTTTGCCTTTGGTGAATCCATTCTTTATAAGAAACTGAGAAAATGTATCATACCATGCCCTTGGTGCTTGTTTCAAACCGTACAATACTTTCTTGAGCTTGTACACCTTGTCTCCAATAGTTTTCTGCTCAAAACCTGGAGATTGTCCCACATAGACTTCTTATTCTAAAAGTCCATTCAAAAATGCAGTCTTCACATTCATTTGATAAACTGTAAAGTTATTGTGTGCATCATAAGCAAGAAAGATCATTATTGCTTCTAATCTTGCAACAGATCAAAAGTTTCATCAAAATCAATTCTTTCTTCATGACATTATAAGAAAAACTCTAATGATTGGGAGCTAGAAATTATCCCATTGATGCTGATTGAAATCCTCAAACAAAAAACATTTTGATTCTAAAAAAAAGCATATTTTAAAAGCAAAACCTAAACAATTATTCTAGATATTATCCTAGATATGTGAACCATCACACTCAAGCACCTAGACACATAACACAATATCAATACACCAATGTGAAGCTTACATGCACCTAATGTTTACAAAGCAAAAGGATAGCTCTATATGGAACAAACACCTAAGACATTTGCTAGCGTTCATTATGATTATTGCACAAGAAAGGTGGAAACCACTTAGAGTTAAATCGTTTGACTATAGGTCATTAGGGTCATTTTATATTTCTAACTCCTTAGGACCGAAACAAATATGAGTATGTAATGTTTAAACTCTTTTATGCAGGTTCATAGAACAGCTGACTGCCAATGAACTTGTACATGGACAATGGTTATTCTAGATAAATGATTAGCAATTAGAGTCATCTATCAGGCTTCAAAGAGGAAAGAGCAGGAAAAGTCAAATTTGAAGGAAATGAAGCTCCGAGAGAAATAAAAGGAATTGGTTCGATCAATAAAAATGGTCTGGAAATAAAAAATATGAAGGACTCAACTGGTCTAAAAAATGGTCTATAAATAAAAAATTAGTTCTATCAAGAAGGACTCAACTTTAATTTGTTAAGCATAAGTCAATCATATGGAAAGGGATACACAATTGGACTCAATATGGGAAGATGAAAAATCAAGGATACAAAAACCAATGAAATTATCCTATCAGGCATAAGAAAAAAAAACATGTATATTTTAGATTGGGCTACTGTAACTCCAAGTATTTGTCTGGTTGCCAGAGTAGTACAGAAGCTACTTGGTTATGGCACAAAGAAACTAAGTCATTCAAATTTTAAGACATCAGCAAGCTTGCAAAAAGTCATGTGGTAGAAGGTCTTCCAAACTTAGAGTACAAAAAGAAGAACATATGTGATGCTTGCCAGAAAGTAAATTAGATAAAGTCATCTTTCAAAAAGAAAATCAATCTATTCGGACTTGATGATCCTGCAAGTATAGGTGGGAAAAAGTACACTCTAATAGTAATGGATGATTACTCCAGGTATACATGGACCATATTCATGTGTTAGAAGAAGGAAACATTGCAAAAGTTACCACGTACTTATGAAGAAAGTTCAAAATGAGAAAAGTCAAACCATCATCAAGATAAGATCAGATAGACAAACTGAATTTGTCAATGGGATAATCACTTAGTATTATAATGAAAATTAAACTTCTCATGAACTCTCAGCTGCAAGAACTCCATAGCTGCATAGAGTAGCTAAAAGAAGGAACACAACTCTCAAGGAGGGTGCAAGGACCATGTTGGCTGAAGCTGGTTTACCAAAAATGTTTTGGGTTGAATCTATCGACGTAGCCTTCTATTCTCAAAATATATGCATGATCAACAGAAAATTGGACCCTTTGTGAGATATGAGTAGGAAGGAAACAAAATGTTGGATACTTTCATATTTTTGGAAGCAAATGATTTATTCATAATAATGAAAAGGATCAGTTGAAAGCCTTTGATGCTAAAGTAGATGAGATAATATTCATGGGTACTCATCTAAAAGCAAAGCATTCAGAATTCTAAACTAAATAACTATTGTCACGGAAGAATCAATCCATGTGGTTTTTGACCAAATATCTATCCAAGAGACATTGATGATATAACTTACAAGCAAAATCAGCTGACTATTCAGAAGCAACCCTACATCGAGATAACCTCCAAAAGGATCTATGTAGAAGAAGATGGGACAACTAAATCCTAAAAGGAACAAGAAGAGACACAGATGGACACAGGTGATCAAGGAGAGACTCATCAAGAATACTTAACTCATCATCAAATCAACCCATCTCACTTACTCCAACCTAATGTGGGATGGCTCAGAGACTATCCACCTGAACTTATTATTGGAGATATTAGAGAAGGAGTAAGAACAAGATCAAGAGTCCAATATGAAACAACATTTGCTTGCTTTATATCTAAAATAGTACCCAAAGATGTGTCGAATGCCCTTGAAGACACACACTGAATTCTACTATGCAAGAAGAGCTAAATCAATTTGAAAGGAACAAAATATGAGAACTTGTTCAAAGGCCATCCCATCAAACATGTTATTGGAACAAAATGATTATTCAGGAATAAGATGAATGAGGATGGCATTATTGTCAGAAACAAAGCGAGATTTGTAGCCAAAGGGTATTGCCAAGAAGAGGGCATATATTTTGATGAAACTTCTGCACTAACTGCTAGATTAGAAGCTTTCAAAAAAATTCTAGCATTTGCATCTCTCAAGAACTTCATTTCTACCAAGTAGATGTGAAGAGTGATTTTTTAAATGGTTTATTAGAACAAGAAGTCTATGTGGAGCAACCTCCAAGTGTTGAGCAGAAATCTATTTCAGACAAAGCGTACAAGTTGAACAAAGCTTTATATGTGTTGAAATAGGCTCCCAGGGCATGGTATGAAACACTTTCACAATTTCTCACTGAAAATGGATTTACCAACGAAAAGGTTGACAAAACCTTATTCAGAATTCAAGATAGAGAAAGCATTTTGCTTGTGCAAATCAATGTGGATGATATAAACTTTGGATCTACACTCACCTCAAACATTTTTTGCATGAGCTTTGAGGATTTGTCACATAACTGGATACAAAGATGACATCCACATCGATTTGCACAAGTAGAATACTTTCTCAATTTTGGATACAAAATTGTGCATTTCAAGTCTTCATATTATAAATCTTGATAATTAATGTTTGTTTTGCATTTTTCTCCATCTCTGTTTTGATGACGAAACTGTTGTTCCTCGTAGCGGTGAATGACTTACTTGAGACCTAATTCATATAAGTTCTAAAAAAATTTGCTTTTCTAGTGAAATCTTGTGAAGGCCTTCATACATAGGTGTTTCAAACTACTCATTGCTTCTGTCTTGAGCAGCTGAGCTTACATGCAGTCCACCATACGAAGCCTTAGGCTTTCAATCCTGTATTTCTAAGACTTTTCCAACTCAGTCATCTCAACTCGAGTATTCTCTATCAGTGAATGAGGTCTAGGAGAATTGGCAGGTGCGGATGCAGGTGATACGATAATAGATGTTGAGGGCATACCTTCCCCCTTTTTGGCAGCATCAAGAGAGACATGGAAGTTTGAAATTAGAAAGTCCAGGTTCATATTCATCATTGAGTCTGTAGCTGAATGGTTAGCACTTAATTCAGTCAGCTGTTTTCGAATGCCTTCGGCCTTCAAACATGAGATTGAACTCAACCTCCATATGTACAAAAATGTATCAATTTTAATTTTAGCAGCATCAAATATGTTTCTTTGTTGTTATTCATCATTGCAAAGTTGTCCATCTGATGTTGTTGAAATGCAACATAATCGTTCTCCCAGAGGAGCAGTTTGTCATTCAATTTCTCAAAGGCTTCTCTTTGTTGATTCTAGAGCTTAATGGTTTTCAAAATCCATTAATTTATCCTAATAATCCATTGGCATCTCGATGAATGTCAAAGCAGTGGGAATGTTAGGGATATTCAAAGAGGAAGAAGCAATCCAAAGACTCCAAGAGGCAGAGGTAGTGGTAGAGGTTCTTATGTCATTCCAGGTCCCCGAATAAGATTTGCCAGATATTAGATATGTAGTAAGGATCATTCTGTATTGTTAAGAGATGATGCTGATGATCAAAAAAGAAGGAGAACCAGGCCTAGAAGATAGAGGAAATGGCAGTTTTGTTTTTGTGCATTTCGGATGTTAATATATTCCTTGTAATGTAACATGTGTACATGTGCTAAAGTGCATGGAGAAACTCAATAAAATATATTTTTTTTTCAATTTTATATTTCAGAGCACAGTTGTTGTAAATAGTTTTGGCATCATCAACAAGGAGGAAATTGTTAGGAAATTTATGTGTAAAGATTTTGATAATTCTTAGAAAACTGACATTAGAAAGTTGGCACCCCGAAATTCTTGAAATGGTGTTTTTGTAATGGATATGATATTAGCTGCTCAAATCAACTAAGTCAAAGTTCAGAAGAGTCTCAGATGACATGTTGAAAATGTTCAAAAGATATCTAACTAAGCCACTCAAGGATTAGTAGACTTTTAGTTGGGTAGTAATGTTGTGAGAAGACTATCAACCAAGGTAAAGTAGTACATAAGACTATTGGAAAACCAGATGAGTTGAAGTCGGAAGACTATCAGAAGACTTGTCATCAGAAGTCTATCAAGATCAGTCAAGTCAGGGGTAAAGCAGTTGTACAACTCAAGTGAACTGGGCTTATATCCGTTGCACTCGTATGAAAAGGATTTTCATTTGATGAAATTAAAAGTACCTTGTTTGACCTAAATAGTGTTGAGCATTTGACGAAGTCTAAAGGGAGGTAACTAATTGGAAGTCCCTGTAAGTGTGCCAGTCTCAAAATGCTGCAAATATGAGGCAAAACAACATGAAAGCTCAACATGAAGCTAGAAGAAAGGACATGCCAACTGTCCAATAATGTAATTTGAAATATGTCATTCTTTTCAATAAGCAAATTCTATCACAAGCGTATAAGATGAGGAAATGGTTCAAAGACACAATCTAAGAAATAAAAACCATTCGAAAATCTTTCTCAAGCTAAAGCTCAAATCCTTAAGCTTCATTAAGACACGTGAATCTAGTGTGTGTGACAGATAAAGGTTGCTAAATCAGTTGAAGAGCAAAAGGTTTGAAGAACAAAATTGGGGTGATTCTGTGAAAAATTTGGTACAAGACTGCAAGAGGGTTGGGTGAACAAATCATGTGAGTTTTATTGAGCAAAGTAGCTAGAGGTTGTGTGCGCAAATCTAATGAAGAGTTGTGATCTAGGAAATGGGTTGTATTAAACTAAGCTGCTCGAATTGATTGTACTTTATATCAAACCACTGTAAAAATTTGTGTCTAATTACTTTCTGCGATTAGAATCCTGGAGATTTAATATTGATATTCTGCTCATCAAAATAACTCATTAGAACTCACTGTGTTGATTGCTAAAACTGAAAGGTGCAAGTCTTCCGTTGTACTTAATTTAAAACTTTATTTTGTAAAAGTTACAACTTTTCAGCTAAGTTACTCCATCAGCAGCTCTGCGAAGAGTTCTATCTAGTGGTTAATTCTCATGCTGAGTTTCAACTTAACCATTTTCGTACTCTAGTTTGAAATTTGTAGAAATTATAAAGTCTATTCAACCTCCCTTCTAGACTTTACCTTGACATCTTTGGGACCTACAATGTTAAAACTTGAGTAGTATGATGACACTTAATCAATCAACAAACCATATTAGAAATCACATAGTATTAAAAATAACTCCACGTTTTTTAGAGTGCTTAGATTTCTCAACCTTAATACACGAGGCCACACCCAGAGAGTGTGAGGCCCTAGATTGTTTTTACTGTAGACGACACTATCACGAATATTTATCTGATATAATATTTTAGTATTCCATTAGTTATTTTTAAATTCACTATTTATTTTGCATAACATATTATGTTAATGGATTTAACATCGCTTATTTATTACCTAACGACATGATATTACTATTTGATTTATGTTTGTTACTTAATTCTTATAATTCAATGACTATTATCAATTTTCATCTTGGTTTAGAAAAAGTATTATTCACAATTCATTCTCTAGAATTTGAAAAATAAAAATCTTGTCGTTTTTTTACGATGACGATACTTATATTTAGTTATTTTTCATTAAGCTACCATTGCACAATAGTTTAAAAATGATTTCTATTTTGATACACTTAGTATTATTGTGTAAAACTATTATTTTTAATTTGAACAACTACTTCTCAATTTTTTAGATTTTGAATTAAAAATACAATTGAAAATATTCTATACGATAACTCAATATCTCTACTCAAAATCTATTATCTTGGTTTATAAATATTGTATTATAAAATTTTAAAATTCTTAGAATAATATATAGTAGTTCTTAAAACTATTTCAAATAAATGCGAGTTTATGCTTATGAAGAAACTATTTCATTTTTATGATCTACGAATTTTTAATATCTTAACAAAGATAATTTGCCTATGTCTATTAACTTTCAATGCGATATCATGACCAATCCAATTTCTTTCTTGAGCACTAGCTATTGATTTTTTTTGTGGTAAAATATTCATTTATATATTTTATAATTTTCGAAATTGATATTAAATATTTCAAGATAATTTTATAATTTAATTAACTGCTTGATTGGTATTATTGACTCGTGCACTATTGGTTCTAATTTTATTTAGTACCTTAGATGATAAGCGATGATACTACTTGGGAATTATTATACACCTTATAAACTAGATGACTTATTATATAAGTGATATATAACTTATGAATAAGGAGCTTCATTTGGAATAAGTGATTACGGAATCGATAAGTGATTGTGGGATTAATAAATGATTTTTTTTTGACATGATAATTAGTACCAATAATCACCATTTCAGACAAAAAAAAAGGAAAATTGGAGGAATAATGGATGATGTGGTCGGCCAAGGGAGATCAAATGCAAGACCAACTTTAAATCCTCATATTCAACATTCTTCCACATAAAATATTACAACTCTTATCCTCATTTCCCCACTTTCATATTTCTTTAATTCATTCAAACCTCACTCACAAAACACAACATATTCTTCTTGATTTCTTATTCTTATTCCCCACACAAACTTGTCTCCCAATACAAAGAGGACCACAAACAAACAAGACAAAAAATAGGAGTGCAAGTGTGCATATTGTTCTTACAATTCGGCACCACTAGAAAGAAAGAGAGTTTTGTTCATTCACTAGGCCCCTCAATTTTTTTTGTCTCTCTACCCTTTCACACTTGGTCATTTTCTCTAAACAACAAGCAAAAAGAAAGAACACTTTATTTCTAGAGCTAGAGGGCCAAAAACTTCCAAGAAAAATAGGTAAGGAATATTTTACTTCTACCCTTCATATTTCTAACTTTAAACACATCTCTCGCTTTCCTAACTTGGCTTTAAGTGGTATTTTAGAAGCTTCAACTACCTACAAGTCAAGATAAGTAAAGATCCATTTTGACTTTAGTACCTTAAAATATGGATTTTGAACCATGTAGGGGTTGACCTAAGGCGTTGGGTCTTGATGTTGGAAGCTTGAATGATATGTTAATGCATGTTTATGTACTTGGAATTTCATTTTATATTTGCTTTATATTCTGGAAAACTTGAAAATACATTAAAAATTAAGCTATTGGACATGCAAATTTTGTAAAGTTGGAGGACTAAAGTGCAATTTTAAAAACTATGAAAAGGGACCTCTATAAATATCAAAAATTAGAACTCTACTCAAGTAAATTTATTATAGTGTAAGATAATAACAAAAGTTTAAAGGTTTGAGTTAAGAAAATCAACCCTTGAGAGTTTAAGGACTCAAATGAGCAATTTTGAAAGTTTAAGGACCAAAATAGAATTTTTAAAACTGTTCAGGGACTTTTTTGTAAAAATCAAAAAAATTAACTTGTTTTAACTGAAAAACTTATATTCTGAGTAAATAACAAAAGTCAAAGTATTTGAGTAAAGAAAACCAATTTTCGAAACTTTGAGGACTAAAGTGAAAATAATTCCAACACTCAAGGACTAAAATGAAATTCCCAGAAATTGTAAAGCCCGTGTACATGGAAAATCACTTAATCTTAATTTTTTAACATTTTGAAACCATGGTTCATGTTTCATAACAAACGGACCTCAAATAAGCCCTAAAGGACAAAATCAAAATTGGACATGAAATAGAATCTTCAAAAGTTAGGGAAGTAAACTGAGACTTTTTCAAAACTACTTTTGTCCTAATATTTCCTTGTCCTAAGTAATATTTTAAAGTTGGAATCATATCAAAAGCCCTTCCGGTTTGTGAGTCCAAAAATGATAATTTTGACAAAAAGCGAACCAAAATGAAATTTCCTTAAAACTCGAACCCCAACCCTTTAAAAAACTGATTCTGTAGGCAATTTCAAAAATTTATAAACTGACCTTACATGTTTTCGATGTCGAGACCAAAACTCATTCGATTTCAAACCCGATAAATACTAGTTTTTTCAAAACGGGGCTACTTATGAAAATTTTCTTTTTTTTTCAAGGGCCCCAAATAAATTATTTTCTTTTTACAACCTTGGAATTTAATTAATTATATTTAATTCTATATTATTAGTTTTCTTAAAATTTCTGGACCTTAACGGACTCCTTACCCGAATCTTACGCATTACGTGTGGCGACTTCCTCGCCTTATAACAATTTGAACTTTGAACGGGGTTGAAACCTCACGCATAATATACCAAGTCCACCAAATCATTAAAAGCATGGATTATCCTTCCGATAATTAGCTTCATTTAACATATTTACACCGCCAATGATACCGCACACTCGCGTAAATAAATTTAACTTATTTACATTTTGTATTGCTCTTGTATGAATCGTATGTTGTATTCGAATGCCTTGTTGATATTTTATAACTCTGTGAACCTACTCGCTTGAGTTAACTTGGTGTGCCAATCTCACAGTCAGACTGGACTAGTCGCGTGTTGGAACCGGGCAGCTCGATTGTTATTCCATTACCGGCCCCACCGTCCTAATCCTACCACTGTGACAATACGGGCTGCCCACAACTCGCCTAATCCACGATAAGGTATAATCATGATTATGATAATATGGGCTTAGCTAGCCCCATCGTGGATGTGTTGTACCTAGGGGTGATAAGGTGAATTGGACCTCGTGCCATCTTGCTCGGGGAGTTACAAGAAAGAATGAATGAATCGTTGTCTGATCCACATGATTCTAGAGTTACTCGGACCCGTTTACTTGCTTGAGTTGGCGTTACATTTTGTACGCAACCACTACTTGAATTATTTGGGTTGGTGTTGCATTCTGTATGCAACCACTACTTGAATTGCTCGAATACCATTCATGGTGCTTGAATGTTCATGAACTATTTTCAACAGTTATATACTACTATATTATTTCGGATCATCACGTTGCTTGTGAATCGTGTGTGACGCACGCACCATGAATCATGCATTCTTTTATATAAATGATTTCTTGCATTAATATAAGCCACACATACACACGAATACCCATCCACTGAGAATTTTTGTCTCACCTCTACCTTTTCAACGACCAGATAGTGAACCACACGTTGAGGACGTGAATGAGGACGATCAAGATACGGAGTGACACAGGCCCTAGTTGTCCAGTATAATGATAATTTTCTACTTAGTGTTGTTGTTGGATAATTTATTTTGGGTTAATGAATGTTGAATTTTATTCAGACTGGAACTTAAGAATCTCCGCTGCTACGTTAGACTCCGATTTGGAATGTTTTATTGAATGGTTGACTATTTAGGTATTAATGATGTGCAAATCCTTTGTTGGTGTGGTTTAATAACCGATTTAAGTTATTGATCACAATATAGTCCGTTTGGGGCGTGACAGAGAGAAAATAATACACTAATTAGAACATAGTTATTACATAATATGGTTTTACCGAATATAAAGATCTATCTTTAAACAAAGACCACCTCTTGTATTCAACTAATCCTTTTAGATATTTTTCTCCTAAAGAACTCAACAATGTTGGGCAATCCTCCAATTTCAAATGTCCTGGAATGTCTAAGTTCATACGCCTCGTAAATCAACTCCTCCTCCACCGAAAAATGTATTATGCTCAAGAAATACAAGATATGTTATATGCTTTCGAAATTTCTTCTGTGAGAGAATTGACAATTTAACATGTCTTCACATTAAACCCATTTAACAAGTCTTCACATTAAACTCCTCCTCCAATTCAAAAATGTATTATGCTCAAGAAATACAAGTTGATGAAACCATTTTGTTTGATGCGAATAAACCCATTTAACATGTCGTCACATTAAAATGATTATTTTATTACTTTCTACGTAAAACACTAATTTAACTTGTATTTGTTTCTCATATATTATTGGCAAAGTTGTTGTGATGCAGTCAGCTCAAACTAAAGAACTCAATGGAAGAGTCACAAGATTCATAAACATCATCCCGGAAGACATAAAGTAATGTATTCATTACTCTATCAGAATTAATACTGTGTATTGAATTTCATAAAGATCATAAAATTTGGGAAAGATTACAAGATGAGATGGAGTTCACAGTGGCTGATAAAAGATACAGAATCAGATGACCACAAGCCCATTCTGCACATATATTTCTATCGGAATGTTTATATGATGTATACGAGGCCGAGTATTTCGCCGCTTATATTGATTCAGATGTCAAAATATGTACTGCAAAGCCGAAGGTTTTTTCTTAAGAAATTGGAGAAGATTTATCAGCTATTGAAGGAAGGGATTTTAGGATGTTATGTCATTACCCAGAACTTTTACATTTTAATTCGTAGGGTTAATTATTCGTAAGCATAATTACACGCATTTTGACATCTCATATTCACATTAGAATGCATGTAAAATCATGTTCTTTTTATCTTAGCATAATCACATTAGCTACAAATATTTTTAATATCGATAATAAATTTAGAGGTGAAGGATGAAATCAGTGCATGTAGCTAGAGAATATATTATGTGGAAATGCTAATTATATTTATTAGATATATATTAATATATAAATTATTTTCATATAATTATGTGATAATGTGCAGATATCAAAATAAACATATATAATTACTGCATGTAGACCCTTGAAATATATTTGGTACATTAGATAAGAAGTGTTAAATTATAATTAGAAACTAATTGAGGGACCTATAAAAATATATAAGATATAAAATGTATAAACAGAACATCACACACGACACATATATAGCGAAATGAATTGATCTCCTATATTAAAATATATATATGCATATATGTGTGTGCATGTCAAGAGGTCTTTTGGGTATACACGTACAGTGAAAGTTAGTGTTGCAATTTTGCATTCTATTTCTTTAGCATTAAGGATTCACTTTAATTGGCCATTAGATAGGTCAATCCATTTAGAATTCTCGCCGTAGTTGTATGTATATATATATATAGGATATGGATGAAATAGTTCTTCTTACTTGGGGTGAGTTCATGGGGACACATCCTAACCATAGATCAACAATTTTTGGTGGTCCAAATTTTTAGGGCTTTTTTATTTTTATTTTTTTGTTTCAGCAATTAAAAAGGATAGGGTGGTAATTTGGCACTTTAGAATCAGTTACTAAGATTTCATTCCCTTTTTCACGTGATTTCACCCACTCTTCACGCATACTCTCTCTCCGGCGTTTCAGTTTCAAAAAAATTTCTCTGTTGCTTATGTAGTATAGGGTTGTTGCTTATGACTTGCTTATGTAGTTAATATATCTGTGATGCATGTGTAATGTATATTTGTTGCTTATATAGTATATGCTTATCGCTTATATAGTATGAGTTTGTTGCTTATGACTTGCTTATGTAGTTAATGTATTCGTGGTGCATACATGGTGTATATTTGTTGCTTATCTAATATAGACTTGTTGCTTATGTAGTATGAGTTTGTTGCTTATGACTTTTTTTTTTTGATCGGTGTTTGTTGCTTATGACTTGCTTATGTAGCTAATGTATCCGTGGTGCATACGTAGTGTATATTCGTTGCTTATTTAGTATAGGCTTGTTGCTTATGTAGTATGGATTTGTTGCTATAACTTGCTTATGTAGCTAATGTATTCGTGGTGCATACGTAGTGTATATTTGTTGCTTATTTAGTATACTACAACATAAATGACATTAGGTAACACTCAAAAAATGTTACCTAATGGCCATAAAATGTTACTATAGACAATAGGTAGCACTTTTGTTGGCGCTGCAGTTGCCCGTGCTACCTATAGTCAAAGGTATCACTTTTATTAGCTTTTAGTAACATTTTTTCTAAGTGTTACATTAAATTTTCTATTGGTAACACTTTGAAGCAATATTTCTAAAGTGTTACATATGAATTTTATGTAACACGTTTTTGTAACACTTTAAAAAAAATACATCTAAAGTGTTACATATGAATTTTATGTAACACTTTTTTTGTAGCACTTCGTACAAATACTATTTTTTGCCACCAAGTAGATTCGAACCCACGACCTGTTATGTATGGAAGTGACAATTTGCCACTAAGCTAAGTTGATTCTTATTACAACTTTTACTTTGTTTTATTTTATATAATAAAGATTATATTTTATAGTATTTGTATTAAATTATATTATACACTGTATATATCAAGTTTTATATTGTATAGTATATAGTTTGAAAATCACATTATATTATATATTAAAGGACACAACAAATTATGTGAAGCCCCGATTTTTCTGAGCTTATAATTGATTCTTATTGTCGTCTATTTATTTGATCGACTATTTTACCGCGTCATTTTGACGAGTAATCATTAATAATATATACATTTTGTATTTTATTTCATTTTATTTATTTACTTGTGATCATGATCTTTATTAATTCTATTCCTCATTTATGATCACTTGATTGATCATTATTACTATTTTTGTATTTATTAGTCACCTTAGAATTTTAAGAGACTATTTATTTTAGGGACTTTTACCTTATAGGATTAAGATTTTGATTTAGATAAAGTGATCATGAGACTTACAAGTGATCAAGGAAATCACTAATTATTTTGGAGATTGATATATTTCATCTATTATCATCAAATTTGGGAAAAAAATATATGGAATTACCATATTGACATTATAGTGGACGGCCATGGTGGTATTTTTGGAGTAAAAATATCATCCAACTCTTGTACACCTACACCTTATATTAGTCATTTTGTGTATAATAATACCATTAATTCAAACAGTATACACATCATCTCTCACATCACTTCTTTAATATTTTGTTTTTGCCAACATGTTGGAAGTCTTCCAACATTCCATTCAAACCAAGTCTTGCCCATACCTTTGACCTTCAAATTGTCTCCCATGCATGAGGCAAAATGCAAGACACAAATTTGAACAAAAATTTCTCCCTCTCTCCTTGGTGTGGACGGCCATATGGCCTTATTACAAAAAAAATTAATCTAATTTTCATCTAACACATTTATTCTCTAGCAAAAATCCTACTTCTTCTCTCTAAAAACTCCCAACTTCTCTATACTCTTCTCCTTACTTTCTTCTTCTATACTTAGAAAAATTTTCAACATTTTCCTCCTATTCTTCACAAAAAAAAAATGAAACAAATCATACCAAGGTAAGAAATTTTATCTTCAATCCATTTTTGGATATCACATTGTTCATCTCTTCCACCTTCTTAACTTAAGTTTGAATTTGGTTTGGAGGTACATTTAGAAGAACTTGAAGATTAGAGCTTGACAACATTTTTGAAGAAGGACCTCAAACTTGAAGAAGAAATAGTAGAGAAAATTAGACTACAAGGTAAGAATTGAGTACTAGACCCCTTCTTTCCTACTCTTTCTATTTTTTTCAAATTTTAACACCCCTTTTTCATTTTTGAGAAATGGGGGCTGACCTTAGGTGATTTTGGAGTTGAGCCAAAATTTCCAATTTTCCAACTTCAACTAGTCTCAAAACACCTACTACAGAAGGTAAAGTGTAGTCCTTCTCCTTTCCTTATTTCCTTCTTTTTATCCTTAATTTTTCTCTCATTTTTCTAACTTCAAAATTTTGATATTTCTTGACTTAGGGGCTGACCTAAGAAGCCTCATCCAAAAATTGTGAAATTATCCTTTTATTTCACAATTTCCAATTTTAAGGTGGGTGGAAAAAATATTTTCCAACTTTTAGGTGTTTTGATTAAATGCATGTAGAAAATTTGATCATGAGCCTTGAGATATATATAATCTATGTATTGCATGTCAATTTTATGTATCAAGTCATGAAAATTCTCAAGAGTTGCTCAAAATTACTATTTATTGAATTTTAGGTGCATGCATGTACACTTTAATGTTCTATTTGATGAATTCTTGTATGTATTGGACATGCATGTGTTTGATCTTTAAAATCTATGTTTTGGATGCCTTATAACCTAGGAAAGTCGAGTATAATTGATTAAATTTCAATTTTGGACTTAAAAATGTAAAAATAGAAAGTTGGTGGACTAAATTGCAAGAAAATGAAAGTTAAAGGACCCCTCCGCAAATTTCGAAATTTGGCACTGTACTCAGGTTCAAAAATGACTTTTGGACATTTTAATAAAATTTTAAGAGTTTTAAGATAAATAAAATCAACCTTTAAAAGCCCAAGGATTAGATTGTAAAATTTTGTAAGTTTAAGGGCTACATTGCAATTTTTAAAACTGTACCAGACCTTAACTTTAAAATTTGAAATTTTTACTCTTAAGGTACTGGGATTTACATATTTTAAAAGTATTCCAAAAATCCAAGTGATTAGGGCTTGGAAAGTAATTTTACTAAAATTGAGGGAATAATGTGTAAAATACTAAACTTGAGGACCCAAATGAAATTTCCAGGACTTATGCAGCCCATGAACCTGTAAATACTAACTTAACTATAACCTAATTATATTTTGGACCCAAGGTTCAAATTTCATAACAATTGGACCCCTAAAAGCCTTAAAGGCAATTATTTTTAAAATGGGACAAAAATGATATTTTCAAACGTTAAAGGACCTACACATATTTCTTTTAAAAACTGCTTTTTTCCCAATATCCTACTAACCTTAGTGACATTTTCCAACTGGAATCACATTAAAAGCCCTTCCGGTTTGTGAGTTCCGAATTTTTAAAACTTAAGGTCCGAATTGGCAATTTTTACAAATTTGGGGCCAATGTGAGAATTTTACAAAATTTCGACATCAAAATTTTAAAAACCTGAATTTCTTGACAATTTGTAGAATTTAGGAACTGACCTCTTAATTTTTCAAGGTCCGGATATTTATTTATTCAATTTTTAACCCCAAAAGTGTTAGTTTTTACAAAACGGGGCTAAATTACAATTTTTCTTTTATAAAGGACCTAACTCAAATTATTTCCTCTTTTACTAAAATATCCTTGGACCCTCTGACTTGGAGATTTAATTAAAGTATTTTACTTTCCCCAAAAAAAAAACCATTGACTTATCGGATCAATTTGACCGATTAATATCGATCGCGGAGCGACTTCCTCGCCTTGCGATTTTGAATCTATAACGGGACCTATGTTCCACCTAATCTTTCAAGATATCGAGGGTTGCTTATCCTTCCGATAATCATCTTCATCCAAAAACTCCACCAACGCCAAAATTGCTACTCGCGTTTTTCAAAAATTTTCCTGAACTGCTTCCCTGAATCAATAATACTCGACTGTCCGGTTGACTACCTGTACTTGTATTTACTTTCCTGCCTGAGTCAACTTGGTGTGTCGATCTCACAGTCGGAATGGATACGTCGGGGATGGAACCGGCAGCTCGGCTCGGCTGCTATTCCACTCTTTCGGCCCCATCGTCCTAATCCCGCAGGCGAGGGACGGAGTTTGTCCAGGGAAGCGGGTCGTAGTACGAGGTATAATCATGATTATGACGGATCGAGCCTTGCAAGCTCCACTGTGGATTTTGTCTTTGCCTACGGAGCGATAAGGTGCGGTCTTGGACCATCTTGACCGGGGAGTTACAAGGAAGAGCGAAGGAATCGTTGTCCCGATCCACACGATTCCGGAGTTATCGGACCCATTTTGGTTGGCGTTACATTTCCGTGCGCAACCGCTTACCTGTTTTGCATTGGTTGGCGCTACAAATCCGTACGCAACCATTATTTGCCTTGCATTGGGATTGGCGTTACACTTCCGTATGCAATCTACTGTCTGGACCGAATCACATAGTGCTGTGTGACCATGAATCTATTTTCTTGAATCGTATAAGTATATTATTTAAATATTTTATCACGGCGCTTATGAATCGTGTGTGAATTCATGCATCATACTCACGCGTTTTCATATAATCTGTTTTCTCACATTAACTATATTGCGCCACACTCGCATTACGATCACCCATCCACTTAGATTTATGTCTCATCCCCACCTATTTTCTAACCTTAGATGAGGATTTCGTTGAGGATGCGGGCAACCTCTCGGATTGAGACCTTGTACTACGCTTGTTGGATTCGTTACTTTTTCTTATTGTTGATTGGACTTTTATCTTATGTTGTTGTCGGACTTTTGTATTTTTTTCTATTCGGGTTTGTAACTAAAGGGCGTAGGACCCTTTGACTTTAAGTTACTATATTTTGTTGACTTTCGGGTTGTAATTTGGATGATGGATTGTAGACTTTAAGTTGTACTTGTACTTGTTATTTAATTATTCATTTGCTATTTAGACTCTGTCTCATTGGGTTCTCGTTGATATTTGTCTGGACTGTTTGGTTATTGTATTTAAGTTGTGGATCGTTCGTCGCGTCCCGTTTGGGGCGTGACAAATTAAAATATAAAAAATATATAAAATAAATTTATCGACTAATAATTATTCAATCGAAAAAATAAAAAATATATAAAAATATAAAATTAATTTACTGACAGTAAAAAAATTAAATAATAAAGAAAATAACGAAATAATAATTTACCGACGAAAAAATTCCAAAGTAATTACCCACAACATCAATTTTCTTTAATAATTTTTTTTTAAAAAAGTAAAAAAAAAGTTGACGATGAAATTGGTATCCGTTAGTAAAAATTAAAAAATAATAATAATAATAAAATATATATACATGCGCATTTTCCGTCGGTATTAAGACGGAATTAATTGCCTTCTTTAAAAATAAAATAATAAAAGCAAAACTAAAATACATGTAAAAAGTAAACAAAAATTCAGTTAAAAAAAACAGAGTGCATGATGTCTACATTTTTTAGGTTTGGTGACATCAATATAAATAAATCTTTGACATGATTTAATGATAGTTATATAATTTTGTGTTACTAAAATATAGCTTAAAAAGTGTTACAATCAATAAAATATATTGTTGCCAAGAGTGCTTCTTAAATAAAGTGATACCTATTTGCGTTACAAAAGAAATAACAAAAACAAAGTGATACTTAAAAAGTGTTACTTATATAAAAGTGTTACATATAAGCGTTACATATTGATAAAAATGTTATCTATTTGCGTTACAAAAGAAATAACAAAAAAAAAAGTGATACTTAAAAAGTGTTACTTATATAAAAATGTTAAATATAAGTGTTACATATTGATAAAGTGCTACAAAAGTGTTACATAAATATTGTAATGTAAAAAGTGTTACAAACATGTGTTACATATGTACCTTATGTAAAAAGTTCTACAAAATTTGTGTTACCTAATGTCATTTATGTTGTAGTGATAGGATTGTTGCTTATGTAGTATGGATTTGTTGCTTATAACTTGCTTATGTAGTTAATGATATATAAAAACACAATGACACATCTACACAAGCAACAAATTACATCTTCATAAGCAAACTTCGAACTGAAGTCAAGCCCTAGTAACTATGGCAAATTGTCTGCAACTTTTTTCACACAATAGTGCCTTGAACAAGAAGGATGAATGATTTCTCACAGTAGTGAGTGGAAGAAGAAGGGGGATGATTAAGGAAGATGAGATTTGTTCACGTTGAATTTTATGTGAGATTTGGATAGATTGTGTGATCATAATGTGAACAGAATCCCATGAATATTGGGTAATTTTGTAGGATGACTAATTTACCCATTTCTCTAATTACCAACATTTAATCTGAATTTTTAGCTCTAAAATCACAACCATTGAAAAATATAGATATGTGGCTAGGATTGGTCCCTATGGACTTACCCTAACCCTATGAGGTGGTCTCATATAACCCTCTCCCTATATATATATATATATATATATATTTATTTAAGGAAAAAAATTGAAGTAGCCACATATGATGGGAAGCCTCTTTTTTACCCACCCATTTAAAAGACCTACTTTTCTACCAAAATTGATCAAAACACCCCCAAAAATTCAAAATCAGTGAAAAACAGTAACAAAAGTAAAAGCGATTTTTTCACTTTCATTTGCAAAAAAATCCCAAAATAATAGCCAAAAAGACAAACCCATATCGTGAGAAGCCAAAGCGTGTGATGGATAGTGAAATGCACCCTTTGCCGCCGCCGCCGTACCTGTCGGTGTCGAAGACCGACCACCTATCAAAGACAACCCCTCCGTCGAAGATCCCCCAAGTTCTCCCCATCGTGACGATGTTGCCGCCTCCGCCTCCGTCACTGTCGATGCCGCCCTTGAGGTTATATTTTATTTTTATTGGCTTTGTGTTAATTTTTGATTTAGGTAAAGGGTTTGAATAATACATTGTTGATTTAGGGGATGATACGACTTTTGATTTACGGTTTTTATGTTGATTTTTAGGGATGATACGAGTTTGATTTAGGTTAAATTAGATTTCGATTTTAGGGTTTTAGGGGTGACTGGTACTATGACGGGGGCGATTGGGGAAGATGAAGGGATTTGGAGAAGACGAAAGAACAGTAGTTATCACGTTATATATATAACGTGATAAGTTGTATCACGTTATATATATAACTTGATTTAGCTTATAACGTGACATACATTATCACGTTATATATAAGACGAAAGGACTTTGGGAAGAAGAAACATTATCACGTTATACATATAACATGATAAGATATATCATGTTATATATATATAACGTGATAAACTATAACACGTTATATAACGTTATATTATATAACGTTATAATAGCAGTTCATGTTATATATAAGACGAAATGACTTGGGGAAGAAGAACAGTTATCACGTTATATATATAACGTGAGTTATCTTATAACGTTATATATATAACGTGAGTTATCTTATATATAACGTGATATATATATGACGTAATAAGCTATATCATGTTATATATAGCTTGATAATGTTTATATATTTATACCGTGATATGTTCTGGATAGTTTTCATGTCATATTTTAGCTTATAACGTGGTAAAAATATCTTATATTTCTCGATGTTTTTTCATCTTAATTAGGTTGGACCTTCGTGGAGGAGGGAGTCTTACCGTGATTCTCGAGCTAATATTTCCGGACACATCAATCCCAAAGTCCTCCCTGGAATTGCCACGGAGTTAAGGAGGCACCCGCGAGAGTATGACGTATATACGGAGTTCAAAAACTCCTGTTTCGGTCACTTTCTTGAGTTTGACGTGAGATACAATTGTAATGCTCCCGTCCATGCACTTTTATGCCACAAGGTACGTAGACCGGAGGCCTCGGACGATGAGTGTTGGTTTCATATCGGAGAACATGACATCAGGTTCTCTCATCGCGAGTATGCTCTCTGTACTGGTCTACGGTTTGCCGCGACGCCGTTTGATATTACTGCGGAGCACGACATACCAGAGGGGGTGTATCAGACATATTTGATTCGTGAGCAGCGCATCACTGTCTCTCGCCTGCATGATCTTTTTGTTGAGGGTAGATTCCATAAGTCACCGGCTGATACGCTCAAGGTGGCAAAGATCTTGGTTTTGTATTATCTGCTTGTCGGTCTAGATCAGCAGACGATAACAGTGGATCGGTGGGTTTGGGTCCTAGTCGAGGACACCTTGCAGTGGGAGAGCTTCCCGTGGGGGAAGTATAATTATACGCTTGATGCACTATATACGGAGTTTGCCTCATACATTGTCGACTCCTGGTGATGAGAATCGGTTTCCCTCGTATAACTTCTATGGGCCCACATTTGTGTTGTTGGTACGTACTCGTTTTATGACTAATTTCTGTATTTTTATATATGCATGACACTCTTGTTAATTTGCTTATTAAATTGGTTAATTATTTTCTGACACACAGGGGCATTCGACGCTATACCTTCTTTGGGTGAGGCCTGTGGTATGAGAGTCTCGTCTGTCCGGGTACCTAGATGCCTTCGTTGGAGGCTCAAAAAGAGGCTGATAGACGAGGCAGATTTTTTGTTTGAGGGGGTATATAACTTGTATAATTCTTTGTTTTGTTTGTATAACTTGTATAAATGTTTATTTATAAATCGTTGTGCCATTCAGGATCTTTTTTGTGCCACGAGACATTGGCGCCGAGTGAGAAGGAGGAGCGTCAGCTGTATTGAACAGACATCGTTGACGATATCCTCTCAGGTCCTCCTCGATATACCCCGAGAGAGAACATGTTCAGGGGTGATGGCTCGGGGAGTAGGGGTGCTGGGGGTAGTTGGATATCCCGAGGTGCTAGTCGGGGCATACCCGGGGTGCGAGTAGGGGCACATGAGATGCGAGTCGGGGCAGCCATACAGAGGATGTAGCCGGCACATCCATTCAAAGGCCTCAGAAGAGGCTTAGGACGCATTTGCTCGGCGCAGATGATGATCCTAGTATCCGACAACCGCATACTCCTCCAAGCATTTCTCGGAGGATATCCTGGATGATTATGAGGAGCATTATGATACTAGGAAGGCGGGTGAGGATGATGATATCGGGGGCCTCTTTGAGGACATTTATAGATGAGCGGATTGTTGGGATAGGGAAGCGTGTTGACGATCACTTGACTCGCTTGGAACAACGCCTCGATATGGTTTGGTGACAAAGATTACACGTTTGGAGGCCCACGTTGATGAGCACGTTGGTGGACAAGGGTGGCAATTTGACGATATGGACGAGCTGGTTAGGCGGTGATTTGACGAGGCCGAGAAGCACCTCACCTAGTTGGGTGATCATGTGACCGAGGAACTTGGTGCGGTACCATAGCTTATTCAGTCTGAGATTAGCCGCCAGTTCCCATTCATGGCTCAGTACAAGGAGTTCATGCATGCCAGTCAGGCCACCGCCAGCCATACCACTCATATTCTGCCTCCTCCCCTCGTTGCGACTATCACTCCTCCCCCTCCTCCCCACCTACCCCCGCTACGACTATCGTTGCTCCTCCTTCTCTCCCCGCTGCGACTATTCAGCAATGACCTATTCGAGAAAGATAGCCATCCCATTTTCTTATTAGCCTATTCAGGCCCACAAATGTGTGTATTAGAGATGCTACGGCGGCGGACGAGTATCGTCATTTCTTGGCGTCCACAGAGGAGTGAGTAACATGTTTAAATAAGTCAATTTCCAACATTTTATTTATTTTCTTTCATGTTAATTAACCAAATACAATTTGAATTGCATGACAGGAGGAATGTGGTATTGATGTATCTTGTTGGGCCGGGTTGGTTTCAGGAGCTTGAGGATGTTACTAAGGATATGGAAAATGATGTAAGTGTTTTATAATTTAATACGTTCTTTATCACGTTATATATATAACGAGCTAATACATAACATGTTATATATATAATGTGTTACTGATTGACACATTATATATATAACGTGTTAATGCACAACACGTTATACATTAACACGTTATATATTACGTGTTATATGTTGTCACGTTATATATATAACGTGTTAAACATTAACACGTTATATATATAACGTGACAACATATAACATGTTATATATAGCGCGTTAATAATGTACTTGTTAAATATTAACACGTTATATATATATAACGTGTTATATGTTGTCACGTTATATACATAACGTGTTAAGGCATCACGTAATATATATAACGTGTTATACATTAACATGTTATATATATATATATAACATGTTATGCCTTAATATAACGTGTTATGTTGGGTATGTTGGCATTAAAAATGGTTGTTTAACATGTACTTTTCTATAATTTTCTGAAATAGCTTATCAATGCATACTCGGCTATTCTCCGGTCTGATCCCAAATTTCTTGGGTTTGTTCCTCATGCTCAAGTGGTGGGAAAATACACAATTATTGATACGTTCCTCTCGGTGAGTAAAATTAATTTTAAAAAAAATCTTAGATTTAATTTTTTGTGTAGTTTTGTGTCTAAATAATCAATTTTTTTTTTGTTTTATAGGATTATTGTGACACCATCTGGGACAAGCTGCACGGCAAAGACCCCGGGGGCACCATATATGACCCTTTGAAGATGGAGATTGTCCCACCCGAAGAATTGGACAAAATGGTCCATATTGTCAAAAGTGGTCCTCGGGGTTGGGGGAATTCGACAGACTAGAAAAATGTTAATAAGGTAATGAAAATAAATTTTTGATTACTTTTTCAATTTTTGGTCCATATATGCCTTGTTCATTTACTGATTTGCAATATTTTTTTTCAGGTTTTGATGGTGTGCAATTTTAAGAGACATTTTGTTGCCTGTCGGTTGGATCCTCGTGCAGGGGCGATACATCTGCACGATACTGTACGTCATAGGTATACCCCTCAGATTAGGGCCTCGAGGATCAAAGCGACATGACCACTACGTCGCATCCTCCTGCATTCTGCAACACACAGGCTTCTTTACTCGTGGTCAGACTATTCGTCCTGAGTTGGAGATTGTCGAGCCCGCGATAAAGGATTGTTTTGAGCAGCTAGTTAGCGTAAGTTGCGGGCCATTGGCGCTTGTCCAGATTGAGTCCCTCATCGTCCGGAAAATGAACAAGGCAACTGTTCATAAGACGATTGCCAAGATTCGACAAAGGATTGTATTTTCGATATTTAAGTATAGTGCGGATAGTAGTACAATTGCAGTAGAGCAGTAGTACATTTGTATATATTTTTGCAAAGTTGTAAGGCAGTAAGGAGTAAATTTGTATATAATTTTGACAATCATAATGTGTTAAGTTGGCATAACACGTTCTATATATATAACGTGTTAAGTATTAACGCAGTTAAGTTGGCATAACACGTTCTATATATATAACGTGTTAAGTATTAACACGTTATATATATAACGTGTAAAGTGTTACGCCTACTTAACACGTTATATATATATATATAACATGTTATGTATTAACACGTTATATATATAACGTGAAAATTCATAACACGTTATATACATAACGTGTTAGGTATTAACACGTTATATATATAACGTGATAAGGCATAACACGTTATGTATATAATGTGTTATGAATTTTTCGTGTTATGGATTACCTCATTCTAAAAAATTTAACACACAACAAGATAATGGGCAACCGAAGAGAAATTACAACACGTTCTAATAAGACAAACAACTAAGACTAACATCTTAACATCTCTTCTAATTTTCATCATTCGGGCGTCTGGGATATTTTCTATGACTATGATCAGTAGATCGACATATTTCGCATTTTTTTACTACGCACCTTTGCGAAAGTACCCGGTTGTGTTACTGAGGCGCTACCGTCTTCGAGCGGAATCGACATATTACTTTAACGGAATTGTGGCCAGCAACCCGACATCTTGAGCATACTTGACTCTTACGTGAACGGTTGCTCGATGACTCTACAACGGATTGTACTCTATTTTGTCTTGGTCGTCCGACTTGTTTAGGATCATTCAGGAGATTGCATTATGATTCTATCACATCTTCAGGAACAACCCACTCACCTGGATAAGGAACTGGTAGCACTTCACCCGCCCACATTTGTTTAAGGTTTTCGGTTTTATAATAAAGTGCAGCGAATGAATAAATACTGAGGTTCGCCTTCCTAATTGTTGCAGATGCATGAGAGCAAGGCATCAACTCATATTCAAACTCTCTACAACTGCACGTTCTTAGAGAGAAGTTGACCAAATAATTCTTCGTTCCATCTTTCACCTTGTACTTGACACTGCTAAGACATTGGACATCCATCCTACGACCTGCCTCGACTGCAATGCCTATTCTTTTGGTTGCTTCTTGTGTTAACTCTTCGGCCCATTCATTAGCAGTGCGTCACTCAAAAAATCATTTTTCCATTATAGTACATGCACACTCAAGCACAGAACAAACTGGCAACTTTCTGGCCCATAATAATCGACAATTAAAGCTCTCAGCCGAGTTGGATGTCATGAACCCATATCGCCGGACACGACAATTACATCGAGACCATCTTTCCTCCTTTGCACGTTCTAATTTTTTAAACGCACCATTCTCACTAGTATTTTTGATGTTTGCAATATATTTTTCATAGTTTTCCTGGCGGTAAGAATATTCTACATTTCTGAACATTGCTACTACATGCTGGCCGTACTGAGCGAAATTCTTTTGCAAATGATAAGTGCAAAGACCATGCACTGCTTCTGGATACACTACTTTTATTGCATTACTGATGCTCTTATGTTGATCAGAGACAATCAAAAGATCACGGGGGCAAGCTTAAGCTTCTCGCAACTGTCTCAAAACCATGTCCACGACTCGTCATTCTCAACGTCACCAATCCCAACAGCGAGGGGGAATATTTGTTCATTACCATCTTTTGTTGCAGCAACGAGCAATATTCTTCGATACTTGCCTTTAATGTATGTTCATTCAATAACAAAAACAGTCCTGCCATGGTTTAGGAATCCAGTAATCGATGCATGCAGAGCAAAAAACACATACTGAAATCTATAAGCATGATATACTTTCCACCTTGCTATAGATCCTGGATTTGTCAAAGCCAACATGTGTGCGTAAGATGGAAGCATTTTGCATGATTGTCGTTATCTCAAAATATCATTCCAAAAGCATGATGTTTTGCACTTAATGCACCATTATAACTCACTTTTAGTCCATGTCGAGATTCTAGCTCTGCCATCATATCTCTTGGAACGAGACTAGAATGCTCCACTAGCAATCTAGATGCAAAATAGTGACCGATTACTTTAGAATGCACCTGTCTAGATGCATTTAATTCACATTCATCCCACATCCCATGTGCTTGTCAAATTTTCCTATTCTCCACATATCATTCTTTCCATGTCCACGCATTCTAAAAGGACAACGTTCATATCTGCAAATCACATTAAAACATGACCTATTTGAGTGTTCAACTCGGTACTCAACTTGATTTTCAAGGTGATACATGCCAACAGCCATCTCCAAATCATCTATGCTCATATATGTTGCATCTTGCGGCAATGTACCACCTGATGCTTCCAATCTGCCAGGTTCATCAGGCTGGGGTGACACGTGTGATGGTGCAATTGGGATTACCCAACCTTGTGATGCACGAGCTGCTCTTATTTCCCCTATTGTAATCCCATTCAGTATCCTCAACCCGGACATTTGTGCGGATATTTGGAATTTGACTTTGATTCTCTATTAATACGGTGTTGTTTTGAATAACTCTTTCTTCAATTAGAGTCTCTGCAAATATTTCTCTTCGTCTATGTCTCCACTCACAAAATTCTTCAAAATCAGCACGTTGGTGGTCATCTTCAAAATGATTATTACCCTTATTATCATCACCACCATCACCATCAGTGGCGACATTATCATCTATAAGATGATTATTACATTCATCATCAGTAGTATCATTATTATAACCGCCCTGATCTGTTTCTATAAATCTTGATCTACCTTCACCCCAATCACAACCGAAATCAGGATAACAATCCTCTATACCATTGGGGACTACATCCTCTATGGATTGATCAATATAAGTTTCTGGAGCTCTTGGGCTGGGTTGGTCCACATTCGGTGTATGCGTAGAAGGGCCACAATAGGGTTGGAACCCAATCTGATCTGGCGTGACAGGGAATGAGTATTGTATATTGTTGGAAGTTCCAACCGGGAACATTTGGCCACACATGATATTTTGTGAAATCATTGGCTGCATAAAACCTCCCCCCGCACCTTGCTCATTCCCAAATTGATTACGCCCAGACTGACTACCCACCACATCGTGCGAGGTTATCTCAATGTTTTTTTTTACGGTAACGAAAACAACGGGTAAATCGGTGTTTGCAAAAGCACAATCAATATCACGATCATTTTTCAGCTTTCACTTTGCAATCTTATTTCCTGGAATATCCATAAACAAAGTACATTATACAGTCGTATATGGTCCTATCAACTTCAACAACTCCATAGATCTCATCCAATAAACCAACATAACTAATTTTACCCGGTTCAACACATATATCCTCCTCTTCACCATTTTTTAATTCCAAACCATCCCAATGTCCCCCAAATCGAACAAGAATATATCCAGAATTCATCTGTGGAAAATATCACGTTATATAAATTAAAATTTAAGGTTATAACACATTTTTTATTACATCACGTTATATACATATAGATATATAATGTTATACTATATATCACGTTATATAACGTGTTATAACGATCACGTTTTATAGCATATAACGTTATATATAACACATTACATACTATAACATATAACGTGTTATACATATCACGGTATAAACTATATAACGTGATCTATATAACACATTATATGCTATATAACGTGTTATAAACATCACGTTATATAGCATATAACGTGTTATAAACATCACATTATATAGTATAACTTGTTATGTATAACACGTTATATATACTATATAATGTGTTATACATAACATGTTATATGCTATATAATATGATATACATAACACGTTATATAGTATATAACACGTTATATACTATATAACATGTTATATAGTATATAACACGTTATATAGTATATAACACGTTATATACTATATAACATGTTATACATATATCATATAACGTGACTCGAGAATCATGCTTCTAAATCTGAAGAAGAAGCTAAAACCTAAAAGTGGAAATTTTCACAAACTGAGAAGAAAAGAAATCTTAAATCTAAGACTTTTATCTACATAAATAACAACATGAATATATGGTGAGGAATGTTTTTTTGAATAAATTCGAAATTATATATAAAAATAATAAAGAGAGTTTTCCTGATCACAGGCTGATCAGGTAACCAAAAATAAGCCTGGAAACAATGTCATAAATTATAACGAAATGGTCACAAACCGACCAAATGACTGAATGGTTGGGGCCTTGTTAAAACCTTCCAAGGTAAAACCCACCCTTGTGGAGAAAACCTTTGGTAGGAAAAAGAGTACCTCCCATGAATGAAGAAAGCGTCCAAAAATGGGAAAAGAAACCTGAAGCCAGGACACACTAAGTAACAAACCTATAGTTGGATTGGCCAACATAGTCATCAGTGAGATAAGTGACGAGCTCCGCAGGTGGGACACCCCACCATGTACCGTACTATGTCTTCTTGCTCAACATATCTGCCACCCGATTGCCTTCCCGAAAAATATGTGAGACCACAAAATCCATATGAGCGAGAAGATGCAAGTTGTAGCGCCAATTGCTAAGGTGGCGCCACGGGACCTCCACCGATCTATTCTCCAGCAAGTTCACCACATACATCGACCGACTCTAGCCAAAGTTGTGTCCAACATTTGACAAAAGCATAATGGATCGCTCACATTGTTGCAACCAATTCAGCTTCGAACGCATAGCCCAAACCACAATGATTTACGAAACACCACCGAAAGAAACTTCTACAATTTGAAAACCTCAAAGCGGTGAGATTTCTCGCGCCCAAAGAACTCGTAAATGCGTATTTACCTTGGTCCAACCCGGGAGGGGTTTTTGCCAGTTAACTTCCACAATCTGCGGTGCTTGTCTAGCCCGCCCAGGAACTCGTAGCCTGTGCAGGATGAGAGGGTAATGTTGGTCGTTGTGCATGAATTCCCGATCCAATGATGATGATTCTACTATGAGTACCCGAAGATGGAGAGTCGCCGCATCCACCGTCCAGATTTTTTTTGTGAAAAATAAACTCATTCCGGATATGCCAAATGAGCCATATGCAGGAAAGGATAGCCACACGCCAGAGGAAAGTAACCTGCTCAATGAAATGAAAGTTCATTAGCCGCACCAGGTATTCATTAAAGTTATTAGCCTCAAAAGGGTGAACGTTGAACGAATCAAGAATCCATCGCCAGAGAGCCCCTGCAAAGACACAAGAGACAAATAAATGGTCAACCGATTCAGCAGAGTCACGACAAAGAGCACAAACCGAGGGGCCACTACAATGAGCACAAACCGAGGGGCCAGTAAAACTCCCCCTGGCCCATAATAGATCCAAAACAGCCAATCGATTGTGGATAGCCCGCCACGCCACCAACGATCGCCGCTCCAGGATGTGTTGCTACCAAATCCAAGAACCCCACTTGAACGTTGGATAATGGGGACGCACATGATCATATGTTGCCTTCGAGATAACCAAACCATCCTCGGAAGTCAACCATACACGTGTATCCCTTGAATTAGGGGCAATAGGGACGCGTACGATAGCCCGGACCAGATCCAAATAAGCCTCCACAAACGAGAAGGTGAAGTGCCAGGACCCGTCATAAAAGTAGTCCGAAATGCGATGATGAAATAAGTATCTATATTCCTCTGGGATACCAATTTTGTCTGCTATAGAATAACTCAGTCAGTTATCAATCCAAAATAATACCTCGGAATTAGCCCTTGGGATCCAACGAGAGTCATCCAAGCAAGCCAAAATGTAAGGTCTAATCCCAGCCCAGATAGAAGAAGGAATAAATGACCTCCGGACCGCCCCATTCGCCGTCAAATAGCGCCGCCTAAGGGTGCTGAAGATCACCGAGTCCGAGTTCATGACCTTCCAACCCATTTTCATCAAGAAAGCTGTATTAGCCGCAACAATCGATCGAATGCCTAACCCCCTTCAATCTGAGGCATGCAACACCGATTCCAACTAACCGCCATTGACCCCTTTGAATTACCACTTTTTTGTTGTCTTCGATTGGTTTATGGGTGGGTGGAAGAAGATATGGTGAGGAAGAAAAGAACTAGAGAGAAAATAAAATGGGGAGGGTGGAAGAAGAAAGATAGAGAAGATAAAGTTAGATCTACTTATAATGAAGTGAAACTACTTTTAAAGGTAAATTGGTAAAAGAACACCTAAAGTGGGTAGAAAAAATGGTTTTTTATCTTGTAGGTCAAAAAAGAGTTTGAATTATTCAATATGGGTAATTCTCACAATTTCCTAATTTATATATATATATATATATATATATATATATATATATAGGGAGGGGGTTATATGAGACCACCTCATAGGGTAAGTCCATGTGGGACCAATCCTAGCCACATATCTAGTATTTTTAATGGTTGTGATTTTAGATTGAAAACCCGCAAATTAACACGCCGAGGGGCAAATTTGTAATCCCACAAAATTCCCCAACAAATCGGATTCTGTTACCATTATAATCATGATCTTCTCCAATCCAGCAAAATCAGCGTGACCTCTTCCTTCTCTTCTTCTCTTCCTTCTTCTTCATCGAGCGCTTCTCGTGGAATAAGCTGAACCAGCATCGCTAGCTTGAGTAGAACACAATTTTTGCTGCGTAATTTTGTGGAGAATCAATCGCGTAGCATGATGCATGCAGAAGAGATGAACAACATATTTGAAGAAGGATTTCTCACATCGCTTAGAGAAGGTATGTATGATATTGATCATATTATGTAGATATAAATCAATATCGCAATATGATGCTAGCTAATTTGCAACGCAGTTCATAATTCTAGAAAAACTCTCAACAAAACTCTGTAGTTGTATAATTGCATATGAATGCACCTTTGTATGCTTACGTAGTATCATTATACTGCTTATGAAGAGCATTACTTCGTTAGAGTGTTAAAAACTGCAAAAAATTATCATGAAAACGTGCTCTCAAAAATCATGCATGTGAATAATTGATGTGTTGCTTATGAAGGAAATCGTTTCTGCTTATGTAGTATTGATATGTTGCTTGTAAACACAAGTGTGTTTCATGATATTATGATTGCTTATGAAGATACTATGATTGCTTATGAAGACACTGAGTATTGCATATTAACAAGCAAAAAACTGCTAAAATAACTTATTGTCACCTATATGCCAGGGAGCAGCATGAATATACCTCGAGAACGACTTGAAATATCGGGTGACTCTCACAATCTTGGATACCTGAATGTGAACAACAAATCAAACCTAAACAATCAATGGTCTTTGATAATTTGGTGAGGGGGTGCAATTCTACGTAAAAATATGGCCAAAGTGTTGGTTTTGATGTTCGAATAAGTACAACAAAATGCTTCCTGAGTGAAATAATACGCGTGCAATACATTTGTATGCAACAAAGAGGGTTCAAGCATGTTGCAAAATCACAGAGAGAGGATAACAAAGAAATCTAGCGACACCGGTGAAAGTTCTAAACCCAGACATAGAACCTCAGGACGAGTCGGATGCAATGCTCGTTGTATATTCGAATTTGTTGAAAACGGGAGATACAAGGTAAAACACTTTGAGGAGCGGCACACACACAGTCTCATACCGTATAAGTTCCGAAATTTTTGAAGGTTAACAAACCTCAATTTTGGACACCAAAGAATTCATCATAAACTCGTGCGAAAGCAAATATTGGGAATGCGAAATCTCATCGATTGTATACACAAATGGTTGGGGGTACTCTAACACAGTGCCTTGCAAATTGATTTTAAGAATTTCAGAAGAGAGTTGAAAGCATATATTAGCGGCGCCGATGCACAACTAGTCATAGATAGGTTTCTCAAGAAGATGGAAGTCGATCCCTGGGTATGGCGTTCAACTATGACGCGTCGACGAAAATGAACAATTGACCAGACTATTTTGGGCTGATCCAATATGCGAGGATAAACTACGCCGCATTCGGAGATGTCATTTCATTCGATGCAACATACAACACTAATAGGTAGCTAGGCCTAACCAATGCATTCATTCTATTTCGTCTTGCTTGTATAGTGTTGACATGCAACATATGAAGAACATAATTTATGCATACATCATAATATCACTTGCTTGTGTAGTGTTAACATAATGCCCGTAAAGAACATGTTTTCTCGCTTGTATAGGTACAAAATGGTGTTTGCTCCATTTACTCGGCATTGATAATCATAAAAGATGTGTAACTTTTGCATCGGGGCTACTAATTGAAAGAAGATGAAGAATCCTATGTATGGTTATTCCAAAAGTTTATGGAAGCAATGGGGCGTGAGCCAATATACATTGTAATCGGACCAAGACCTGCGATGAAGAATGCGATAAGAAGGGTTTTCAAAAACACGATACATCGCTTGTGTATGTGGCACATTATGGAGAAGGTGATTGTGAAGCTTGGGCACGCATTATTCAACAATGAATGTTTCATGAAAAGACTGAAAGACCTAGTCTGGAATAATTGCATCGAACTGAGAATATTTTGAAGAAAAATGGAGCGAGCTAATGACTGAATACAATTTGACTTCCCATGCATGGTTGAGGAATATTTTTGAGATTAGACGATCGTGGATTCCAGCATATTTTAAAAATGTTGAGTTGGGTGGACTACTCCGAACCACATCAAGATCTGAGAGTGCTAACAGTTGGTTCGGCAGTTTCACGAACCCCCAAGTCAACTTGGTTGAATTTTTTATGCACTATGAAAGTGCAATGGAGGCTCAAAGACATGCAACAGATAAATTGACCAATGAGACAGACACAAGTGTTCCGAAATGCAAGACACCATTGGCAATTGAAAAGCACGCAACGTCAGTGTATACCAGGACGATGTTTTCCGTTATGAGTTCAGAAATAGTGGCATCGTGTTATAACTGTCTAATGTTAAATGTCGAAGATGCTACAGATAACCGTACTTACCATATCAAAGACATTGGCATCGGGATGTTTACTGTTGTTTTCGATAAAAAACAGGACTTCATGCTATGCAAAATAATATGTTCGAATGATTGGATGATATGCCGTCACATCTTGATGTTGTTCAAGGAACTTGACAAAATTCCAGGAAAATACATACTCAATCGATGGATAAAAATGCATCGACTTCTCGGACTTTAAACATCGAATCACTTTGTCACTACACAAATGGGCGTGAAGTCGATACAACGTTGCAAAAATATGGTCGATTTCCATTGTTGTGCAAGGATTGCAAAAGGCAACAAAGAACAAATTTGGAATCTCTCGGGAAAAATCATTCAAGACCACAAGCGGTTGTTACTCATGCAACAAGGGATTAATCCGGTATGTTGAACAAGCAAACGTTGCTAGAGGACTTTGGTGGGACTACATCACAAGTTCAAGTTTTGCCACCAAAACAGGCAAAGAACAAGGGTAGTGGCAGCCATGTTAAAAGCCGAATACAAAGCCAAAAAGAGAAAGCAATCAAGGCAAGCAAAAAGCTAAATAGACATTGCGGGAAGTGTGGAGAAATTGGGAGCCACAATAGCCGAACCTGCACCAAGAAAGCGTAGCACAATACTCTATAATCATTTTCATTACTTTATTTCTTTAGATATCATACATGGATATTTTGTTACGCATAAATGTTTTTACGCATGTTTGTGGTGATAAACTTCATATGCCATGAACTTCAATTACATAAGCAATGAATGACCGTTTCGTATGCAGCACACATACATTTTGCTTAAAATCCAAGAAAGCTAATACATAAGCGTCCCCCATATATTACATATGCAACAAATGTGTACTACATAAGCAATGAATGAGCGTTTCGTATATGCGGCAAATACATTTTGCTTAAAATCCAAGAAAGCTAATACATAAGCGTCCCCCATATATTACATATGCAACAAATATGTACTATATAAGCAAGAATTGCACATATCTTGATGATATAGGAAAAATTGTTTGCAAATTAACAGTTATCTCTTTGTAAGCACGAACATACTTCTTCACATGCAGACAAATTATGATTCACAAGCAACATATCTATTTAACAAATCTTTGTATTGCACATCTACACATGCATCAAACTAGATGGTATTTACACAAAAACATTGTATCTACAATTGTTTAATCTGAACCTGCAATGCTAATGTAGACTTTACACAAAAACATCGTACATACCCAAAAAACAGAAAATGTACGATCCTACGTACATGTTTATCAAAACATTTGCAACATGAAAGCATAAAGAAATACATAAAGGTATCTTGTTCGAAATAGAGTTGCAATATCACATTCAAATTCCTACAACTACTTCATCCACTGTGCTTTTTTGCCTTGAGCAAATTCTTCGCCTTGAGTTCGTTCATGTCAGCCAAAGCAATAGCAGCGGCGTACTTCGCCCGCAGCATGGATAATTGTGCAGGATTTTTCTTCATCAAACCACTATCCCAGTTCCTCATGCCTCCGCCCATGTATGTTTCCATGTGGCGCATGGCAAAAACAGCGCAATCCACCTTATTATCATTGTCTCTCCAGTCCATGGCCAGCCTCAACACTTTAGAGTTCTGTATATAACGTCAGCCAACGCAAACCTTTGGACAAAAAGTATCACGCAAATATCCGGCGCCGCAAAGGTCACATCACATGGGCATCAAAATAACTTCATATGCACAATGTTTCACCTACATAAGCAGTTAATAAACACTACGGATGCAATAGATCTATATTATACAAGCAAGCATTGCAATATACATATGAAGTTTAGTACACAAGCAGAAATGTTATACTACACATGCACAACAATTATCATACATAAGCAATGTCATTGTATTGCATGAACATATATAAAAATAATATTCAAAAAGGCGGAGTAGGTGCTCATACCAATTTTTCGGGAGGCGTTCAGATCTTGTTAAGTTTCGTACCCTCCATCAAGAATTGTCCAAAATGTGGCATTGCTTATTCTTGACATCGAAGCACACAACGAAGAAATGCTCACTTTTACAAATTGGAAAGAAAAACGATAACAATACACATAAAAATAAATTAAAAATACAAAACACCAAAATGTAAATAATAATACGTAAAAAAATCTAAATACCAAATCAAATGTATCCAGTCTTTTCGAGCTTGTGTCGCCAAATTCATGAAGAAACTGGTTGTGAATAACTTCACTTGCATCATTCGTATCAATCCAAATTTCGGCATCACAATAGAAAATTGCCGCAATGTTTTGTAGGCGGTTACATTCAACTATGCATGAAAAGAAAAGTGGCTAATAATAAATACAAATACAACGTCTTCGTTGAGTATGTAGTTGCGAAAAATCTTCGTGGCGAACTCTTGCTCTTTAGGGCCTCCTTGTGATTAAGGATCCTGACCATATGTCTATAACGGCCGAGCACACATACTCCCCCTCCTTCAACGATGCAACATAATCTCTCACCAACTCGACGTCCCCATTCTTAAAAATTACTTCATACCTATTGAGTTAAAAAACAGAATGACACGACAATACACAATATTCTTCTAAAAATTATAATGAATAACACAAGTATAAAACACATACTCATCTCATGCAAACCTCATTTTCCAACAACCACTTCGAAACTAACAACTCATTTTTGTTCAACTTTGATTTCAAATCAATCTGCCTCACAAGAAATGGAGAAATTAGAGGGCAAGATTTTTTGGGAATTCTCTTTGTTGTATAATCAATCTCACTAACCATCTCATTGACATCCACACCCTCCTCCACCTCTTCATCCCCACTTTGCCTCTAACACCACCGCTCCCATCCCCCTACATTACAACAAAAAATAGGATAAATATATTACACATTCAAGATTCCATACATTCACCACAAAACTAATTTCAAATATAAGAAAAATATATTTTCACCGTTTAATCTCTCGACCTCTTTCATGTTCAACAATAGTTCCTGGCATGTCACGGATAATTTCACGAGATATATTAACAACATTTCCCCATTCATCATTCCGTTCATCCTGACTAACCCCGAGACTAAAACTGGGCATATCATCAATCATTTTTTATCTTTGGTCTCTCCTACCCAAAGGCACGCTCGATATTTTCAATCACCGTGATAGTCTCGAGCTATTCCAAAAAGTTCATTCTCTTGAGTCTCACTCATCCGAAGGCGTTATCGCCGCTTCCACGCTATCCCCGCCGCTCGTGAAACCAATCGCTTCCTTGTCGCTTCTTGAATTTTGTTAAATCATGTGCAACCCTGGAAAATTCTTTTGGCGCATTCTCCAAAAATGTTATCATGTCAACAACATCCGTTGCAAGACACGACAACTTCTCCAACATCCTCACAAAGATATTCCTAAAATCATATGCACACAAAACTTAAAAATTGCAAAAAATGCACATAAACAATTATTCTGAACTACACATGCAATAAGATTGTACTACACAAGCAACATGATAACTTAACATAAGCAAAGACTTTAAAAGGGTCATATGCAACAAAATAGTACTATATAAGCAACAAATATGAACTACACATGCATCTCAAAAGCAACTGTTGAGTTAAATTAAACAATCGAACCAACTTGTGTACATAAGCAATAATTCACAACTACATATGCACCAAGATTGTACTACACAAGCAACAATTTGCATTACACAAGCAACATGCCAACCTTGAATAATCAAGCATTAAAAGTTACATGCAACAAACTTGGGTTACACAAGCAATAATCAACTACACATGCATGACAAAACATTTTTAACATCAACATGAAACAAACTTGTACTTCATTAGCAGTAAATATAAACTATAAAAGCAAAACAGAATAACTAAATAAGCAATCATTGATTACCTCATTACTCAAACTACCGGATGGTAGCTTGGCTTTGAATGAAGGTGTCTCCGTAATACACGGTAGATCCCGGATGGACCCTCAACTCGACCCTCCTCCAGCTTGCAAGGGTTGGTCAACAAAACCCTTTCCCAAACAACCTCTATCTAACTCCCTCGCTGTTCTATCCCTCAATATCTCTGTAGTCCAAAAACAAACACTCGGCAGCCTCCTAGGAACATCACGGCTGTAAAAAATAACTCTGTCCATATAAAGAACCTGCAATGAAAGGAGGAAAACAATTAAAACCACACATACAACTATAAAAATAACTATTAACTGAAACTTAACTTACAGAAAGAAAGAGCAATGGGCCGTTGAAATATTTTTTTTTTCTCACTGATTTCCCATTTATCCTTGCTGGCAATCAGAGTATCCAGTGTATACTCACACCAATTCAATTTACCGATGCTACTGACATCCTCCAGGCTTTTAATTATAAGTGGATTTGCGTATCCACAAGGATTGTTCCCGATCACCAGACAATCAACCAAGACAACAAAATGTCTCTTAAACCATACCCCACCGTCTTTGCAAGCTCTCATCTGCTGGCATACTTCACCGGGTGTAATGTTATTATTCTCCTTCGCAAAAAAACCTTGCCACTGTTTGAGTAGCTGGCACTCATCATCTGATCTCTGTTTTTTCTGGATTTTGATAGGGCCATTTGGGAAACCAAGAACGCGTTGTACATCACTCACATCAATGTGGATCGATTTCCCATCCGCCCATCTCAACTCAGTAACTAGGTGCATCAAAGTGTTCCGCCAACCAATAAGTTAGTTCGGTGGGAAATCTTTGATTCTCATCTCGTAGTAATCCCCAAATCCCATCTCAACAATGTCACCATCTAAGCGGGTTCCAAATTTACCATGGCTTCGACTAAACACTTCGGTTTTGATCTTGTCCCACATCTTGGATGTTCAGACTTCTTACTCTTGCCTTTAGTCTCATCCTCTTTAGTCTCATCCTCTGTACTTTTTAGCCTCTTCTCGCCAAAGATGTTCATCTTATGGACCTCAATAGGTTCATCTTGTTGAACCTCACCCTAACAAGTTCACTACTCAACACTTTTCTTTTGCCTTTAGCCATTGTCTTGAAAATTCAAAAATCACACCTACAATAAAAATATACTAAAGCATCACAAAATATTCTTGTATACAATACATATATTCAAGTTGTATTTTTATAAGCATGCTTTTAAAGGATCATAAGCAAACCTATAAATTTACACAAGCAACATGCAAAAACTAACCAAGCTAATACTTGCAAAATGCATAACCATATAAAAATAGTAGAAATATGGTGTTAACGAACGCACCGCATATAAAAACAACCAAATGATGCCCTCACACAAAAATCTAAAACTTCACAAGCACATATTAATAACTTCATAAGCGGTTTACACAATTACATAAGCAGAGGTATAAAATTACATAAGCATCATAAACATTCCAACAAAAATCAAACATAAATAATAGAATTGCGATATATTCTGAATTAACTTAACAAGGAACCCTAACATCTACCAAAAGCAAATGAAAAAGACCACAAACATATTTCTCAACACAACAAAAAAAAAATCAATGTGCAAACTTATATTAAAAACACGCAACATCAACCTTAAAATCATCCCGAGCAACAAAAACCTAGATTGAAGTTGCGAAAATCAAAAGAGAAACCGCGAATAAAACTTTGTAAACCCTATACAACTGAACTACCTACAAATCAAAGCTTCAAACACAAAAACCGAACGACATTACACTTACCTTCAAACGAACCGCAAAAGTCGCTTAAAGAACTTGAAACCTTCGCGAGAGACGTGAAGAGTGGGTAGACTCGGTCGAAGGAATGGAAAGGTGTTTTGAATGAAATCAAACGTCGTTGAAAAGAGAGGGAATGTATCGTGAAGAGTGGGTAGACTAGACGTGAGGAGGGAATAAAATCTTAAAACGATCCTGAATTGTTAAATTACCATCATACCCTTATTAAAGGTCAAACAAAAATAAATATAAAAAGACCTTAAAAATGGACCACTCAAATTTCTTGATCTATGGTTAGGATGTGTCCCCATGGACTCACCCAAGTAGGAGGACCTATTTGATCCATATCCATGGACTTATTAGGATAAAATATCGAAAGAGGAGCACATAAAGCCGACTAGGCGAACACCAGAAAAAGAAAACCACTTGTAAGTATAATCTTTTAGTTTGTTATTTGACTTGTGTGACTATATAATTGATATGTTCGAATGAATTATTTACTAGTTTGGTTATTGTGATTAAAAGCTTGTTGAGCTCTAATGTGAATTGTATGATTCTCTTTAGTGGTATTTTTGATAAAATAGAGATATATGATCTCTATGTGATGACATTGAAATGGAATTAAGATATGTGATCTCCAATGATGTTATCGATATGGAAATGAGATATGCGATCTTACTGAAGTTATTGACATGGACTGAAATATGTGATTACAGAAAATGCATTCATCAAAGATTAATGGATTCTGTTATGGCCGATAATGAACTTGAATCATGTGTTATGGAATTACAGACATCCAAAAATTCTGGATTACAGAGTACCGTACTGCCACCCCGAGTTCACTGAACTCTACGTGAATTAAGAATTACAGAGTGCCATGGCCATCTTTGTGATCACGATTTCTTGGTATTAGCTGGCCCATAACAGTAAATGAATATGATCAAACATGTGCATTTATGTGTTTATGAATGTTATGAACAAAGGGTGTGAAATGGTTACTAATGATGTGCTTATGTGATGTTAAATAGCTTGTTATTGGATTATACTTGTTGAGCTTGCAACTCACCAAATGCAATGTGAAAATTTTTAGTTGCTGTAGATAAAAGCTGATCTGTGAGGTGTGACAAAAGTTTAAAGCATGGATCAAAGGTTGGCCGACTGGATTCCCATCCTTCTCACTCAACTCATCATTTGTATATCATATAGGGAGTTTTATTTTGATCTGTATATAAAAGGGCATAGTCGTTAATGTTATGTAATACGGATAAATGCACATGTGTGAATAAGTATTGCTAAATCGTTTTGAGTAAATGTTTCCGCTTGTGCAGAAAAGGTTACAGCTGATGATTAACATACTAATCTTATGCGCAATGTAGTTGTGCTGTCTATGAACTATATTTTTATACTATATATATATGTTTTAAAGGTTAAGGGTGTTACATGTTATGTCTCAATGCAGAAGTCGATGGACGACTCCAATAGACTAACCAGTAATCCATTTATAGTTAAATACGAGCATGCTAGTTTGCTCAAGGACAATTGTTCTTAGCACTGCAAGGGCCTCTCCTCCAGGCCGCATCTCTTACGATACAGAAAGGGGCAAGTGGAGAACGGGGATCTAACCCGGAGATTATTTATTCAAATGTTATAATCACAAGTGTTGCAGGTGATGCATCCTCCGAGGATGTACCGACTGTAATGAATGTTGAAGCTCCAGTGTCACAACCCGAGTCTTCAAGTCAACCCAGTACATCTAGGTTAAAGAGGAATAGTTGAATCTTAGGTCATAGACAACCAAATCTAAGGTTCAAACTAACGAGATTAAGAACTCCAATGTAGGTTTATCAACGACAATGGGAGAAATTGATTACAAGAAAAGGTATTAACTCAGAGAAAACAATGGTGGATATCTCAGGCAAATACCCAAGAGTTTGGATGAAACCAGGAAGTCATCCATATAAAGTACAAGAATGGTATACATTTGGAGCTTTAACTTCAATATATATTGTGTCACCAGGATTCCCAGAATTTCAAAGTTACCAAAATGGATTGGGGAAGCAGTTTACGAGACTTGAGCCAATAATCCACATTTGGCCAGCGAAGATATTTTGGAACTGTATTTCATCAGTGCAGCTCCAGAACCAACAAAGAAAGGTTTATCGAAGCTTTTCATTTCACCAAGCTTAGAAGACCGGATGGAAATGCTTTGAAATATATTAATGCAGCTTCACCAGAAGAGGCACCATTACTGGTAGGAGCAATATCATAAAATGAAGCTTCTACAAGGCGAGCATATGGACTTTGGGTTTGTCTAACTGAAATGAACAAAAGTCAAGTATCCATTCAAGTTTTTCCGGAATTCAGTAAATGGATCTTTCCTTCTGAATTCAGTGACAGGATCAACAACTGGATTTGCAGAGGAACTTTTCAAGACAAAGAGAAGAATTCTTTGGGAGAACAAGATTCCGTCCAGTAAAGTCTGTAACATGGCGCATGTTGGCCGTTGTTTCGATTGGACCTATCTAGCATGCCCCGAAATAACCCGAGTTTGGAAAAGGATTCTGACCCAAACCCGACCGACAAGACCATACCACTAAAAATAATAAGGGCTCAGTTCACAAGACGTGTTATCTTCGGGGACCATGCAAACCAAGTTTTCAAAAGATTCCCCGAGAAACCTAACATGGGTTGAGTCATGCAGAAGAAAAAGAAAGGCAGTTGGCGAGGAAATAATTCAAGATGAAGACATAAGTAGTGACGTTTAAAAATTCAACAAGCTTTGGAATCCGCCTTCCAAGTCCCGATTCAATTCTATAAATAACGAGAGTTGAAGGAAGTTGGGGACATCGAACATTTTCCTTAGTTTTCTTATAATAAATTCTGAGTAAAAATTTGTATTATATGAGTGTTTTAGTTTTTAAGTCTATGTATTTGTGTTTGCAAGCCTCATTAATGAGAGGCGAAACAAGTATACTTCTCCCAAAAGGAGATTACTTATGTAATAAATATTTCTTCAAGTTCTTAGTAAAATAAAGCTTCTTGCTCCAACATGTGTTCATAATGTATTATTGAATTATCTCTATGAAGAATTATCTTATACGTCTGGAGTAGGAAACGAACCAAGGTTATGTTGAGCTGTTGCTGAAGGAGTCGATTAACATGTAGACCATCTTTCCTGTTGGTGAGATTGGATGGAGACGTCTGTCAAACGGTCTAGGGGCAATAATTTATCGACTGTTGCCTTTGCAAACCATCTTACCCGATGCAGTTTCGGTCAAAGAAATATACGAATTTTAAGGGATATTTTAATTTTATGGAAGCATGTTGGGTCTGATATGATCGTAATGGACTATTTTCATTTTCAATCTAAAGACCCAATTTGTAAACGGATATATACTTGGGAGTGAGACCTTTGAAGAAGTATGTGTTGTTGAGTTTATAGGTTAAAAACCTGACATGATCTGGGGTGCAAACGTTTGACACATTTCATATCTTTTAACAAGGTTAGTTGCATCCTTTTTTAGGGATGGCCAGTAGTACCCTTGTCGTATTAATTTGTAAGCTAGTGTCTGGCCCCCGGCGTGGTTTCCACATAACCCTTCGTGAACCTCCCGGAGTGCGTAGTCTGCGTCTGTTTTGGATAGGCACTGCAGGAGTGGGACGGAATATCCTCGCTTGTACAAGACACCGTCTACTAGTGTGAACCGAGCCGCCTGTGTTCGTAATGCTCTGGCCTCGGCCTTGTTTTTTGGCTGAACTCCTTTTTCCAAGTATTGAATGATAGGAGTCATCTATGTCTGCTCGGTGGCTTCAGTAACATGTATCTCCTTTGCGTTAAGTGATGGGGCAGATAATTGAGTGACAGTCACATCTGCGATAGCATCTGTCCCTAGGCTGGAACCGAGCCGAGCCAAAGCATCTGCTTGCATGTTCTCGGTTCGGGGTACATGTAAGACTTTCGCCTTGAAATGCAACAATTTCTTCTTGACCAAGTCCAGATATTGTGAGATTTTTTGCTCTTTTGCTTCGTACACGCCGTTGATTTGATGAACGACCAGCTGAGAATCACTGTGCACCTGCAGTCATTTTAGGCCCATGGAAGCTACCATGTCTAAACCCACCAGAAGTGCTTCGTACTTGGCTTCGTTGTTCGTCGCGGGGAACTAAAATCGCACTGCCGAGCAGTAGCATTGTAGACTTGGATCGATTATCACGATCCCACCCCCTGATCATCCTGCGATGGAGGAGCCGTTGACAAACAACTTCCACTCTTGGTCTTCCATAAATTCTAATTGTATGGAAGATGTGAATTCGGCCACAAAGTCGGCTAAAGCCTGTCCTTTTATTGTTGTGCGTGGCTCATATAGAATGTATAACTGGATGAGCTCAACGGCCCACTTTATCATCCGACTAGAGGTGTCGGGTCGGTGTAACACTTGCTTCAGTTGGTAGTTAGTCAAGACTATAATCTTGTGCTCCAGAAAATATGGACGGAGTTTCCGTGCCGCAATGATCAACGAATAAGCTAACTTTTCCATTGGTGGATAGTGGAGCTCGGCATCATGTAATGCTTAACTGGTGTAATAGACTGGATATTTGATAGAATCATCTAGCCTGATTAACACCGAACTGACGGCGTATTCGGATACCGCCAGATATAAATACAAATTCTCCCCTTGGGTGTGTTTTTGTAATATAGGAATTGAGGAGAGGTGTTGTTTGAGGGTTTCAAAGGCGACTGGCTCGCTTCGGTCCACTCAAAGTTTTTGTTCTTTCTTATGATCTCAAAGAAAGGTCTACACTTGTCTGTGGACTGTGAGACAAATCGGTTAAGGGCGGCCAATCGGCCTGTTAGGCTTTGTACCCTTTTAACAGAATTTGGGGGTTCAAGATCAATGATGGCTTTTATTTTTTCTGGGTTAGCTTCAATCCCCCTTTGGCTGACCATATAACCCAAGAATTTACCCAGCCGACCCCAAAAGTACATTTTCTTGGGTTTAACTTCATCTTGTACTTTCAAAACAACAAACATTTTATTAAGATCATCGAGATGATCGGATATATACAATGATTTCACCAACATGTCATCTACATATACTTCCATAGTACGACCTATCATTTCTTCAAACATTTTATTTACTAACCTCTAGTAGGTCGCACCAGCGTTTTTCAACCCGAAGGGCATCATCTTATAGTAGTAAATTCCACGAGTAGAAAAGAACGACGTGTTTTCTTCATCATTCGGATGCATTCGTATTTGGTTGTAACCCAAGTACGCATCCATGAAGCTCATTAGTTCGTGTCCTGCCGTGGCGTCTACCATGTAATCAATGTTCGGCAATGGATAACTGTCCTTGGGGCACGCCTTATTTAGGTCGGTGAAATCCACGCATAGGCGCCATTAGCCATTGCTTTTCTTGACTAGAACAGGATTGGCCACCCATCGGGGATAGAGGGCTTCCCTGATAAATTGATTATCGAGCAATTTATTAACTTCGGCCTCGAGTGAAACTTGCCTATCGGGGCCGAGTTTGCGCCTTTTTTGGATAAATGGACGGAATATTAGATCGATATTGAGGCGGTGGCATGCATGTCAGCATGATTCCACGCAAAGACGTCAAGATTGTTTCCCAAAAACTCAATCAGTTCTGTTCAAAATGGCTCTGGGAGGTCATGGCCAATACGCAATTGGCGTCCCTCGCTCTGCCTTCTGACGTCGACCATGTCGACCTACTCCACTGGTTCTGCCCGTTTTCTTTTCTTGCTCTGCCCCTCTTTTTTCTGTAGGGGCAATTCATCTTCAGTGGTTGGCTCGTTCTTGACTGTCGGCTCGTCTTTTGCTTTGCCGATACATCTCCCAGCTCTATCTTCCTCCCTTGGTCCTCCACCATTGGTTCCTTTCCAGGTCGCCGACCTGGATTATCCTCCCGATCAGTCATTACCTCCCGCTCGGGCTCCTCTTTTATCTGGGGGTCGCCTTGCGTTGTCCCACTAGTTTCTCCCTATTCCATCACATTGATTTCCACCGGTCAGAGCTTGAGAGAGCATTCTCGTGACTCCCTCTGATTCCCTTTATATATGGCTTCGCCGTCAGGTGTCGGGAATTTCATGCAAAAATGATAAATTGAAACAGCCGCTTTTATATGATAAAGCAACGGCCTTCCAATAATGGCATTGTATTCCGAATCAGCGTTGATTATTTTGAATGTTGTGATAACGGTCCGCTTATCCGACCCCCCCCCATTTGGATGGGTAGGTCAACTTCCCCGAAGCGGGATTATTCTTCCTCCTCCAAACCCCGAGAATGTTATCGTTACATGGACGAATATAGCTATCATCCACGTTCAATCTTCGAAAAGCTCGGACATAGATGACCGATGAGTAGCTCCCAGAGTCGATCAAAATTCTATGGACTGGGATACCCAAAATTGGTGCGGTAATGGCCAGGGGGTCGGAATGAGGGTGGACCACCTGGTCAGCATCCACGTCTGAGAACATAAAACGGCCTGTAGGTTGGCCTTCCTTAATTTCCGCCACCTGGACTTGTCTTTCGGCATGGGCGGCCTGTCTAACATCGCTTTTCTCTTCTTGTTGGAGCGGCTATCTTCGGCCGTGTTAGTGTTGATTCGATTCACGCTTGACATCATGAGGATCTCCCTACCCCGATTCTCACCCGGTGGCAGTGGTAGGAGAGCCGGATTCATTACTCGCTCCAGGTTGACACCTGGGGACAGTGCCGGCGGGGGCGGTAGTTCATGGACGTATCTTTTGAGACCGCCTTGCCAAACAATACGCATAATTTCTCTGATGAGATCTCGACACTCATCAGTATCGTGGCCTATCGATTTATGATAGGTGTAGTATCGACGTGCATCTAATTTGGTAGGCTCAATCTTCAAAGGCCGAGCCAGTGGCAGCAAGTTTAGACCCTGTACTTCATTCCATATGGCCGACGGAGTGTGGGTCAAGGTACTCTTCAGTGTGGCAACTTCAGCTCGTGCTTCTTGGCGAGCCTTAAATCCGGTGGTTGGGTTTTCCGAGAATGGTTTGAATCCCAACCCCGGCCCGATTACTGGTTCCTTCCTTCCGTCCTTTTTTGCGCCCCCTTGCCTGTGCTCGGGACGGTGACTTGCCATGGCTTCTTCCGTGCAAATATGACGTTCCGCACAGATCAGGAATTCTTGATACGAGGTCGCCCCCGATCCGTGAATGGAATAGTTAAACCAAGTCTCGGGGGCAAGGCCGGCCATGGCTGCAATCAGAATGGCGTCATCTGACACTGGTTCCATCTCTCGATCTTGTTTATTGAACCGAGCGATATAGCTTTTCAGGGGCTCGTCCTTCCCTTGTTTGATATTCACAAGGGAGTCTTTTGGTGCAGCTCGAACCTTAGAAGTCAGGAAGTGCGTCGTGAAGGCGGAGGCCAAATCCCCCCATGTCCGAATGGAACCCTGTGGCAGGGTCCTAAACCAGTGGTGGGCTCGGTCGCCCAACCTCAATGGAAAAGCCCTGCAGAAGATGGCATCGCTAGGGTTGTACAGTTCCATCCACGCTAAGTACTTATGGATATGAGTGGTCGGGTCGGTCTCCCCATTGTATAGACCGACCTGGGGGATTTTCAACTTTGGTGGTAGCGGGGTCGCCAGGATACCAGGGGCGAACGGCGACATCACAGCGTGTTAGTTCATTGCTTGGGGCGGCCTCCGAGATAGTTTGCCTTCGGGGTTGCCCTCCATTCATTCAGACGGCGACGCAGACGCTGAATATCTACGTCCCGTTCTTGCCACAAGCTAGGGCCTTGAGTCTGGTTGGCCCTGGCCTGCTCTCGCCCATCCGAAAATTGGAGTCGGGAGCTTATCGATCGAGTCGGGCATAGAGGATCAACCCCTAGTCGCCCAGCGAATACTGAGTGGGCACGGCGATGTCGTGTCGACTCTGGTAGTGACTCCGCTACATGACTTTGCCCTTTATCGTCTTCTCGTGGCCGCCTTCTATCACGACGGCCACGCTGTTCGTTACCATAACTAGCCTCCTGGGCTTCATTATGAGGGAGCACAGGGGCTTGGGGATTAACGTTTATATTTAGTGGGGGGTTAAGTGGTTGAGTATGTATAAGGGGTTGAGGAGGTTCTTGGGAGTTTGTGGTGGCGAGGGTTTGCGGAATGAGTTGGTTCATTTGTTGTACAAAGGTTAGGTTAGCAATTAGCTGAGCGAAGGGAAATAAAGTGGTGCTCCCTGCTTCAGTCAGGGGAACGTTTTGGCCATTAGTGGTCTGGCCAGTTTGGTTGTTGGGGTGTTGCTCTTCAGTCAAACGAGCATTTCTGGATTATTGACTCATTTTGTTTAGTACAAAAGGATAAACGTTGAATTTTACCTGGTTTCTCTTAACTCGATTTAGCCTGAATTCGGACTGAACCAATACGGGCCCTCCTTCTAGCGCCAATTTGTTGACGTGCGTTTTGGTCAACAAGCAAAATATATAAGAGATTTAACATGTGGAAATATAAGTATGCGTAATGTGCGTTTATTTGTGGCTAATTTTGCCTTTTTTGCGTAATGCCGAGCTGGATTATCGGGGTCGGTCTTTCTTACAACAACACGTTTACAAGTGGCTTTTTTCCTATTTTTCTTGCTTGTCTTTTTCCTCTTAAATGAGGCTTTTTATACCCCTCTAGTAAGTGGGTTTTTAATAGTCATCTTTGCACTAATTAATAAAATAATTCGAAAAGGACACATGTCTCCTCCTAAGCGTGCATGTCAGCCAAGTTTTTGCCACTTGGCGACTCATATTGATCACACTCTGACACGTGGCGGCCTTTGGTTCTAATGGAGCACTAAGTATGGGTGAATGGTTATTTTTCAGAATCTGTCGCGCATGCGTTTCCATGCCAAAATTTGGGCTCGGGGTCGGGGCTCGGTGAGCGTGACCGTGGTTGGGCTCGGTAGTGGACGAGCCCAACCCATGACGTGTCACCGGGCACCGTTGCTGACATCACCCGCGGGGCCCCACTCGGATGTGTGCTGGATGACCACGTGGAGTAACTTTTTTCCGGCTCGGCTCGGGTGTCATCAAAACCCAAACTATCCAATTCTAGTTCCTAAACTATGATGGAACCAAAATAGTTGGCTTCATATATTGGATAAGATAATTCATGTAGTAAAACCGAACCACAAAAAGGTTTAATAACAAAACAAAAGGTTTGACCGCATGTTTGTAGAATCTGTAGGAATGAATTTTTCGACATGCTTGTATACAATAATGTAGGTCCCAAGGGGTGTGAGTGTAAGGTTTAGAAGGGGGGGGTTGAATAAACCTTACCAAATTTTTTGATTTAGTCCTTTTAAAGGTTCAGAGTTGATACTACACACCGTGTCCTTGTAGACAACCAATTTAGTTAATCAAGAATTAGTCACTCAACGCACTCTGATCGAGTGTTGATAGAATAACTCACTTTGTAAGACCGAATTAGCTCAACTCGTGGTTTGTTTTCATTGGAAGACTTAACACCCTTATGTTTGGTTTAGTAGAGATTTAAAGCTTGATTTAGTACTTAGAAATTATCAGTTGAATAGCAAATATGTCAAAGAAAATTAAACAAATAAGATGCAGAATTAAAGGGCTGAAATGTAAAAGACACGATAAGTTTTTATAGAGGTTCAAGATGGGGTAATTCTTCTACTCCTCTCTTCTCCAACTCCCCGGAGGAATCCACTAGGTATTGATCGGATACAAAGTGGTAACAGTCCGTATACGGTCTTGATCACACAAATGACTTGATCCTTTAGAACTCGCCCAGAGACGCCTTGATCACTCACCGCTTCTCGTACGACTCGGCTTCTTCACAGGCAGTGCTTGCTACTATAGCACACTTGCTTAAGCTCTTTGGATTTGATCACGAAGCCCTCCAAAAGCTCAAGACTTGGTTCAACCTTGAACCTTCCTACAATCCTTCGTGGAATGTAGACCCTTTGATTCTTCAAGAATTTCCTCTTCAACTCGATTGAAGTTATCTTTCCTTCACAGTGAGTGTTGGATTGATGTTCTTCGTAGTGTAGGCTTGAGGATTGAGCATTTAATAACTTGAAAATATTTCAGTTACAAAATGTTTCTTTCTTGCTTGTATGGTCAAGCTAACCTCAGTAACCTACGTAACCTTTTCTCGAGTTATTCCTCGGCCTTTTATAGTGATCTTTCAAAAATCGACCGTTGAAGAGATAGGCTTATTTTTGAAAGTCACTTGTGGTCGTTGGCTCGTCTTGTTGCAGTCCTTGGAATTGCCATTTCCTCGTATGAAATGTTCTTGACTTTTCGTAGTTCGACACGGTGTAGTGCTTCCCATTGGTTTATTCCTTTTGCACGCTTCCTGGGGACCTGAGCACTTCGAGAAAGGTAGCATGGAGATATTACTTGTTTAAGTAATTCTCTTGATTTCTCAGGCAAATGATCTTTTTCGATTATCTCGACTTGACCGCATTTCCTTGTTTTCCCCAGTGACTTAGAGACAACTTCCAATCATTGGATAACTCTTCATCACTTCCACTTGAGACTTAGCTTTTCTTGAGTTGACTTGACCGATACTCCACTCACCGCATCTCACCGCTCCTTGATCGAGTTCCCATCTTCTCTTCTTTGCCATACTCAAATGTCTTGCAAATGAGTCTTCCTTCTAGTCTCCGGTTGTCTTCTTGCATGTTTGGGCATAGCCGACTTAACTCACTTGACCTGACCTATTTATTACAATGCGATTTACAACAAAGAATGGGGTGCCAACTTCCTATTCTAAGTTTTACATGGCATTCATCAAAATCTAAACGATAAATTTCCCAACAATTTCCCCTTTTTGATGATGCCAAAACTTAAAACATTCAAAATGGAAATAGCAAAGATACATACAGATAGTGCATTCACAGAGAATGTATGTGTAGAATCAATTCTTTTATTGATCATAACATTCTTGTTCTGTTACACAACAATACTCAAGATTGCTTTTAGCCACTTGCGGATTGGCTACTTGGTCAAGACTTGCCCAAGAGATCCCTCATTTCTTGCCTGGATCTATGTACTCAATGTTTTTGGGCGGAGGCTTAGTCTCAAACCTCTTCCTCCACCACGCTTCTTCCTCCGGGCGTGTATTGTACCTTGGGGTCTTCTTCTTTCCAGTTGAGTGACCAGCAGAGTGACCAGCAGAGCGATCGCCGTAGTCTGCCGCCTCGTCGCCTTCTTCACATAACGTGAGACCCTTTTCCCAGTACAAGTCCCAAGCTTGAGCCATAGACATGTTTGCAAAGTATCCTTCAGATGCGAGCGTTTTAAATTCATCAACTGATCTTGGCTCATTTCCGGCATCTGAGATGGCATAAGTGTCTCTGTCTACTGGAATGCCTCCATGTTGTTTCAAGATATTCATAACTCGGGCATCCATTCTTCCTTCCACTTCCTCCATCCCTGCTTCAATTGTCTTTCTCTTTTCAGCCATAGATATAGCAGAGTGTTGGAGTGGCGAGTCATCGGGAGTTTGTCGATAATATCAGCTGTGACAAGACCTTGTTGGGGGGTTTGTGCAATCATTAAGGTCACATCTCTCGATTCTTCCCCCTCAACAGACTTTCCCTTCTTTCTCCTTGTAATTTCCTCAGCTGTCTTTCCTTTACAAACCGCTCCCCTTCTTTTCAAACTTCGATCTCTTTAGCGCTTTAAAGTATTCCTCTTCCCCTTTTTGGCATCATCAAAGGAGAGAGGAACACTGAAACATACCGCAAGCGGAAGTCGAGCCTGGCGATAGCCGAGTTCGCCTCGAGTATCTTTGCGGTGTATGCGGCACGAAATTCAGAGCGAGTAGCGTTGGACTCTCTTTGAAATCCATGAGAAGGCTGAATTTTCTATCCATATTTTCTTCCATACGCCGGAGATCACTCTTATTTTGCTCACGCAGCAGCCTTTATCTCGGCAAAGTGTGAGCTTCATGCATGTGGTCGATGTGTTCTCTCAATTTCGTTTTTGCATCGATTCTCGGCTCTCCATACCATACCAAGAAATTGTTGAACAATGTTCTCAAATATCTAGCTTGTTCCACATGCATTGTTTGTTTCTTTGTTGCCACCATTCCCCGATTCTCGATTGTTATGCCTCTCAAGTCGCCATAAGGTTGGCATCTCTCGTTATCTAGTCTCATGTCCATAGAGGCCTGGTGCCTCTCCATCCGCTCAATTTCAGCAAATAATGCTTTGAACACCTCCCGAACTTTAGTCAAGTTTCTTCCGTTGCGGTGACGGCCATGCAAACAAAGTCATAGTCACCGAACGATGGTGTCGGATGGAAGAACAGGATCTCGTCTGTGGGAAGCGCGAGATCGTTCTTCGACTCGTCGGGAGGTCGGGTACCTCTAGAGAGAAAGGAAATGATTCTACAAAGGAATCATCATGGCCAATTGGGATTTGTTCAATGATGAGAGGTGCGCGTGAAGTTCCTTTTGGAGTTGAACCTGCTTTGGGGGAGCCTGTGCGGTGGACTCTGCTTTTGGGGTCTTTTGTGAAGTGGACCCGAGCTTGCAGCCCTCATTTGTCTCAACAACCGTTGGTCTCAAATGGTTTTTCCAATTGAGTGGACCAGATCCTCGGCCTTATCGGAAGCGTCATCGGACGATGATGAGATTTCCATTGGTGGCTCACCATCAAAATTGAAAGTTTGACGAGTAGTCTTGAGATCGATCGACTTGCTCGCTCGCCGGGAACATCCTCACCGAGTCTTTTGATCTGCCACGGGGATGACTCGGCTTCTTCGTCACCTTCGATCCTAGAAAGGTTACATCGATTATCCTGGGAATCATGAAGCGCGCTTATCTCCTTTTCGGATGGATTAATGATAGCAGGAGGGATGTTCTCTACTTGACTTCTTTACCCCGGGAAGTCTCAACCTCCCGTTGGCCTTCATTACCTCCTGCAGCCTCAAATGCGCGAGGCACTTGACCTCCCTTTCGACAGTCGGTCACCGCTTAGGGTCTTCTCGTGGTGGCATCCATTGAGTCTCAACCCCATGGATTGCACTTTCATCGCCTGCAGTGTTAACTCCTGTATCTGCCTTCTCGTGCCTCGATCGCATCGCGGCGTCATTAGCCTTTAGAGCAGTTGGCACCTTAGCCGAGACAGTCTCAATCGTCTCGAGCTTGTTGATGGCAACTTGTGTTCATTTTGTGTTTGTACTTTCTCCACTTCGCCTCCTAGATTCGTTGTGGAGTCATCTGCGCAAGATCCTCCGACCTTGCCGCAGTGGAGGAGTTTCCCCTCGGTGGCGCATCACCCGAGTGACTTGGAATGGGGTCACTCGTCTCCAAACTCCCGGCTTTTCTGCGAGTGTTCACCGTTGGGGCAGGTGGTAAGACACCTTCATTAGGGGTTGGCTCAACCGGGGTCCCCACTAACCCGCCATCGCCATTTCCCTTAATTCCTTCTTCCGAGTGAGTGGGGAAGTGGTGGCAAGAACAACAAAGGGCGATGGCGATTTCGCACTACTCCCATTGGATCAATTTCACTGTGTTTTGGAGGACTCTCCTGGTCCCTCCATCATGCTCTTCTCATGAAGAATTCTCGATTCATGCATTGCTTGCTGCATTTGCAACTCTTCTCGTGGCAAAGAACAGGTCCGATCCTCATCACTTTCTCGATAGAATATCGAAGTGAGGATGTGTATGTTCTGTGGGTGCCGTGAGAGGGCGATGTTGGCCTTCTCTCGTGCCTCGGCTTCCTCTGCCGCCTCTCCTTCTCCTTATCCTTGAAGATCCGCAGATATCTTTGCGCTTTTCTTCATCCTTTGGATCACAGAGGTTAGTCCAAGGAAGTTCAAGATTCCTCTTCTTCTTCGATAAACTCGGGCCGTTGGAACTGTTCCCTAGATCGACTCAATTTCCACTTCCTCCACTCTCAGACGTTGGATGTCCGGGTAAGGTGCGGATAGGATCATCACATCACTATCATCTCAATCGCTTCTTCTTGTGTCTCACCAAGGCGAACTACAATCGTGTCTTCGCTTTGCCTCTCACGATCACCTTCAATTTATTGTTTCATCAATTATATCCGGGGACTCTACTTCTTCAAATTTAAAAGTATTTGCTCCAGTGAGTGGGTGACTCGGCCCGGTTTCTCAAGCTTGGATCGCTTGATGATTCTTCATCGTCTCTTAGTTCGTACGGAGGGACTTCGTTCGAGAGAGCTTCTTCGAGTCTTGGGTGGCGGGGCCGGTGTAGGTGTTTTCTTCGAGGAGCAGCCGTCTTGGCTTTTCGCTTCTCCTCTTTTTTGACGATCGGAGAAGGTAGTTGAGAGTCCTTCTCGATCGCCGATCTTTGGGGCGGAGACACGGCCGCGGAGGCGGTGACTCCGGGCCGCAGGGCGAGGAGCGTTTGTCTTTCTTTCTTTGCAGAGAAGCGTTCTTCTTAGCACCAAGCAGGGGCAGATTCTCTTAGCGGCTGCATAGGGGCAACTTTCTTCTTTGGTGGAGAGGAAACAGCTTGTATCTTCGTCGGTCACCGATTCCCCCTCACTCGTGTCGGCTCTCTTGGCGTATGCTCTCTTTCTGCGCCGAGAGGTTTGATCTGAACATCCTCTTGTTTACATGGAACGCCTTTCCATGTCTAAGAGGACTCCTTTCACCTCCATCACCGGCCAATCACTGGCCATATCCTAGGGATCCTCCAAATGCACCATCTTCCTTGAAGGATTTGTTCACTACGATTCTCGCGAGTCCGCAGAGACAAACTCAGCCCGATTTATTTTCCTTTCTTCAATGATCGCAGCCATTACGATCAACTTTGCTTTTGATTGGTTGGTCAAAGCGCCAAATTTGATGTCTATGCATTTGGCAACTATGTCCAACAGCTTGTGGTAATCCTCCTTCACTGACCTCTTGTTTCTTTGTGTAAACTATTTTATCATTGTCGGGCTTGGCTACTTCCTTCCAAGCAGGCCCGAGTTTACATCAGCTTCGTTGATTTCTGATGCTCCTTCCGTCGGTAGTGAGCAGTGTTCAGCCAAATCCTTGGCAGAGATGGTGAACTTCTTTCCATGAACAGATGATTTTATCCCTTCATCGTGAATCTCAGCGTTCACGTAGAATTGTGCGACCTCTTCCACATAGGTCATTGAGAACTCCATCGTCAGAAATGATTTTAGCCCGGACCTTTCGAGCTTTTCAGCGATTTTCTTTATGAGGGCGTCATCGGACCCTTGTTTGACCATGCCCTCGAAATCTACGGTCGACCCTGTGTGGATTTGTTTTCCTAGCTTGACAAAATCATAGGTTGACGCCATTTTTCAGGATTTCACCTAAAAGAAACTTAGAAATTTGATTTGAATACTGAGAGGGTTTTGAGAGAGTTTTGCCTTTGCTTCTGAGATAGAAATGAACCGTTTTGGTGATATGTGAGAGAAAACAGACGAAAATGGGGTAAGTATGGTTTCTGAAAGGACGTGCGGGTGGTTTTTGAAATGTGATCGAAATCAACGGCTTAGATTTTGCACGCCGATTAGCATTTAATGTCTCGAATTTAATGCGGCAGCATTTATATCCAATCATAAGCTTGGTATGCAGCTTTTTGTCTGTACACATCATCATTATGCTGACGTCATTCTTAAAAACATTCCCGCTTAGTAAAACGACTGCGTTTTTGTCACTTTGCTCATAAATGACTCAGCTTATCCCTTAGCTGATTTAACTCTTCTGGTCACAGTTCTCTTAAGTGACTCAGCTGTCAGCTAATTCGGTATAGCTGTCTTTTCCGATACATGGTGATTAATTTAGTGATTTTGAGAATTCAATCCTTTTTCTCCTTTTGTGTTTCATTTCTTTTCTTTGAGTCTTCCAGTGTTAGCTCACCAATTAACCCTAACTCATGCTTGAGTTCTTCAAATATTGACTCACATAATGGTTTTGTGAATATGTCGCCAACTTTGTTTATCGCTTGAGATATATTCCAATATGATCTCTTATGAAGTGATATCGACATCGATATGCTTTGTTCTTGAGTGCAACACATGATTCTCGAGTGATTGCAATTGCACTTGTGTTATCACACATGATTGGAATTTCCTTTTCTTCAACTTCATAGTCTCTCACCGCCTCATCCATAGGATTTGGGCACAAAGAAGCTGCCCATGACTATGTATTCTGCTTGTCACCAGAGGTGGCTATTGAATTTTGCTTCTTGCTAAACCAGAAATCAGCCTGTTTCCAAGCATTTGACATGTGCCCGAGGTGCTTTTCCCTGTCAACTCGCATCCAACATAGTCGAGTCCGAATAGCCAATTAGCTTGAATCCACCTTCCTTTGGATACCATAAGCCAACTTCTTGGCCTCCTTTCAAGTATCTCAAGATTCTCTTAGTGTCATATGACTCTCTTTTGGAGCAGATTGAAATCTCGCACATACACCTACAAAGAAAGGTGATGTCCGCTCACTTGCTATGAGATAGAGCAATGATCCAATAAGTGCTCTATATCTTGTTTGATCTGACTTGCCATCCGCATCCATGTCCATTTTGATCGATGTATTCATTGGTATTTTCACGTAAGACTTCTCCTCCATACCAAATTTCTTCATTAAATCTCGGTGTATTTTGTTTGACTTATGAAGGTTCCATCCTTCATTTGTTTCACTTGGAGTCCAAGGAAGAATGTCGCTCTCCCCCATCATGCTCATTTCAAATTTGCTTTGCATGAGGTTTGAAAATTTTTCACATAGCTCTTTGTTTGTGGATCCAAAAATGATGTCATCCACATATATTTGAACAAGCAAAGATATGCTCTTCTTGTCTTGAATTAAAATGTTCTATCGACTTTTCCTTTTGTGAATCCATTCTCGCTTAGGAATTGTGACAAAGTATCATACCATGCTGCGGGTGCCTGTTTCAATCCATACGAGCTTTCTTGATTTTGTATACCTTATCTCCAAGAGTCTTCTCGCTCAAATCCTGGAGGTTGTTCAACATACACTTCTTCTTCCAATAAACCATTTAGGAATGCACTTTTTACATCCATCGATATACAATGAAATTCTTGTGAGTGCATAGGCAAGAAACATCCTTATTGCTTCCAATCTTGCTACAGGAGCAAATGTTTCATCAAAATCTATTCCTTCTTCTTGGCAATATCCTTTGGCTACTAGTCTTGCTTTGTTTCTTACCACGTAACCTTCCTCGTTCATCTTGTTTCGAACACCCATTTAGTACCAATAACGTTTTGATGGGTGGGTCTTTGAACTAATTCCCATACTTTATTTCTTTCAAACCGATTCAGCTCTTCTTGCATATCTTGAATCCAATGTATGTCATCCAATGCTTGTAACACATCTTTGGGCTCTATTTGCGAGATAAAGCATGTGAACATAGCTTCTTGTTGAGTTCGGATCTTGTTTTGACACCTTCTCTTATATCTCCAATGACAAGTTCTAGTGGATGGTCTTTCACCATCTTACATCAAAGTTGAAGTAAGTTAGTTGGATTCGATCGTCTAGAGTCAGTGTTGCTTTGATCGCTCTCTCGTAATCACTTAGCCGCAAATTTTCCAAATGTTTTTGAGATTCACTATCTCATCTTCTTCCGAGTTTACAATTCCGATTTCGGCTTGAAGATAGGGATTTTTTTGTATGTTTGGATGATTCAAATTTTATCACCGACTCTTCAATATCTTCTCCATTTACATTTGGCTCATCGAATACCACATGAATGGATTCCTCTGCAACCATAGTCCTTTTGTTGAGTACTCAGAGGCTTTGCTTTCAAACCAGTATCCCAAGAAGATACCTTCATCGCTTTAGCATCGAAGGCCTTTAGATTGTCTTTGCCATTGTTGTGGATGAAGCATTTACATCCAAATATTCTAAAATATGCAACATTTGGTTTTCTCCCGTCCAAATCTCATAGGGAGTCTTTGTCACCGGTCTGTTTATCATACATCTGTTTTGAGTGTAGCAAGTCAAGTGTTGATTGCTTTCCAAAAATCTTTTTGGTAACCCCCGTCACCTAACATGGTCCTTGCCGCTTCTTTGAGAGTTCTATTCCTTCTTTCTCGCTCCCATTCTCATTGTGGAGTCCTTGTTGCGATAATTCATGACCAATGCCATTTTCAATACAATACTTTTGAGTTATTATCCCATTGACAAACTCGGTTCCTCTGTCGATCTTATTTTGATAATGGTTTGGCTCTTTTCATTTTGAATTTTCTTCATCAATGTGGCGCTTTAGAGAGTTTCTTTCTTTTTTACACATGAATATAGTCCATGTATATCTTGAGTAGTCATCTACTACCACCAAGGTGTATTTCTTTCCACTTATGCTAGTTTGGTTCCACTTTGGGCCAAATAGATCCATATGTAGCAGATGTAATATTCTTGTTGAAGATGGACATGTCTTTTCTTTGAATGAAGATTTGATTTGTTAATCGTTTTGAAATTTAGGTGGCTCAACTTTTTGTGCCACAACCAAATTGATTCAGCTGTGCTTTTGGCTAATAGACATGTGTTGTGTGTAGCGGTTGACCAATCTACTACATACATGTTCTTTTGTATGCATCCTTTCAACACAACTTCATTCGATTCAAGATCCTTGATTTGGCATATACCCATGTTAAATCCAACATTATAGCCCTTGTCACGAGTTGATCGATGCTTAGCAAGTTGAAGTTGAGTCCTTCAACATATGCAACATCTGTGATTTCTAATCCATTCCTCTTGATGGATCCAATGCCTCTTATTTCACCTGGAGCTTCATTTCCTCCAAATATGACTTTTGCTCCTTTAAGTTCCTTGAATTTTGACAGATTTTTCTTGTTTCTGTCATATGTCCGAAATGCCACTATCCATGTACCAGGTTCCTTGGCACTCACTTTCCTTGAACCCGTAATCAAGGAAATTAAGTTTTAGATACCCATACTTGTCCGGGTCCCGAGGGGTCGAGTTGTAAGATGATCCAACCAACTTATAGCCAAATGATTTGACTCTAAGGGGTTGCCATCTATCGATTGCCATAATCATAATTAATCTAGGCAAATTGCTTGGGGATTTTAGGTTCATACAAATCTCTTTTTGTCTGTATGCATGTGTATGTGTTTTAGCAATCGCCTTCTTTGGGTAATTGTGGTGTCTTTGAGTGTAGTGCCTAGGTGCATGTGTGTGTTGATGAAAGCTCTTATACTTTTGGAATGGCCTTTCTTTGAGTTCTAGGCCTTTGACATTTGGGTTTATATTCCATAAGTCTATTCTGATAGTTCACATTATTCCAATCACTTGGCTTGGATATTTTCTACCATTCCCATCATATGTATTTCTTTTATAGATTTTCTGGGTTTTTGGTAGCTCTGTTTCTTCTTACAGAGTATTTTCTGCTTGGAGTTTGCTTTGAGAACTCGATCAATCTCTTCTCGCTTGTCCTTTCAAATAGCACTCAACCGGTCAAGTTTTCCTTTCCCTTTATAACCAAGGCCGCTTTGCTTGTAATTGTGCTTTGGGGTGAATGTGTGTGCACCCTTTGAGTTTTGGATTTTTAGACTCTTCTTTGCTTGAAGATCCTTTTTCCAAAATTACTTTCGAGTTTGACATAGCACAGGAATTAAATCCTAAGCCTGTCTTGTCTCCACATTCTCTTTAACTCATAATAAGATCATCCAATGATTTAGATGCCTTAGTGAATGAGCCAATCACATTTTTGAGGTCATTCTCCTCTTTTCTATGGCAGCTATTTCTCGCTATTAGCTTGGCATTTTTAGCCTTTTAAACTTTCATTCTCATCAGCTATTTGACTTAGAGTACTCACCTCCTTAGTCACCGTGAGTTTTGGCTCTTAGTAGGTCAGCTGTTTTCCTTATTTAGTAGTGTGTGTGAGGATTTAATGTGTTCAAAATATTTCATCATTTTGCCTAATGAATCATAAAGATCGATGGGTGATGAAGTGTGTGTGTCACGGTCACTATCACTAGAATCTGAGTTTGATGAGTTGGAGTGTACCTCATATTCTTGGTCGAGTTGATCTTGTTCCTTGGCCATCAAACAGATCGGGGCTTCTTCTTCGAGTCACTTGAGTAGTCACCTTCACTACTCTCGACTCGGCTATGTCTTTTGACTCAAAGATTCTCTGCAGCCAACATTGCCTTTTTCTTTTCTTGTCTTCTTTCTCCAAGACCTTTCTTTCTTCTTCATTCCTGTATTTGTTGACTACGAGGATATGGGCACAATGGCATAGTGACTGTTGCCTACTGTTCAAAGATAGATATTCAACCTTTTGATCACTCTTTCCATTCTTGGATTATTGTCACTTTGATATTCAGCTTTTTGATGATCTGTTCTCTTGGTTGGCCTATCTTCCCTTGACTTGGAGGGAGCCGAGTGTCTTCGGAAGATTCGCCCTTGCCTTTCTTGTAGTTCTTATTGAAGAACTTGTTGAACCTTTTAACCATCGGGCTATTTCTTCGGATCAATGACTTCTTTGACCTCATCTCTCTTTCCATCCTCAACAATTAGAGCAGCTTGCTTTGGGTACATCCTGTCTCTTCCGATCTTTTTCTTCTCACCAAATTGTAGGCTTTGAGATCCGAGAATAGTTCATGGTTGGAGGTCTTCGATAGGTCCATGGAATGTCTTAGTGCCATGACCTTCATTTCCCATTCACCGAGACTTTTTAGGATCTTCATACACATTTCCTTCTCGTGTATATTCCTTTCCAAGTGCAGATAGCTCGTTGGTGATTTCGTGAACCGAGCATCCAGTTGATCCAGGTTTTCTCTCGCGATCATTTTGAAATTCTCAAATTTTTGTACAGCCACGATAATTTATTTTCTTTGATTTGCTCTCGAGCCTTCACAAATCAATGTTAGTTTGTCCCAGATTTCTTTAGACGTTTTGCATGATTTGACTTTATTGAACATGGCTTTGTCCAAGGTTTTGTAAAGGATGTCCTTGGCTACATTGTCCAGGTTGTATCTTTTTCTCGTCATCATTTGTCCATTCAGTTCTTGGTTTTTCAACCATAGCTGGTCTAGGGCAACATCATCGCTCCTTCACCGCAGCTCTTCTTCTACTGTGTTCACCTTTAAGATTTGCAGTGGCCCATCCTCTATCACTATCCACATCTCATCATGTAATGCTTTGATAGATGAGCCTCGCATACGAATTTTCCAATCATCAAATTCTTCAATTGTGAACATAGGGATCCGTGTCAAATTTGCTTCCATGATAATAAATTTTAATGATAAAAGGAGCTTTGAAAATTTAAGTACTAAAGCGGACTTTGAAAAGTTTGGAGATCTAGTTCAAGAACTGTGCGGAAGGCTCAATGAACCAACCGCTCGATTCCACTTGTAGGTCCCAAGGGGTGTGAGTGTAAGGTTTAGAAGGGGGGTTGAATAAACCTTACCAAATTTTTTGATTTAGTCCTTTTAAAGGTTCGAGTTGATACTACACACCGTGTCCTTGGTAGACAACCAATTTAGTTAATCAAGAATTAGTCACTCAACGCACTTCATCGAGCTTTGTTGATAGAATAACTCACCGTTAAGATCAATTAGCTCAACTCGTGGTGTGTTTTTATTGGAAGACTTAACACCCTTAAGTTTGGTTTAGTAGAGATTTAAAGCTTGATTTAGTACTTAGAAATTATCGGTTGGATAGCAAATATGTCAGCAGAATTAAACAAATAAGATGCAGAATTAAAGGGTTGAAATGTAAAAGTCACGATAAGTTTTTATAGAGGTTCAAGATGGGGTAATTCTTTCTATCGCTCTCTTCTCCAACTCAGGAGGAATCCACTATGTATTGATCAAGATACAAAGTGGTAATGATCCCGATACAAGTCTTGATCACACAACACTTGATCCTTTAGGACTCGATCGAGACGCCTTGATCACTCACCTGGCTTCTCGTACGACTCGGCTTCTTCACAGGGCAGCTTTGCTTTGCTACTACAAAATTTCACTTGCTTAAGCTCTTTGGATTTGATCACGAAGCCCTCCAAAAGCTCAAGACTTGGTTCAACCTTGAACCTTCCTACAATCCTTCGTGGAATGTAGACCCCTTGATTCTTCAGTAATTTCCTCTTCAACTGATTGAAGTTATCTTTCCTTCACAGGTGAGTGTTGGATTTATGTTCTTCGTAGTGTAGGCTTGAGGATTGAGCGTTTAATAACTTAAGAATATTTCAGGTTACAAAATGTTTCTTTCTTGCTTGTATGGTCAAGGTAACCTCTGTAACCTACGTAACCTTTTCTCGGAGTTATTCCTCAGCCTTTTATAGTGATCTTTCAAAAATCTGCCCGTTGAAGAGATAGGCTTATTTTTTAAAGTCACTTGTGGTCGTTGGCTTGTCTTGTTGCAGTCCTTGGAATTGCCATTTCCTCGTATGAATTGTTCTTGACTTTTCGAGTTCTCGACACGGTGTAGTGCTTCCCATTGGTTTATTCCTTTTGCACGCTTCTCGGGACCGAGCACTTCGAGAAAGGTAGCATGGAGATATTATTTGTTTAAGTAATTCTCTTGATTTCTCGCAACGGATCTTTTTCATTATCTCGACTTGATCGCATTTCCTTGTTTTCCCCAGGTGACTTAGAGACGACTTCCAATCATTGGATAACTCTTTTGTCACTTCAACTTGAGACTTAGCTTTTCTTGAGTTGACTTGACGATACTCCACTCACCGCATCTCACCGCTTCCTTCATCGAGTTCCCCTTCTCTTCTTTGCCATACTCACTGTCTTGCAAATGAGTCTTCCTTCTAGTCTCCGCTTGTCTTCTTGCATGTTTGGGCATAGGCGACTTAACTCAATTAGACCAAATTTATTTATTACAATGCGCTACAACAAAGAATGGGGTGCCAACTTCCTATTCTAAGTTTTACATGGCAATCATCAAAATCTAAACGATAAATTTCCCAACAAATAATTTAGTTGAAAATCTTCGCCATTAAATTGAAAGAAAATAAATTTATTCCAAGTTTCAGTATGTAACCCGTAAAAGTTCCAATACATGTAAATTGTTAATAAATAGGTAGACAATTTCATTAGTTAACGTATTGGGTATCCCAAATCCAAGTAAACAAACTGGAACCTCCTTTCGACATACCCACATATAAAATCATTAATACAACACAAAAATTCTAAAACTACATGAATTAGCAAGATTACTTGCTTGTTCAATTTCGGGGTAGAAAAATCCTTTCCAGACCTCTTTAGAATCAATCCTAAACATAAGATCGTGTACTAGGGTTAGATAAAACTAATAAATTATCAAACTTAGGGTTAGATCAATCCTACGAAATTATCAACTTACGCGTCGGGAAAGTTTCCTTTCTTTCTTTTCTTTTCTCCTTTTTTTTCTCTTCGCCGATTCCTGCTCTCTCTCTCTAGGCGACTCCTACTGTGTTCCCAATGTGTGTGTTTTATGTGTCTTATATCCATGTTTTTAACCTATTCCTAATTGAACTAGGTTTTTGGTACATGTGCTTATTATTAACTTACAAACAATATGGGCCTGGTTAAAACTCTAGGTCAAAAAGAGCCCAAAGTGTTTTATAAAACCCAAATGAAATAAAGTCATTATAAAATCTAGAATAATCTAATAAAATAATTAAATATTATCATTACACAATTAAATAAATTCGGGTCATTACATTCTCCCCCTCGTATAAAAGTTTCGTCCTTGAAACTTCTCAAGTACAAATAACTGAAATATAAAGGGATGAAGATAAATCTCGGAAGAAAAGTTTAATCCTTACCAAAAAGTTGGGGGTATATAATGCGCATCTCATCTTCACGCTCCCACGTGGCTTCTTCCATGGCGTGATTCCTCCATATGACTTTGACTAATGTGACCTTTGTCCTTCTAAGCTCTTTCTCTACTCTATCCAATATTCTTATTAGCCTCTCTTCATATGTCAAATCCTCACGAAGATCAATCATCTCGTATCTTAAGATGTGTGATTGGTCCGGAATATACCTTTTCAGCATTGAAACATGGAAAACATTGTGAACACCTGACAATGCTGGGGTAGGGCGATTTGATATGCTAAATCGCCTATTGTTTCTAAGATTTCAAATGGCCCAACGTAGCGAGGGCTTAACTTTCCCTTCTTTCCAAACCCCATGACTCCTTTCATTTGTGCTACCATACGAAAAATTGCATCTCCTACTGCAAATTCTAGTGGCTTTCTTCTCTTATCAGCATAACTTTGTCGACTTTGAGCAGTTTTCATTCTTTGCCGAATCTTCTCAACTACTTCGGCTGTTTGTTGCACCAACTCAGGGCCTATCAATTTCCTTTCACCAACCTCATCCCAATGCACTGGTGATCGGCTTTTTCTCCTGTACAACACTTCATAGGGAGCCATTCTGATGGAGGCCTGATAACTATTGTTGTATGAAAATTTCACTAATGGCAAGAACTTGTCCCAAGTACCCTTAAAATCTATGACAAAAGCTTGGAGCATATCTTCGAGTGTCTGAATCGTTCTCTCCATTTCGCCATTGGTTTGTGGATGGAAAGCTGTACTGAAACTCAACTGAGTACCCATGGCTCGGTGTAGGCTTCTCTAGAACGTGGAGGTGAACTTAGGGTCTCTATCCGACACAATGGATAACGACACTCAATGCAATCGAACTATCTCGGATATGTACAACTCTGCATATTTCTCCATGTTGTACGTCGTCTTTACTGGTAGAAAATGTGGAGACTTAGTGAGACGGTCAACTATAACCCAAATAGAGTTGAATCCCACCTTTGGTTTTGGTAGCCCCACTACAAAATCCATGCCGACATGCTCCCACTTCCACTGGGGAATCATCAGTGGCTGCAATACACTAGAAGGCCTCTGGTGTTCTGCATTAACTTGCTGACAGTAAGATATCTTTGAACATATGCTGCCACATCTTTCTTCATGCCGACCCATGAGAAATACTTGTTGAGGTCATGCTTCATTTTTGTGCTCCCGAGGTGAATGGAGTAAGGGGCCTCTCAATTTCTAATTTCAATTCTTCATAGTTCGAATGTACCCCGACTTAGTACCCAAATGTAATGCCCCATCTTCCGTTATCACATTGTCATCACGTTTTCCTTCAACGACCTCTGAACGAATCTTTACCAACTTCGGATCATTCAGTTGTGCAACTTTTATTCTTTATACAATTGACGGTTTTAAGGTCAGGGTAGCCAAATAACTCGACTTCTCTTGAGATAGAATTTCCAACTCAAAGCTCTGCATGTCTTTCAGTAGTAGCTTTTGAATCATCTGTAATCCTCGATGGTAATGGATAACACAATCGTAGTCCTTTACTAATTCAAGCCATCTGTGTTGCCTCATGTTAAGCTCCTTTTGAGTGAAGAAGTATTTGAGGTTTTGATGATTAGTGTAAATTTCACATCTAGCCCCGTATAAGTAATGTCGCCATATCTTTCAAGCAAAAACCATGACTGCTAACTCTAGATCATGAGTTGGATAATTTTTCTCATAATCCTTCAGTTGTCTAGAAGCATATTACATTCCCTTGTTTCATTAGAACACACATTAAATCCTTCAGTGAGGCATCACTGTAGATAGCGAACCCGTCGACCCCTTTCAGCAGCATAAGGACATGAGCCATCGTCAACCTCTCTTTCAACTCTGTGAAGCTCCTTTCACACCTATCGTCCCAGTGAAACTTAACATTCTTTCTTATTAGCTGAGTTAGTGGTGCAGAGATCCTTGCAAAGCCTTCGATGAATTTTCTATAGTATCCAACTAACCCAAAGAAGCTACAAACTTCCGCTATGTTCGCTGGTGTTGGCCAGTGTTGGACCACCTCAACCATACTAAGGTCTACAGGAAATCCCATCTCGATAAACAATGAGGCCCAAGAAAGGAACATTGTCCAACCATAAACTCACACTTACTAAACTTCACGAATAACTTCTTCTACCGGAGCCTCTACAAATCTAGACGTAAGTGTCATTCATGTTCGTCTTTTGATCGAGAATAGATAAGAATATCATCAATAAAAAAGATAATAAAATGATCGAGGTAATTCGAGAAGACTCGATTCATCAGATCCATGAATGCGGCTGGGGCATTAGTTAAACCAAAAGGCAGGACTACGAATTTGTAATGACCATACCGAGAACAAAACACTATTTTTGGAATGTCTTCCTCTCGAATGCAATTGAGGGTAGCCAGACCTCAGATCGATCTTGGAGAAATACCAAGCACGATGAAGCTGGTCGAATAACTCCTCAATTCTAGGGAGAGGGTACTTATTATTGATGGATACCTTATTGAGTTCACGGTAGTCAATGCACAACCTCATCGATCCATCCTTCTTTTTAACAAAACGAATTGGTGCACCCCACAGTGAGAAACTCGTCCTGATGAATCCCTTATCTAGTAAATCTTGTAGCTGCTCCTTGAGTTCTTTCAATTCTGCAGGGGCCATGCGATATGGTGCCTTGGATATTGGAGTTGTCCCAGGCACTAATTCTATAACAAATTCCACCTCTCTCTCTGGCGGAACGCCATTAATATCTTCTAGAAAAACGTTGGGGTATTCACAAACAATAGGTATTTGGTCAATCGAGGGGTGTTCCTTAGGTACCTCAGTTATTAAGGCCAAGTATGCCTCGCAACCTTTGTTCACGAGTTTTCGAGCTTTCATAGTTGTGATGATAGGGATAATGGGTTTGGGTGAAACTCCTTGGAAGAACAGTTGGGAGTCCTGAAGATGATTGTAGACGACCCTTCGAGCTCGACAATCGATCATTGCATGGTGCTTGGACAACCAGTTCATTCCCAAAAGGACATCAAAGTCATGAATATCCAATCCAATAAGATCAACAGATAACTCCTTCCCATCAATAGTAATCGGATAATTAGTGTACACAAGGGTTGAGTTCATGATATCCCCTGAGGGGGTCGATACGTTGAAGTGTGTGTCCGATGAAGAGGTATAATTAGACAGGTTCTTAGCAAATTTGTAGTTCATTAAGGAGTGCGGAGCTCCAGAATCAATAAGGACAAAAGCAGATATACCACAAACATTCAAAGGTCCTATGAAAATAAATACATGCTTAAAACATGCACAAATCTAATGACATGAAAATAAATACATGCTTAAAACATTCAAAGGGTACCAGCCACCACGTTTGTTGCTTCCTCTGCTTCAGCTTGTGTCATAGCAAATACTCGAGCCTGGGTTGGCTTCTTCCTATCTGGGCAAAATCGCGATATGTGTCCAGGCTTCTTACAATTGAAGCAAGCTCTCGAACCTTGAAAACATTCACCCAAATGTGTCTTCCCACACTTCGCACAAACAGTCACCGGTTGCTTATTCTGTGGAGCATCTTGTGGGGTCTGCTCTTGTTTCCTTTTCTGACCATTGTTGTACGACACTTTTGTGTTTCCAGTTTTAAACTTTGGTCTTCCTTGATGAATCCTTACCTTTTTCGCTGCCTGAGCCCTTTCCATCAACATTGCCTTGTGGATGACTTCACGGTATGTAGTAAGCTCAAATGGCCGCAGTCCTTTCTCAAATCTTCTGGCCCTCCGTTCCTCAATAGAAACTTAATCAGTAGCAAACTTGGATAACCAAGTAAATTCAGCTTCATACTGAGCTATTGTACGGCTCCCCTGCTCTAGCCATACGAACTCCCTTTATTTCTGTTGGCGGACACTTCTGGGAAAATACTTATCATTAAAGACTTTCGTAAACCTCTCCCAAGTAAAAGGACGTGTGTCACCCTCAATCTGACATTGTACCATCCTCCACCAGTCATGTGCATCACCTCGCTGTACGAACGTTGCATAGTTAACTTGTTCCTCGTCAGTGCAATCAATAACGAAAAATATCTTTCGCATCTCCATAAGCCACCCTTCAGCTTCAATAAAAATTTTGGTGCCTGCAAAGGACGACGGGGATAACCTAAGGAAGTCCAATAGATGGTTCCTTTCCAGAGACGCAGCTCGTCTAGGCTGAACATTCTGACCATAGGTAGCCAATGTTTGAACAAGGGCATCAACAGTCATGGGGTCCCTTGAGTATTGTTATTGTTGTTGGTACCATTGCTATCATTGTGTGTAGTGCGAGTATTACGACTCATGATTGGTTAGCTGTTATAGGTTCATAAGGTTCGTTAACTAATTACAACAATAAAATAAATTATATTCCGGTATTGATCTATTGAAGCATAACATAATACATTATAGTATGAAACATCATCTTATAGGCTTTGAATTCACATTGTTTTTCTGTTCTAAAATCTTATAATAGTGTATCTTTAACTATACATGAAAGTCAGTCATCACTTATTAAGAGCAAGCTAACAATTAAAATTCACACAAGGCACACATTTCATAGAGGCACATACATAGTCATAATCTCAATAAACGTAAATCTTACAACATTGCGGAGGGAGATGCTAGAAGCGCGACTTGGAACCCATGACTTGTTGACTTTTAATTTTATCGTAATTCAACTCACTTTAAAGTGAACAGAATCGGTTTAAAAACCTGGGCTCCGATACCACTAAATGTAGCGCTCTTTTCTATCTTATTTAAATTTTGACACGAAGAATAATAATAAAAAAATACTCTAAAGAAATCTTTAAAAATACGGGATAATAAATTTCCTACTTAGTTTGAAAACCTTGCAGTGGAAATAAATAATAAAACTATTAGCACAAAACAATCATACGAAAAAATAAAACAACGTTCAACATTAAATATATTAATAAGTCAAACTCCAAAATCATAAGATAACTGAAGGACATGGGTTCCTGAGTCACCGCTCCCCGCCATCGCCCTCCTCCTCATTATTCTCATCTGAAAAAAAAAACATTCGTGGAATGAGCTTAAAGGAGCTCATCAAGTAATCTCATCCATGAATGCGTGCTTAATGCAATGAATCAACTTAGTTAAACTGTACCTTTTCGTAAAATCTTTTTGTGTACATACTGAAGACTATCGTTTTGTGTACATACTGAAGACTATTTTTCTTTCTTTCTTTCTTTTCGTAAAATGTTCTTAGGACGTGAGCTCACTTGGTAACACATTGTTCTAAATAGGGTCGCAGTGGGCCTTGCTATTTGGAACCCGATTAACATTTTGCCCGAAGGCTATTTCCTTTAAGGCCTTTTTTTCTTTAACATTAATATTAGCAGCAAGCGGCACATTGTTGGAACGCCGGTCCCCCGCGCCCATTTCCTACTCACTCCAGCATCATAGGACAATGTGCAACCATTTTATTTTTGAAAAACATTATTAATTCTAAACATTTAAACTGGACTTGACTTAATCTTTGTATGCTCGTGAAATACTATGAACGTACATTTAACATGATGCATGAAAGTGATGCAACTTTTCATTGAATGCAAGAATAACATAAACGCATACCGTAATCATTAAATCACATTAACTTGAACAATTTAAGAATAAAATACTACAATTAATTAAGAGAAAACCCTATATTCAATTAATTACGGGAAACCCTACATTCAATGATTCAAAACTATTTAGGGGAAAGCCCTGCATTCAGTTGGTTCGGGGAAAACCCTATATTCAATTAATTAGGGAAAACCCTATATCTAAGTAGTTAAAGGCAAACCCTATATCCAATTAGCTAAGGGAAAACTATATATCCAGTTAGCTAAGGGAAACCTACATTCAATTAATTAGGGAAAACCACTAGTACAAAATTGACCATTTGCATCGGTTGTAAACGACTTTAAGCATCGGTTCTAACGGCAACATCGGTTGTTAAGCGAAAATCGATGCTTAATGTTCACGAAAGGCATCGGTTTTCCTCAAACAATCGACGCATAATGTTAGTTTGGGCATCAGTTTATAACATCAACCGACGCCTATTGTTATTTTTTTAAATACAATTTCTTTTATCAATTTCCGACCTCCATGCACATAAACTATTAGCTCAATCAAAATTCAGACCACAAATAAAAATTCCAACACAAAAATTAGTGACATTTTTTAGTCCATAAGGTTTAATCAGTAAATGGACAAAACTGAAAACAAAACCAATTGTATAATCACAAGCCAAGCTATAATCGCATGATATAGAAAAACCCAGCTTTTAAGCTGGGCAGTATCATCTTTTAACTTAAGCTCAAAACAATATGTTTTTGAAGACTTAATTCAAAACTTGAGGAAAGACAAGAAAAAAGCTTCAACTCATTAGCTCCAAAATTGAAAAGTGGGAAATTTCATCTCCTGCCGATCATTCATCAGCTTGGAACAACAAACAAAGAAAAATGAAATCAGGACTTGAAAACCGCATCAAGTATAATTGCAGCCAAATAAATATACTAAAGCACCATGAAATGCAAAATTGTGCATATTTCTTGAAACAGTTAATGTTAAAACACTCAATAAAATACAAGTGGCTTTTAACCACTTTATTACATAAATTAGAGACATATGTAGCCAGTTTGTCACACATTCTGCACTTAAACTCCGCTTTTTTCTCAGAACCCTTCAAGATTTCAAGATTAGCTTCTTTTTCAGAAGAATTCTATTCAAAACCAGTCTTGAATATAAGAGCTTACTTAGAATCAACATTTAATCATAAATATAAAAGTTCCAAAAGAGTGAAATTGATAAAGAAAAAACTAATTTTCATACTCCTTTTGTTTCAGCCAAACTGGCAATCACTTTTTTTAAGTGTTTGCAAACACTTCGTAAATATCCATTATGAGAACATATGACAGAGATATTAGTTCTTACCTGGGGCATATCCAAAGTTCACATTGTCGAAAGATATGGCTACAGGCCTAAAAGGCAGAACCATTCCTCTCTTATGTGCAACAATTTCGGTGGCAGCAGTGGCGCCAACACTTGATTGTTCGTTTCTGTTTGTTCCATGAAAATTACATGAAACACATACATGTCTGAAAAGATTCACCCCACAAATTTTTAACACCATTAGCAAAATTACATGAAACACACACGTTTGAAAAGATTCACCCCATAAAATTTTAACACCATTAACATATAAAAAACAATTCCAAAAGTTAATGTCGCACGAAACACACATAGACCCACTGTGTGTGTGTGTAACATTCAGGCATATGTACCTAAATGGTGAAGACAGGAGGCTAGTTAATCTTGTCCAACTGCCTTTGTAGGTCCCAAGGGGTGTGATGTAAAGTTTAGAAGGGAGGTTGAATAAACTTTACCAAATTTTTTATTTTAGTCCTTTTAAGATTGTTCAACAGAGTTGACTCAAATCAGTTGTGTCTTTGGGGGACAGCTAAGTTCGCTTATTCAGCAAAGTTACCCACTCAACAGACTCGATAGAGCGCTTGATAGTATAACTCGGCTGCTTAAGCCAAATACTTAACTTAGTTGATTTGGTTTTTTTAACAACGGAAGACTTAACACCCTTTGATTGATTTAAAGCTTATTTTTAACACTTGTTTTAGCACTTAGTTATTTATCAGTTGGATAGCACATTTAACTAACAAAAGATATAAAGTAAATATGCAGGAATGTAAATGCTGAAAGTAAATTGACACAAGTAGTTTTATAGTGGTTCGAAGATGGGGTAATTCTTCCAATCCACTCTTCTCCAACTCCTAGAGGAATCTACTAAATAAAAGATCAAGTTACAAAGCAGTGAACAGTCTAGAGACAACCTTGATCACACAGTTGGCTTCTCCTGCGACTCAGCTTCTTCGCGAGGCAGCTGCCTTGCTACTTCAGCTCACTTTCAAGTCCTTGGATTTGATGACGAAGCCCTCCAACAAACTTGAAACTTGGTTCGACCTTGAACCTTTCTACAATCCTTCAACTTGGAAAATAGACCCCTTTTTGATCTTCATATGTTTTCTCTTCAACTGATTGAAGTTGTCTCTCCTTCATAGCTTGTGTTGGATCGAGTTTCTTCGAATTTAGTCATGAGGAATATCTTCAAATGCTTTGATAATATTGCAGTTTTAATAGCTTGCTAGGTTCAGATAACCCTTTCTCAAATGCTTCATTGGCCTTTTATAGTGCACATTTGAAATTTGTCCGTTGAAGAGATAGGCTAGTTTCAAATGTCACTTTGTGTTCCTTGGCTTGTCTTTTCTTGGTCTGCAGTCCTTGTGATGTCGACCTTTCCTCGTATTAATTTCCTTTGCAGCTTTGCAGGTTCTGACACAAGTTGCAGTGCTTCCCATTGGCTCATTCCTTTTGCATATTTCTGGGTCAAACGTTTTAAGACCTGGCAGCTTGACATATTATTATATCGAGTAATATTCTTGACTTTTTTAACACCCCCTCTTAATTTGTAATTTGAACTCTCTTCCAAAATTGTTCAATTTTTTCAAGGCTCACTGTTTTGGTGAAACTATCTGCCAATTGCTCCTTTGTGTTCACAAACTCCAATTGGATTTCTTGATTATTCACAAGACTTCTAATGAAATGATGTCGAAGTTCAATGTGCTTTGACCTTGCATGGAAAACAGGATTTTTCGTCATTGATTGACATATTTTGCATGTATTTTGGGCTTAATCTTGGCTAAAATGTGTTGATATGCATGCATTATATGAGTAAATAAGGTTTTATTCCTGTTTTGTGGAAAAGGATTACGATTTGCTTGTTTTGTAGGAATTTATCGATAATTGTAGCATTTTGACAACAATTCGGAGCATTGCAATCGCCAATACTTGATGTGAAGTACGAAGTTTGGAGTCGAATCAAGAAGAAGTCAGACGAACTGGGCGAAAAACGGAAGAAAAAGGCCAAGTGCTAGCTGGTACAGGTGAGCATGGGCAGGGCGTGCTCCCTAGCACAGCCTGTGCTCAACCTATAACTGAAGACTCAGGCTTCGACTACCAGCACGGGCAGCCAATGCCTCCTTCAGAGCTGTGAACAATCCATGCGGCACCCAGCACAGGTTGTGCGTGCCATACAGCACGACTCGTGCTCCTCTACAGGAAAAACAGAGTTTGATTCGTTTTCGACTAGGTTTCAACCCAAACAAAGTACAAATAGAGACGGGGCGGCCACAAATGGGGACGCGCTGATTTTTACCCTAGAAAGCAGAGAAAAGAGAATTTTTCCACCAATAAATTGGAGAGATCGATCCAGACCGCAACCACACCTTCGAGGATTGAAGATAGATCGAGAGATCGTCATCATCCCCGAGTTCACTCATTCCACAGTATCATTATTTTCAATTAGTTTAGGCATGAACTTTAATAATTTGTCTATGGATTATTTATTTTCTATGTCTGGCTAAACACTTTATGGTTCCCGGGTTTGGGAGTAGGTTAATGGATACTTTTGTTTGATGATTCATTGCAATCAAAGTTAATGTTTTCCAACTCTATTCAAGTACTTTGCTTTAATTCTTGTTTTATCAAAAAGCTAATGGTTTGGGAGTAGGTTAATGGATACTTTTGTTTGATGATTCATTGCAATCAAAGTTAATGTTTTCCAACTCTATTCAAGTACTTTGCTTTAATTCTTGTTTTATCAAAAAGCTATTGGTTTAACTTGTTTTGATATATTGATTCATAATTCGAACAGACAAGTTTCAATATTAGATCTATGAGTACTTGACATGAATAGCTTGCATAATTGAGAAGTCTGTGAATATTCGTAAGGCCTTTTAATCTTTTGATCTTTTGGGAGTTGGATATCTCATGTGGAGTAGAGATGCTAGCATAGATATTCCAATCAACGCTTTTACATGTAAGTCCAAGCGGCTACGATAATCTAGAGGGGGGGTGAATAGATTATCTCCATCTTTTCGATTTTACCCTCTTTTTCAAACAAAACAAGCCAAGACAATATAGAAGGTGCGGAATGTAAACAACACACATCGATTTATAGAGGTTCAACCCACCTAGAGACTAATCCTCTACCACCTTAGTATATCCGGGATGGATTTCAAAAAGAAAAAAGATTTTATTAATTACCAAAATTAATACAACACCAACTTACAACACCACCTTGAAGAGCACCACACTCTTCTTCAACACCACCTTTGAGATTACCACAATCTCTTCTTGAAGATTACCACAATCTCCAACGGCACCTTGTGAAGATTACCACAATCTTCAACCTTGAAGAATACCAAATTCTTCAACACCTCAACAAGAAGATTACCACAATCTTCTCACACCTAATACCTAGATCACCCAAGTGTGTTCTTACCACAAGAACACTCACAAGGATATCTTGTGTTGAATGATGACCAAAAATCAAGATTACAACTCAATAATGAATAATACAATTTGAGTGCAAGTGTAATCAAGAAATCAAAGCCTAGACCTCAAGATGTGAACGTGATAAGCTAGGCAAATTACAACAAGAATAATAACTATGAAGAACAAATATTTGCTTGAAGTGTATCTTGTTGTGTTGTATCTCAATTGTTGTATTGGTTGCTCCAAAACATCCTCTATTTATAGGAGATGATTGATCAAGCATAGGCTCCTCTTGGGGATTGAAAATCTACAGAAAAATACAATTAAAATCAAGAATATAGCTGTTAGAAATCAATCCCACATTTTAAGGAAAGTTTGTCTGCTGTCAAACGGGCGTAATTTTTTGTCAAAAGATAGATAACGGCCGCATTTAAATAGACGTTTGAAAAATACACAAAGAAAATAACACAGGGCGGCCGGTCGAGGGACATCGACCGGTCGACCTGACTGACCCGACCGTCCCCTCAATGATTTTTCAAAAAGAAAATGTTTTGTTTCAATATACACGCCCAGTGTGCACGGCCGACAAAGGGTCGACCGGTCCGACGCCACGGCCGACGCCCGGTCGACCGGTCGACCTGGCCAATTTCAAGTCCGTCTTATTTTTTGTTCCAAAATTCATCTTCGTGTACGGGTTGTCCTCTACGGCGACCGATTGACCTCGAGATTTAAATGTTGTCCAATTTTTGTCGAAAATAAAACTCAAGAAATACTCCGAAAATTTAGTAAAAACATTTTAAACCAATCGGGAGTATTTAGACAACATTTAGGAACATTTTTTTGAAGTAAAAAATTATAAACATAAAATCATTAAAAGTGTTGTCCAATTTTATCAAAAATAAAACTTGAAGAAATACTGCGAAAATTATTAAAGACATTTTAAATCATTTAGGAGTATTTGGACAACAATTAAAAACATTGTTTTGGTGTAAAAATAAAATCATCAAAATTAAGATAAAAACATGTATGAAACAATCTCCCCCTTTTTGATGATTACAAACCAAAACAATTTTTAGAAATATTAGGAGGAGAATTTTAAAAACGATTTTCCTAAAAACATCTAACCGCTTGGAAGAACCAAAATTTCCAAAATACATAAGCAACCAAGTAAGGGAGTAAATATATTCAATAATAAGCACAAGCTCCCCCTATCAACAAGCACATCAAGAATAATGTAAAAGCAATTAACCATAAGCTAAAAGCTTAGCTTTTACATATTGTTCAAGAGCTTATAAGCTCCCCTTGTCAACAAAACATCATTAGACAAGTATATAAGTCCATCAAGCAACAATTGGACAAAAAATAATTCACAACTTATGGCTTTTAAGAGCCATAGCTTATAGCTTTTATAACAAGCTTTTATTAGCTTCTTTGAGCTAATGAGCCAATTTCCTGTTTTTCCCCCTTTGGAATCATCAAAAAGAATGTTAGGATGATAAAAACATCATACAAGTTTATCAAAGTGCGCCAACAATACGATTTATCAACCATTTAAAGAATTAAGCTTAGAATCCAAAAAAAAATGGGAGAGATGTATCGTAAGAAATCCATAAGCTCATTTTGTTAGCCAAAAACATGATCCCAATAAGATTTTAAGACATTTGAAAATAAGAGAATCATGTAGGTGATGAGTCTTTCATTGAAATATTTTATCGAAGACTTGGCGGGCGTCAAAGTTTGAAGAAGGTGTATATAGCCCTTGCAAAAGAGATGAAGCCAAGTTTTTTTCATATCATCACCAAAAACAATTTTTCAACATATGTCCATCAAATAAGAGGCTCAACAAACTAAATTCTCAAGGGTTCAACCCAATTGAGATAAATATAGCCAAATGAGAGATCAAGGCATTACGAATGCCTTCAAGCAAAAAATAAAGAGCCATCAAGTAGTGCATACAAATAAGACATTACAAATGTCCCAAATCATTCATTAAAATGATCAAAGCATCAAAAATTAAGAGAAGCACTTTTACCATCAAGTACTTCATACCAATAATCAAACAATGCCAAACTAGAGTATTTTTACCATCAAATACTCCATCAATACCAAGATCAACCAAAAGGCCATTTCCAACTTGCTATTTGTAGGTCCCAAGGGTGTAAGTGTAAGGTTTAGAAGGGGGTTGAATAAACCTTACCAAATTTTCGATTTAGTCCTTTTAAATCTACTGAGTTCTACACAAATTGTCCTTGATGGATAGTCGAATTAGTCACTCAAAGAGAGTTAATCTCTCAAGACTCAAATTGAGTCACATTAGAGCAACTCAAATTGTTGGCTATAATTTGACTCAATTTGGTTTTGTTTTCAAATGAAGACTTAACACCCTTAAGTTTGATTAAGCAAGTTTTTACTTGATTTAGTACTTTATAAATTATTAAATGGATAGCAAATTTATCAAAGAGATATAAGCAATTTAAAAGTGCGAAATTTAAATGCTTTGAAATGTAAATGACACAAGAAAGTTTTTATAGAGGTTCAAGATGGGGTAATTCTTCTACTCCTCTCTTCTCCAACTCCTGGAGGAATCCACTAAGTAATGATCGTTTACAAAGTGGTAACAGTCCGTATACAAGTCTTGATCACAACAAAATGACTTGATCCTTTGGGACTCGACCGAGACGCCTTGATCACTCACCGCTTCTCGTTCTGTGCGACTTCACTTCTTCACGCTGTGGCAGCTACTACTACTGACTCACTTGCTTAAGCACTTTGGATTTGATCACGAAGCCCTCCAAGAGCTTAAGACTTGGTTCACCTTGAACCTTTCTACAATCCTTCCCGGAATGTAGACCCCTTGTTTTCAAAGGTTTCCTCTTCAATCAAGTTGAAGTTCTCTTTCCTTCACGAGGTAAGTGTTGGATTGATGTACTTGAAATGTAGGCTTGAGGATTGAGATTGTTTAAGTTTTCTCGATGTGCTTGTATATCTCACGTATGTGTCATTCATATATTTTTCTCAAACAAATTCCTCAAATTTTATAGTGAACTTTCAAAAATTTGCCCGTTGAAGAGATAGGCTCATTTTTGAAAGTCACTTTGCGATCGTTGGCTTGCGTTCTTGGAATTGCCATTTCCTCGTATGAATTGTTTTATCACCTTTTCGCACTCGACACGGTGTAGTGCTTCCCATTGGTTCATTCCTTTTGCACGCTTCGTGGACCGAGCACTCCAAGAAAGGTAGTATGGAGATATTACTTGTTTAAGTAAATCTCTTGATTTACTCGTCAACGGTTCTTTTACGCTTATCTCGACTTATTGATTTTCCTTGCTTTCCCCGTGGTGACTTAGAGTCACTTCCAATCATTGGATGACTCTTCCACTGACTGAGACTTGCTTCTTGAGTTGACTTGATGATGTTCCACTCACCGCATCTCACCGCTTCTTCAATGAGTTCCCCGTCATTTTTCTTGTCAGACTCAATTGTCTCTCACAGAGTTTTCCTTCAAGCCTTCGATGTCTTCTTGCATGTTAGGCGTAGGCGACTTAACTCGGCCTTGGCCACTCTAATTGTTACAATACATTTTACAAGAAGAATTGGGAGCCAACTTTCTATTCTAAGTTTTACATGGCATTCATCAAAATCTAAACAATAAAATTCCTAACAATTTCCCCTTTTGATGATGCCAAAACTTAAATCATACAAAGATGCAAATAACAAAGATACATACGAGATAGTGTATTGACATAGAATGTATGCGCAGAATCAATCTTTTTATTGATCATATCATTCTTGTACTTAACACAAATCAAGTTTACAAGGTGTATCGAGTATGTAATTGTCTTTACAAAAATAGAAAATTTATAGCTTTATTACGTAAGACTTACATTGTATGTATTTACATATAAAATACACGAAGGGTTGGACAACAACACTTCATCTCCTTCGTCCTCTTCTTTCATCTTGATCAAGATCTTCTTCTCTTCTTCTCTTTTTCTCTCGTCGTCACCGCCTTCATTTTCTTCTCATATGCCTTCCTGGGCTTCATCTTTCCTTATTCTTTCTTGTCTCTCCCCGCCATAGCCGAGTTTGTCTTTTGTTTTTTTCTTCTATTCTCTTTACATACTCGGCGTTGGTTTTAGCCACTGCAAGTTCGCCACTTGGTCAAGCCTCCCGGAGATCCCTCCTTTCTTTCCCGGATCTACGTATTCAATATTCTTGGGCGGAGGCCTAGGTCCAAGCTTCTTCCTCCACTCCGCTTCTTCCTCTACCTGGGGCGTATCTTGTCTTGGGGCCTTCTTTCTTTCCAAACAGTGCCCAATGGAGTGACCAAAGCAGAGGATCACGGTTGTCATGGACATATTTGCAAAATATCCTTCGATTCGAGCATTTTGAATTCGTCAACTCGATCTTGGCTCTGTCCCCGACATCCGAAATGGCATACGTGTCTCTCGCAACCGGAATGCCTCCGTGTTCTTTCAAGATGTTCATCACCCTGGCATCCATTCTTCCTTCCACCTCCTTCATCCCCTCGCTTCAATTGCTTTTCTCTTCTCGGCCATAGATACAAAGCAGAGTGTTGGAGTGGCGAGTCACGAGGAGTTTGCCGCTTATAATGTCACCGTGATGACCCTGTTGGGGGTTTGTGCAATCATCAAGGTCATATCTTTGATCCTTCCCCCAGCAGATTTTCCTTTCTTCGCTTTCAAAATTTCCTCACCGATTTTCCTTCTCGCTTGTTCCCTTGTCACCGCTCCTTTCTTTTCAACTTGATTTTGTCGCTTTAAGGTATTCCTCTTCCCCCTTTTTGGCATCATCAAAGGATGGAGGAACCCCAGGGAACATGCTTTGGCAAGCATGAAGTCGAGTCTTCGATGGTTGAATTTTGCTTCAAGTCTCGCTGCGTTGTATCTTTGCACGAAATTGATCGAGTAGCGTTGGATTCTCACAAATCGCTTCATCTCACCCATGAGAAGGCTGAATTTTCTTGTCATGTGTTCTTCCAAACGTTGTATATCATTTGCATTCTGCTCACACAATGGCTTGATCTCGGCAAAGTGTGAGCTTCATGCATATGTTCAATGTGTTCCCTTAGCTTCGTTTTGATCAACATTTTCACTCTCGCACGCCGGAGCTTGTTGAATAAGGTTCAAGTATCTCAATTGCTCCACACGCATTGATTGTCTTTGCCACCATTCCCTTATCCCGACCGTGATGCCTCTCAAGTCACCGTAAGGTTAGCATCTCTGTTGTCCAGCGCATGTCCAAAGAGGCCTCGATGCCTCTCCATTCGCTCAACTTCAAAAAAGAGTGCCTTGAACACTTCTTGAACTTCGCTTGATTCTTCATTGCGGTGATGGCCATACAACATCGAAATCAAAATCGGCTGGAATAATGGTGCCCGAGTGAAAAAAAGAGGAGGTGGTCCGTGATAGCGTGCTTGCTCATTTTCCGACTCTTCGTGGAGTTCGTATCTCCAAGGAGAAAGGGAAAGATTCCACAAAGGATTCATCACCGCCAACCGGGATTTGTTCGATGATAAGCGGTGCGCGTGAAGTTCTTTTTGGAATCGATCCACCGTATCTTGAGGAGCCGGAGAGCAAAGGTCTCTCTTGGTTCAAATTGGTTTGGTTGTGAAGTAGACCTGAGCGCTTCTTTCGAGCCTCACTGCCTTAACAGCGTCGTTGGTCTCAAATGATTTTTCCATTTCAAGACTTGTCCTCGGCCTTATCGCCAGCGAATCATCGGACGATGATGAGATTTCTAGTGGTGGCTCATCATCAAAGTTAAAAGTTTGACGAGTAGTCTTGGGATCGACTTTGCTCGTGCCTGGAACATCCGCACCAGTCTCTTGATTTGTCATGGGGGTTGACTCACTTCTTCTTTTCGCCTTCGATCCCGAAAAGTGACATCGTGGTTGTCCTGGGAATCATGGAGTGCGCTGATCTCCTTCTCGATGGGTCGATGATTGCGGAGGGATGTTCTCTACTTGGCCTCTTTACCCCGGAAGTCTCAACCTCCCGTGGCCTTCATTTCCTCCAGGCTCTCTCTGCTGCCAAGAGGCCTTGTCCTCCCTTTCGACAAAGTGTCACTGTCTTAGGGTCTTTTACATGGCATCCATTGGAGTCTCAACCCCATGGATTGCACTTTCATCGCCAGTGTGTTAACTCCCGTGGTTGTTCCTTCCTCGTGCCTCGACCGCATCGCAGCGTCATTAGCCTTCGTAGCGCTTGGCACTCTCACCGAGACAGTCTCAATCGTCCGAGCTTCGTTGATGGCAACTTGTTGTTCTTCTTGTGATTGTAATTTCTCTTCTTCGCCTCCTTGCTTCTTTGTGGAGTCATCTCGCAGCATCCTCCGACCTCGCCGCAAATGGAGGGAGTTTCCCCGGCGCGCACCACCGAGTGACTTGGAGTGGGGTCACTCGCTCTCAGACTCCGGCTGTTGCAATTGATGGTTCAGCCGTTAAAGGTGGGTAGCACACCTTCAACAGGGGTTGGCTCGACCGGGTCCCCACTAGCCCGCTTTCATCGCCATCTCCTTATTGCCTTCTTCCGAGTGAGATGGGGAAGTGGTAGCAAGAACAACAATAACAAGTGGCTATTTGTCAACCACTCCCATTGGATCGATTTCAAATGTGTTCGAGGACTCTCCTGGTCCCTCCATTAATCTTTGCTCGTGAAGGATTCTTGATTCGTGCAATGCTTGCTTGCATTTGCAACTCTTCTCGTGGGCGTGATTCTTCTCAGTTCCTCGTCACTTTCGTGAGAAGACATCAAGGAGAGGATGGAAGTGTTCGTGGTGCCGGAGATAGGCGATACTTGCCTTCTCACGTGCTTCGCTTTCTTCACTTGCTTTGCTCTCTCCCCGTCCTTGTAGATTTGCAGATGTCTAAGCAGCTTGTCCTCATCAAGTCTTGGAGCACATAGTCGACCCAAGGAAATTTAGCACTTCCTCTTCTTCTTCTATGAATTCAGCCGTTGGAACTGCTTCCTTGACTTGCTCGAAACTCCATTTTCTCCACTCACGCAGACGATTTTGGATGTCCGGGTAAGGTGGAGATAGGATCATTACATCACTATCCGCTTGGGCCGGGTTCTTCTTGAGTTTCACCGTGTGAGCTACAACACCGTGTCTTGGTTGCCTCTCTGACGCTTTCACAGACTTTCTTGGCTCGTTTCATCAACTACATCCGAGACTCTACTTCTCCGGTAGTCTCCTGGGATCTCATCTGCTAGCCGAGAATCGACTCAAATGGTTTCTCCTGCTCGATCGCTTGACGAGTCTTCTTCGTCTCCTGGTTTGTACCAGGGGAATTTCTGCCCGAGGCGCCCCTCGAGTCTTGGGCGGCAGGGGCCTGCTTGTGTTTGTTTGAGAGCCGGCCGTCTGGCTTGTCGCTTCTCCTCCTTTTGACGATCGGAGAAGGTATTTGGGAGTCCTTCTCGATCGCCCGCAGGGGCAGTGTGACATGGTCTGCCGGGGCAGTGTGACTCCGCAGAGCGAGGAGCATGTTTGTTTTCTTTCTTTGCATGGGCGTGATTTTCTTAGCAGCCGCAGGGCAGCTTTCTTCTTGGTTGGAGAGGAGGCACTGTGTCTTGGGTCACCGATTCCCCTCACCGTGTCGCTCTCTTGGCGTAAGCTCGCTTCGAGCACCGAGAGGTTAGCTCAACATCCTCTTGTTAACATGGAATGCTTTCCCATGTCCGAGAGGGACTCCTTTACCTCCAATAGTCGGCCAATCACTAGGCCATATCCCGGATCCTCCAAATGACACATCTTCCTTGAAGGACTTGTTCCCCACGCTCGGGCAGTCTGCTGTAGATAAACTCAGCCTGTTGATCTTCTTTTCTTCGATGATTGCAGCCATCACAATCGCCTTTGCCTTTGACAATTGGTCAAAGTCGCCAAATTTGATGTCGATACATTTGGCAACTATGTCCAACAATTTGTGATAATCCTCCTTTAGCGCTTCTTGTTTGTCAGTATATAATTTTATCAAAGCAAGGTCGGACTTGGCTATTTCTTTCCATCGTCGCCCAAGTTTACATCAAACTTCCTTAATCTCAATTGCTCCTTCACCGGTAGTGAGCAATATTCAGCCAAATCCTTGGCGTGATAGTCACCGCTTCCCCGTGAACAGATGACTTGATTCCTTCGTCGTGAATCTCAAATTCACGTAGAATTGTGCGACCTCCTCCACATAGGTCATAGGATATTCCAAAGATTAGAAACGGTTTTAGTCCTGACGTTTCCAACTTCTCCGCGATTTTCTTCACCAGGGTGTCGCTTGGACCGCTTCACCATTCCGTCGAAATCACTCGGCCGAACCGGTGTGGATTTGTTTTCCCAAATGGAAATTGAGTAAATCAAGGAACAATTCCAACGGCCCGAGTTTATAGAAGAAGAAGAGGAACTCAAGTTAAATTTCCTTGGACTAACCACCGTGATCCCAAAGATCGGATGAAGACAATAACCGCGCAGATCTTCAAGAGACAAGAAGAAGGAAAGACAGGCAGAGGGAAGCGAGGCACGTGAGAAGGCCAACATCCGCCCTATCTCCCGCACCACGAACACACACATCCTCTCCTTGATATCTTCTCTCGGCGGTGATGAGGATCCGGAGAATGTTGCTGCCCGCGAAGAGTTGCAAATGCAAAAGAAGCATTGCACGAATCCGTAATCCTTCACGATGAAGATTGATGGAGGGACCAGAGAGTCCTCCGAACACACCGAAATTGATCCAATGGGAGTGGTTCAAAGAAATCGCCATTGTTGTTCTTTGCCACCACTTCCCACCGGAAGAAGGCAATAAGGGACATGGCGATGAAATCGGGATAGTGGGGACCCCTGACGAGCCAACCCCTATTGAAGGTGTCTTACCACCTCCGTCCCAACGGCTGACATTCAATAGCAATAGCCGAGAGGTTGAGACGAGTGACCCCATTCCAAGTCACTCACCGGTGCCACCGCCAGTGAGGGAAAACTCCTCCATTGCGGCAAGTTCGGAGGATGATCGCAGATGACTTCACAACGAATCCAGGAGGCGAAGTGGAAAAAGAACAAACACTAAACGAACAAAGAAGTTGTCATCAACGGCTCGAGGCGGTTCGGGATCGTCTCACCGAGGTGCCAACCGCCTGGCGAAGGCTAATGACGCTGCGATGCGGTCGAGGCACGAAGAAGAATGTACTGGAGTTAACACTGGCAATGAAAGTGCAATCCATGGGGTTGAGACTCCAATGGATGCCACCACGAGAAGACCCTAAGACAACGACACCTCACGAAAGGGAGGAGGACTATGCGGTCGCCGCAATGAGATGCCGCAGGTAATGAAGGCCCACGGAGGTTGAGACTTCCCGGGGTAAAGAAGTCAAGGCAGAGAACATCCCTCCGCTATCATCGACCCATCCTCGAAAAGGAGATAAGCGCACTTCATGATTCCCGGATAATCCTCGATGTAACCTTTCCGGGATCGAAGGCGAAGAAGAAGTTTAGTCATCCCGAAAGGATGCATCCAAAAGACTCACCGGATGTTCCAAGCACGAGCAAGTCCGATCCCAACACTACTCGTCAAACCTTTAATTTTGATGATGAGCCACCAATGCAAATCTCATCATCGTCCGATGACGCTTCGATAAGGCCGAGGACCACTCTACTCAATTGAGAAATCACCGAGACCAACGGCCGTTGAGACAGATTGAGGCTCAAAGCAAGCGGGTCCACTTCACAAAAGACCCCACTGAGACAGAGTCCATCACGCAGCTCCCCAGTCGCAGCAGGTTCGACTCCAAGAGTAACTTCACGCGCACTCTAATCATTGAACAAATACCAGCTTGGCCGTGATGATTCCTTTATAGAATCTTTTCCTTCTCTCTGGAGGTCTTCGACCTCCCTCAAGAATCGTGAGAACGAGCTCGTGACGCTTCCCACGCACTCTCCGTTTTTCCATCGCACCATTGTTCCAAACGATTATGATTTTGACATCGCATGGCCATTAGCCGCAAACGGAAGAATCACCAAGTCCGCGAAGTGTTCAAGGCATTATTCGCGAGATTGAACGGATGGAGAGGCATCGTGCCTCTATGGACATGCGATCGACAACAGATGCCAATCTCATCGCTGATTTAAGAGGCATAACAACCAGGATCGAGGAATGGTGGCAACAAAGAAGAAACAATGCGTGTGGAACAAGTTAGATACTTCAGACATTGTTCAACAAGTCATTGGTATGGAGAGTCAAAATGATGATGCAAAAACGAAGCCGAGAGAACATATTGAGCACATGCATGAAGCTCACACCGCGAGATAAAGTCCGCTGCGTGAGCAAAAATAAGAGTGATCTACAGCGTTTGGAAGAAACCATGAATACAAAATTCAGCCTTTCATACGGCCGAGATGAAGTTTCGATTTCAAGAGTCCAACGCTACTCGATCCGACTTTGTCTTTGCATACTCGTGATCGGACTTGAGACAGAACTCTACCATCAAGCAGCTCGACTTTCGCTTGCCATTATGTTTCCAGTGTCCTCTCTATCTTTTGATGATGCCAAAAAGGGGAAGAGGAATACCTTAAAGCACGTAAAAGATCCGGCGAAAAAGAGGATGCAAATTGAAGGGAAAGACAAATGAGGAAGCGCCCAAACAAAAGAAAGGAAAATCTGAGGGGGAAGGATCGAAAGATGTGACCTTGATGATTGCACAAACCCCTCAACAGTCCTGTCACAAACCACATTATCGGAAAACTCCCCGTGACTTTCGCCACTCCAACACTCGCTATATCTATGGTGAAAAGAGAAAAACAATTGAAGCAGGGATGGAGGAAGTGGAAGGAAGAATGGATGCCCTGGTTATGAACATCTTGAAACAACATGGAGGCATTCCAAAGAGAGAGACACTTATGCCATCTCGTATGTCGGACAGAGCCACGATCGCTTGATGAATTTAAAACGCCGCATCCGAAGGATACTTTGCAAATATGTCTATGGCTCAAGCTTGGGACTTGTATTGGGAAAAGGGTCTCACGTTATGTGAAGAAATCGCGACAAGCGGCAGACTACTGGCAGTCACTCTGCTGGTCACTCACCGAAAGAAGAAGACCCCAATACAATACACGCCCGCAGGTAAAGGAAGAAGCGGGTGGAGGAAGAGGTTTCGACTCCAGCCTCCGCCCAAAAACATTGAATACGAGATCCGTGCAAGAAAGGAGGGATCTACTGGGCGGGCTTGACCAAATAGCAAACTTGCAAGTGGCTAAAAGTAACGCCGAGTATGCAAAAACAATAGAAGAAGAAAACAAGAGACAAACTCAGCTATGGGAGGAAAGACAGAAAGATTAAGAAGAGATGAAGTCGCTGCCGAAGGCATATGAAAAGAAGAATAAGGCATTGATGATGAGAAAAAGAGAAGAAGCGAGAAGATGCTTAACAAGATGAAAGAAGGAGACAAAAGGAGATGAAATGTTGTTGTCCACCCCTTCATGTATTTTATGATGTAAATACATACTATGTAAGTTTTCTCAAATAAAGCTATAAATTCTTTATTCTTTTGTGTAGACAAATGTTTGCTCGATACACCTTGTAAACAAATTGTGTAAAAGAACAAGAATGTTATGATCAATAAAAGGATTGATTCTCACATACATTCTATGTCAATACACTATCTCGTATGTATCTTTGTTATTTGCATTTTTGAATGGTTTAAGTTTTGGCATCATCAAAAAGGGGGAAATTGTTAGGAAATTTATTGTTTAGATTTTGATGAATGCCATGTAAAACTTAGAATAGGAAGTTGGCACCCCATTTTTTTGTTGTAAAATGCATTGTAATAAATAAATGCTGTCGAGTTAAGTCGGCTACGCCCTAACATGCAAGAAGACAACTGGAGACTAGAAGGAAGACTCACATTAGAGACACCGACTATGGCAAAGAAGAGTAGACGAACTCTATCAAAAAAGCAAATGAGATGCAATGAGTGAAGTATCACCAAGTCAACTCAAGAAAAGCCAAGTCTCAAGTTGAAGTGACAAAGAGTCATCCAATGATTAGAAGTCGACTCTAAGTCACCTGGGAAAGCAAATAAATGCGATCAGTCGAGATAATCAGAAAAGATCTCATAGTACGTAAATCAAGAGAATCACTTAAACAAGTAATATCTCCATATCACCTTTCTCGGAGTGCTCACCCCGTCGAAGCGTGCAAAAGGAATGAAACAATGGGAAGCACTACACCGTGTCGAACTCCGAAAAGGTGAAAGAACAATTCATACGAGGAAATGGCAATTCCAAGGATCGCAACAAGACAAGCCAAACGATCGCAAGTGACTTTCAAAAATAAGCATATCTCTTCAACGGGCAAATTTTTGAAAGATCACTATAAAAGGCTCGAGGAGTTTATTTGAGAATGTGAGAGACACAAGTTACTGGACCAACCAAAAACGCTCAAGCAATTATTAGAAAATCAAACATTCTCAATCCTCAAGCCTACACTACGAAGAACATCAATCCAACACTCACCGTGAAGGAAAGATAACTTCAATCAGTTGAAGAGGAAAATACTTGAAAAATCAAGGGGGTCTACATTCCACGAAGGATTGTAGGAAGGTTCAAGGTCGAACCAAGTCTTAAGCTTTTGGAGGGCTTTGTGATCAAATCCAAAGAGCTTGAGCAAGTGAGTCGTAGTAGCAAGCGCAAATGCCACTGTGAAGAAGCCGAGTCGTCGAGAAGCCGCCTAAGTGATCAAGGCGTCTCAGATCGAGTCCCAAAGGATCAAGTCACCGTGTGATCAAGACTTGTATCCGGACTGTTACCACTTTGTATACTTGATCAATACCTAGTGGATTCCTCCAGAGTTGGAGAAGAGAGGACTAGAAGAATTACCCCATCTTCGAACCTCTATAAAAATATCATTGTGCCATTTACATTTCAAAGACTTTAATTCCTCCGCATCTTAACCGTTTAAATCTGGCGATAAATTTGCTATCCACTTGATAATTCTTAAGTACTAAACCAAGCATTAAATCCTTGCTTAATCAAACTTAAGGGTGTTAAGTCTTCCACGAAAACTAAACCACATTGAGTTAATTTAGACCCAACACCGAGTTATTCCATCAACAAAATTGAGTCTCGTGAGAGACTAACTCTACTTGATTAACTAAATTGGTCATCCATCAAGGACAACTGTAGTATTAACTCGAATATTTAAAAGGACTAAATCGAAAATTTGGTAAGGTTTATTCAACCCCCTTCTAAACCTTACACTTACACCCCTCGGGACCTACACAAAGTCATTATAAAATCTAGAATAATCTAATAAAATAATTAAATATTATTATTACACAATTAAATAAATTTGGATCATTACATTATATTTGGACGGATGTCTTGTACAAGTAAAGTTATTATATTGGATGTGATAAGTTATTTATTAACAGGTGAAATATTTCATAGTTAGGAATATACTAGAAGAACACCCGTGCGTTACACGAGATTTGTCCAAAGATAATATTTTAGTGTCACAAATTTAAAAGATAGTTTAGATAGAATCTTGATTTTTAGATTAATTTTTCTCTTTTAAATTTGTTATCTTTTAGATTCAAAAGTATATATTCTGAACTAATAGAATATTTCTCAAAAACAAAATATCTTCAGATAGATTTGATCTTTTCCAAACTAATTGTGAAAAAGAATTCTTTATTTTTGGGATTATATTTTATCTTTCATAATCTTAATTAAATTTATTATCTTTTTAATTTGTTATATTTTAATTTTGTACATAAAATTACCTCATAGATAAATGTGAAGTTGTCATGTAGAATTGAGAGGATGAGAAGTTGACAAATATCTAAGATTAATGAGGTGATAACATGTGCTAACTTGTTATTTCTCTTAGTATATATGGTAGATTTTGTCTTTTAGTATATACGGTAGATTTGAATCTTGTAGTAGCAAAAAATCAGAAACTAAAAGATGCATTTAAACCAAATATATTTTTGGAAGATAATATTTTTAAATGTATGTCAAACCTCAATTTCTATTGGTAGTTAGATTCCTTGACGCGTTTCTCCAAATTGTTGAGAAACATATCTAGTGGTTATTTGATAGGATCTTGTAGTATAATCATTATCTGGCCTCAGATCGATAATTCAATAAATTGATTTATTTTAACTGAAATTGTTGTGATAGGCTCATTTATAGCTATGATGAGCTTATTTAATTTGATTATAATTTGGTTTGAATTATTTATTTGATTGTGAATATAATTGGTTCGTGGGTCAAAATTGGATTTAATAAGAATAATTTGAAATATACGTTGGAGTTAGCATAAATTAGAAATTAAAAGATAAACCAAATATATTTTTGAAAGATAATATTTTTAAATGATAGTGTAGATGAGTCCTTATATATTTAGATTACTTCTTATCTCTTAAATTTGTTATTATAATTTAAATTTGTATTTTTATAAATTCAAAAATATATTATCAATTCACCGTTAATTTGTAGATAGAAATGTCACATGGATAATTATAAAATAGACATGTGGAATTTGGAGAATGAGGAGTTAACACATGCCAGAATTAATAAGGTGATGACACTTGTCAACTTTGTTTTCTCTTTTAGTATATAAGGTTGATATATAGGCGGAGGATCCAATGAGACTACATTTTATAGTGAGACAAAGGTGGACTAATCTCAACCCTCCCCATTTACATCAAAGTGCTAGGAATAATTTGTGATAATAATACATTAACCATTTAATTAAATACCAAAAAGGATAAAATTATCAAAACAAACATGTGGGGGACCATCCAAATATGGAATGGGGTATTAGGAGAGAGAAAATCATGTGGGAGAGAGAAAATCGCGAGAAAATCGCGCTGGAGAGAAAAAATCACGCATGTGTTCTGCCTTGCAGTATTATGTACATTTATCATATATTTATTGTATACTTAACACTATTTTACTGTATGTTTAACATAATTTTACTGCATATTAAAATGGTCAAACAAAAAAATGTGGGGACCATGAATCAAGGAATCAGTTATAGTGAGAGAATCACGCTCATTAACATGTGGGGACCGTGGATTAAGTAAATCAGTTATAGAGAGAGAGAAAATCACGCTCATTATTGTACTGTATATTTAATATATATTTACTGTGTCACGCCCCAAATGCGACGCGACGGCGATCAATCACTTAAACAGAAATAAACACAACATTCTAGAAAACGATGCAACAATCCCAAGTGAAACAAGGTCTAAAGCAGCGGAAAAACTACAAGTACAACAAGATTACAATTACGTCCCAACAACTTAATAGCTTACAGTCCAGAACTAGGAATGAAGTACACATCATATCACAGCTTAAGTGTCAAATGGGTCATACGCCCTTCAATTACAAATCCATAATTTCAAAGGAAATAAAAGAGTCCAACATCGAAAAATAAAAGAAAATAGTCCAAAGAAAATAGATAACGATAGGAGATGAGTTCAACGGGCGGAGCTCGAGAGTTCAATCCAAGGTCGGTTCAGCTTCTTCGACAAAGTCATCTTCTAAGGTTAGAAAACAGAGGGGCGAGACAATCTCGGTGGGCCGGGGTGATCGTGTGCAAGTGTGGCGATATATATAGTTAGTGCGAGAAATTTAGTTGTATGAAAACGCGTGAGAGATGATGCATGAATTCACACACATCCACAAGAATCATGAAAAATATATTTATGTAATATACTTATACGATTTAAGAAAACGATTCATGGTCACGCAGCGCTATGGTTCAAGCGAAAAGAGGATTGCGTGCGGATTTGTAACGCCAATCCTATGCAAGACAAGTAGCGGTTGCGTCACGGATTTGTAGCGCCAACCTATGCAATACAAGTAGCGGTTGCGTCACGGATTTTTAGCGCCAACCAAACGGGTCCGATTAACTCCGGAATCATGTGGATCGATAGCGATTCCTTCTTCTTCCTTGTAACTCCACGAGTAAGATGGTCCAAGACCTGTCACCTTATCGCTCCGTAGGCAAAGACAAAATCCACAGGAGCTAGCAAGGCTCGGACTGTCATAATCATGATTATACCTCAAGTACTACGACCCGCTTCCCTTGGACAAACTCCGTCCCTCGCCATGGATTAGGGCGATGGGGCCGGAAGAGTGGAATAGCGGCCGAGTCGCCTGCCCGGTTCCATCCCCGACGTATCCATTCCAACCGTGAGCTCGACACACCAAGTTGACTTTCAGCAGAAAGTAAACACAAGTTCATGTAGTCAACCAACTGATACATTGAGTATTATTGATTCGGGAAGCGATTCATGAAAAGTTTTCGAAAATTTGCGTAAGGTAATTATGGCGTTGGTGGAGTTATTTGGATGGAAATGATTATCGGGAGGATAAGCAATCTTCGATATCTTGGACGATTAGGTGGAACATAAGTCCCGTTATAGATTCAAATCGCAAGACGAGGAAGTCGCCCGCGATCGGGTATTAATCGGTCAAGGCGGGTCCGATAAGTCAAGGGATTTTTGAGAAATTAAAATATTTTAATTAAGAATTGAAGTCAGAGGGTCCAGGGCTGTTTTAGTAAATGAAAAATAATTTGAGTTAGGTCCTTGATAAAAAGAAGATTTTCAATTTAGCCTCGTTTTGTAAAAGCTAATACTTTTGGGGTTAAAAATTTAATAAATAAATATCCCGACCTTGAATAATTATGAGGTCAGTTCCTAAACTCTCCAAGTTGTTCAGAGATTCAGGTTTTTGAAGTTTTGAGGTCGAGTTTTTATAAGATTCTCATATTGGCCCCAAATTTGTTAAAATTGCCATTTCGGCTCTAAGTTTAAAATAATTGGAACTCACAAACCGGAAGGGATTTTAATGTGATTCCAGTTGTAAAATGTCACTAAGGTCAGTGGGATATTGGGGAAAAAGCAGTTTTTAAAAAAAAAAAAGCAAATATAGGTCCCTTAACTTTTGAAAATTTCATTTTTGTCCCATTTTGAAATAATTGCTTTTAAGGCTTTTAAGGGTCCAATTGTTATGAAATTTGAACCTTGGGTCCAAGATATAATTATGTTATAGTTAAATTAGTATTTCCAGGTGCATGAACTGCATAAGTACTAGAAATTGTATTTTGGTGCTCAAGTTTAATCTTTTACAATTTGGTCCCTCAATTTTTATAAAAATACTTTCCAAGCTCTAAACACTTGGATTTTTGGAATACACTTAAAATATATTATTTCCAGTCCCTTAAGAGTTAAAATTTCAAATTTTAAAATTAGGGTCTGGTACAGTTTCGAAATTTGCAAAATATCCCTTAAACTTCTCAAATTTTACAATCTAGTCCTTGGGCTTTTAAGGGTTGATTTTATTTATCTAAAAACTCTTAAAACTTTAATAAAATGTCAAAACATAATTTTTGAACCTGAGTTCAGTCCCAAAAATCGAAAATTACATAGGGGTCCGTTAAGTTTTATTTTCTTGCAATTAAGTCCACCAACTTTCCATTTTTGCATTTTAAGTCCAAAATTGAAATTTAATCAATTATGCTCGACTTGTCCAGGTTATAAATCATTCAAAACATAGATTTCAAGAGTCATACACATACATATCCTTCTCATACAAAATTTCATCAAGTATAACAATAAAATGTGCATGTATGCCATATTTTTCGATAAATCACATTTTTGAGCAACACTTGAGAATTTTTCCAACTTGATACAAGAAAATAGCATGCAATACATCATATATATCTCAAGTGCTCAATAACAAAATACTACATGCATATTTTCAAATTAAAACACCTAGAAGTTGAAAGGATTTTTCCACCCACCTTAAGGTTCTTCATGTAGTGGTGGTAGGAGTCTCTAAAATGGACTTTCCTCTTCAAGCTCTCATTATCAAGATCCAACCCCTTAGGTCAGCCCCTAAAACCATATTTTTCCATATTTTAGGTCTGAAAAAGAATATTGTGAATAAAATCAAAATGACCATTACCTTCATCAAATCTTGAAACTAGGTTAAAGTCACAAAATCTCCACTTAACTCAAGGTGTCTTCTCTTCTCCTCCACCACTAGTATCTCACGGTCCTAAGAAAGTTTTTTAAGAAAGAATTGTGCTTCAAGTTAGGAAGATGAAGGATGGAGTTGAAGCTTGAGAATGATGAAAAATAGAAGACAAATTTTTTCTTACCTATTTCCTTGTATTTTCGGTGTTTTAGCTCTTGAGAATGGATGTGTTTTGTATTATGATTTTGAAGAGAAAGTTTGTTCAAGTGTTAGGATGAAATGGGAGAGAGAAAAGAGAGTCATAGAAAAAAAAAATGTGTTCATGTCTTTGGCCATATGGCCGTCCAACATAAGATATCATACACTATTATTATTTTTTTTTTTTTTTGCTTAATAATTGGTTAAGATTATTGGGAAGATAGATAAAACAAGTTGGTTACCCTCTAAATTAAGCTATGGCCGAAAGTTAGTCTTGTAGGAGGACTTTATTAATTTTTTTTTATATATTAAATTGTATTTTGTTTTTTTCTTAATAGTTGTTGAAAAAGAAAAAGTGAACCTCCCTAATTTGTTTCCTATGGCCAAACACATGGGGTGTTGGATGACTTTTTTTTTTATAATTATATAGTTGGATCAATAGGAAGCTTTTATAAATAAATAAAAAAAACAAATTGACTCCTCCCTATAAGTCTTGGCCGAAAATGATGGGAGGTAGATGATTGAATTTTTGTTTTGTTAATTGTTGTAGTGGGATTAGTAGGATAATTTAAAAATATAGTAGGTTAAATAAAAAACTTCCCCACTTTACTCATAAGACCGATTTTGGAGGGGATTATGTCAAAGTTTTAATTTTTTTTTCCAAAATAAAAATCTAGTTGGGAGATAAAATAATAATATAAGAAAAAAAATGAGTTATTTTCCCCAATTTAAGTGATAAAGTCGAAAATCAGGAAAAAGAGAGAAAAAATTTTTGTTGTTATTTTTTTTTCTTTTATAAAATTGAGGAAAAATAAAATGTATAAGTATTCATAAATAATTATTTAGAAGTTTAAATTAAGGATGTAAAATATCAAAATGTATTTCAAAAGAAATAAATTGGAAGTTGGTTGGGAATGTATTATAGAATAAAGTGAAATATTTGGATAAAGATTGAAATGTACCCCTAAATTATCAAGGGTTTAATATTTTTAAAGTCGTAGTTAACCGATCAAGTAAAAATACTAGAGGAGAATATAAAATCGTTAGGCTTCAAAATGAGGAAGGCGTAATTGACGCTGGAAGAAATAAATAAAAGTAGAGTCGCGTTTCATTAATAATGGGTTCGTGTTACTTAACCAAATAAATAAATCACTACACAACGTCATATCTCATGTCGCTAAAATTCGGGCGTCACATACTCGTATATTTAACACTATTATCTTTTGTATATTTAACATATTTGTCGCATATTACAATTTTCAAACAAAAATATGAGTATACAACAAAACACAAATAAGTATATAACAAAAAATAAGTATACAACAACATAAATACATACATCAAAAATTAACTACTTATACAACAAAACACATATAAGTGTACATAAAAAATATATAAGATCTGATAATCCTCACCGCCTCCTCGTAGGCCCTCGTTTTCTCCACATCAGTATCGTCTTCTTCACCAATTCTACAGTAATCCACCAATCGTCTTTAGAAACAAAGTGTACAAAATCAAACAAAGTGTAATAACTTCACAACCTCTGTTGTAAGAATTAGCCACACTAGGGCTCTTGCAATTGTAATATGAAGCTCCAGGCCTATCACAGGGCACCAAATCCCTTTTCAAAGTCTCGTAACTTATATATCTTTTCTGCATCAACAAAACCCTTCTGTTTGTCTCAGAATCCACCATCTCGTCCTCCATTGCCACTGTTGAGCACTCAAGAATTTTTCTTGCACAAACCCTTTCTGCCATTGCATCCAATTCGCGAGCTTTCACTGAATTTAGCTCCATAACTGAGATCCTTTTACATATTTCGACCTGGATTTGCAAGAAAGAAAGTATTATCCAGAAAATGGTGCGAAATTGAGCTTTGTGCATTTTGATGGCCGCAAGACAAGTTTTTCTCTTGTTAACAGTGATGAAAGTGAGAAAGTGAGATAACATTTCGGTGTGTGTTTTGTGTGTGAAAACTGAAAATGGTGGCAAGTGGGAGAGGGCGTCTTTCTCTTTACTCGTATAATGAGGTTGGAGGGTCCCGTTATAAAATTGTTATACGTCCTTATTTGATTTAAAATGACCAATCTGTCCTTATTTGATTTAAAATAAATTAAAAAGGCCATTAAATTAGGTAAATCTCAACCATCTAAAAGTGAAAATTGCAATTTTGGTCCCATAACTTTGGGAGGGTGTCAAAACTAGTCCCACTCAATTTTATTTTTTCAAAAACACCCTATAATTTACAAATTGTATAAAACTAGTCCCACTCGATTTTAGTTTTTCAAAAACACTGTAATTTACAAATTGTATCAATTTGAGGACAAATCCACGCCGATTGGAATTTTCGCGAATTCATCACATGATAAGCACGTGACTGAAATTTTGGGGATTTCTCACCCTTTTTGACATGGTGGAAATAAAATGTCACCAGAAAGAGATTTGGGGGGAAAAAACTCATCACCGAGATTTGGAGGAAAAACTCACAACACCCCCGTAATTGGGCATGTTTTTGGGGGAATGGTGGTGACGAATGTTTTTTCCTCCAAATCTCTTTCCATGCTAGCATTTTATTTCCACCGTGTCAAAGAGTCAAGGGTGAGAAATCCCCAAAATTTCAAGTCACGTGGTTATCATGTGACGAATTCCTAAAATTCCAATCGGCGGTGGGATTTGTCCTCAAATTGATACAATTTGTAAATTACAGGTGTTTTTGAAAAATTAAAATCGAGTGGGACTAGTTTTGATACAATTTGTAAATTACAGGTGTTTTTGAAAAATAAAATCGAGTGGGACTAGTTTTGACACCCCCAAAGTTATGGGACCAAAATCGCAATTTTCCCCATCTAAAATTACTGATTTGTGGATAGGATTAGTCTACACTGCCTTACTCTATTTATGTGGTCTCATTTGAACCAATCCCTATATATATATATATATATATATATATATATATATTAGGTTAGTCCATAAGAACACTTATGGACTCTTGATTTGAAATTTTGGATGGTGTATATCATTTTAGTTAATTTAGGCATATAAGTAGTATAATTGTACTTTTATATTTAATTAGTTATGTTAATTGGAAAGTTATTAGCTATTTTTAAGGAAACATAATTCTATCTTTTCGATTTACCGATTTTTAGGGAGGAAAAATCATCAACTTCAAGTATTTTTTTCAAAAATGATACTTATTTCCGCCATATTTGTGAATGGTCATTTTATTGTATACTTAGTTCAAAGGACTTGTATACTTAGTCATGTTTTATTGTATATTTAGTTCAAATGGATTTGTATACTTGGTTCAATGGAATCGTATTCTTAGTTATATAAGTAGTTTAGTAAATTTGTATACTTAGTTACGTGGATTTGTATACTTGGTTCAATGGAATTGTATACTTAGTTATATAAGTAATTCAAAGTGTAATTGTATACTTAGTTAAATATTTCTGTATACTTAGTATTACTTTAATGTATAGTTAGTTCAATCTAATTGTATACTTAGTTAAATGTTTCTGTATACTTAGTAAAGTTTTAATGTACAGCTAGTTTATTGTAATTGTATACTTAGTTAATTGTTTATGTATACTTAGTAATGTTTTAATGTATAGTTAGTTTAGTGTAATTGTATACTTTTCATTAATTGTTGCACGATTTTGTTGCCATATTTGAATAAATTGCAGGTTCGAATGGGAAGAGAGAGAAATGAAAGGTGAATCGCTTGATTATGGAGACGTGATCAATACAAAATCACGTTTTTAGGAAGCGATTACTATATTTAATTTTCTGGATTCCTATTTTATCCCTTCGGTTGTATACTTACTTATGAAATGCTGTATATATTGTAATATATCTTGGCCATTGATTTTCTATTTGGATGTTGTAGATTTAGTCTTATAGACTAACCTAGAAGGGTGGTCTCCATGGAGATCCCTCCCTATATATATATATATATATATATATATGTATATATATATATATTTATCAAGCATGACTACAAGAAATGACGTCATATAAATAAATAAGCGATTTAGACAAACAACCGATATAATCGTGTTCATAAAAATGACACATGTCTAAAGATGGACCCCATTGGTAATTCATATTAAATACAGAACATATATATATGTATATAATTGAGTTGGAAATGATATTTTCCAAAATGATCACTCATTTGAGATCACAAGAATAACACCCCTTTCCCCTCAAAAAAAAAAAAAAAAAAAAAAATAAATAACACCCAAATTTAGTTTTTCTTTTTTTTTCTTTTATAGATGCATGGTTAATATGAGAGACTAAAGAAAGAAAGGCCAGAATATACTATATATGGAGAGAAAATCGGGGAGGCACATAAAATGTTAACAGAAAACTGGTTGGGAATAGTATAGTATATAAAGAAGGAATCGGGCAAGCAGCAAAAGGTGAGAAAGGAAAAAACATAAAGGAGAGCCTAAAGTGTCGTCGCCCAGGCTACCACTGCGTCGACTCCCTAATTATGGAGGCCGGAAATCTTTCTCGCAAACCAACGGCCAATCATGCTTCCCGCCAGGTCTCTTCAATTTTTTTCTTTCATTTGCATTGCATATTTGCATGCATGACTTCTTTTTTACTTTACATACTATAACGGCAAAATATATCATAATCTCATATCTCAGTTAGAGTCTTAATCTGAATGAATAAACAGGCTGCAAGTTGGGTTACAACGCTGAGTCTGGCGTTCCAAAGCATTGGTGTAATATATGGAGACATTGGGACTTCGCCGCTTTACGTGTTTTCCAGCACTTTCCCTGACGGAATTGACCACAAAGATGACATCTTAGGAGTTTTGTCCCTTATCATTTACACCATAATCTTGGTCCCTATGGTCAAATACGTCTTCATCGTTCTGTGGGCTAATGACAATGGCGATGGTACGTATGTAATATTAAACTCATCAGTTGCCTAGCTAATTATTAATTTATCTTATGTTAATTAAAAAGCAATTTTTGTGTGTGTGTGTGTGTTTTAATTAGGTGGGACGTTTGCACTGTATTCCAAGATATGCCGATATGCAAATGTGGCCCTCATACCCAAAAATCAACCAGAGGACACACAACTGTCCAATTATAGAATGGAGGAGACGTTAAACGAGACGAAAGGCTCTCAGAAGATGAAAGAGACTATGGAGAAGAGCTTAACTACTAAAATTGTGCTATTCCTTGTCACAATCCTTGGAACTTCAATGGTTATTGGAGATGGTGTTCTAACTCCATGCATATCAGGTACTCATTAGTCATTAATACAAAATTAATTCCTCATTATTCCACAACATTATTAATAGAGCTATTTATTAATTGATGACATCTCTTTATCTCACATGTTTTGCATATGCAGTTCTTTCCGCGGTTGGTGGAATCAAGAGTCTAAGCGGAGGTAAATTTATATACAATTTATTTCCTTTGTCGTTAGCTAGAGAATATTTTTAACACTTAAAACATGATCTGATCAACATGTTATTTGGAACTTGATTGTTTCTGTAGATGCCGTTGTCTACATTTCAATTCTCATACTTATCGGTCTCTTCTGTGTCCAACGGTTTGGAACCGATAAGGTGGGTTATGCGTTTGCTCCTGTTCTCTGCTTATGGTTTTTGTTCATAACCGTAATCGGTGTCTATAACTTGTTTAAACACGATGCGAGTGTCTTGCGTGCCTTTAATCCGAAATACATAATTGAATACTTCAAAAGAACTGGCAAGAAAGGTTGGATATCTCTAGGTGGCGCTGTCCTCTGCATCACAGGTAACTAAATAGTTATTATTCCTGAATTTATATACTCTATATTAATTTCTTGTATCCTCATATATAATTAACCTTTTATTTATTTATTTTTTGACATATATATATATATAATGTTGTAATAACTGATCAGGAACTGAAGCCATGTTTGCTGACTTGGGCCACTTCAATGTACCAGCAGTCCAAGTAAGTCTCAATAATATAATATAGGGATAATCACAAAAGACTCCGTAAGGTTTGGTCTAGTTATAAAAAAATCCAAAGAAGTTTTAAAATTTCAAAAGCCCCTGCAAGTTTGATTTTATCTTAAATTTAAGGGAATAATTGTAATATTTTTTGAAATATGATGGGGTTTTTTGAATTATTTTTTGCTTATGAATGTGGAATATGTAAAATGAATCAAACGGCCTCAAGTGTTTTTTGCAATTTTCAAAAACTTCTGGGTTTTTTTCTAATTAGTCTGAACCTCATGGAGGTTTTTGTAATTATCCCTATAATATAATATTTGAATGTTGTTCTGCTTTTATATCAATTACTATATATGATTAAAACATAAAAGTTGTTGCACTACAACATACATGACATTAGATAACACAAATTATGTAGCACTTTTTATATAAGGTACATATGTAACACGTGTTTGTAACACTTTTTGTATTATAATATTTATGTAACACTTTTGTAGCACTTTATCAATATGTAACGCTTATATGTAACACTTTTAAATAAGTATCACTTTTTTTTGTTATTTCTTTTGTAACGCAAATATGTATCACTTTATTTAAGAAGCACTCTTGACAACACTATATTTTATTAATTGTAATACTTTTTAGACTATATTTTAGTAACACAAAATTATATAACTATCATTAAATCATGTGAATGATTTATTTAATTAATTGATGTCACAAAATAGGTGAAGACAAAAAAAAATCACCAAACCTAAAAATTGTAGACATCATGTACTCTCTTTTTTTTTACTGAATTTTTGTTTTCTTTGAATAAAATATTTTAGTTTTGCTTTTTATTTTTTTTTTATTTTTTACGGATGTAATTAGTTCCATCGTAATACCGACGGAAAATGCGCATGTATATATTTTATTATTATTATTTATTTATTTTTAAATTTTTACTAACGAAGACCAATTTCATCGTTAACCTTTTTTTTATTTTTTTTTTCTTTTTAAAAAATTACCAATGAAAATTGATGTTGTCGGTAATTACTTAGGAATTTTTTCCATCGGTAAATTATTTTTTTATTATTTATTTATTATTTAATTTTTTTATCACAAACTTTTTTATCTCATTTCATAATTAATTTTATACTTTTATATTTTTTAATTTTACTGATTGAATATTGATCGGTTGATAAATTCATTTTATATATTTTTGATACTTTTAATTTTTTGTGTCCTTCAATATATAACATAATATGATTTTTAAACTATATACTATATAATATAAAATTTGATATATACAATGTATAATATAATTTAATACATATATTATATAACATAATCTTTATTATATAAAATATATTATATATACATATAAGATAATTTTTATACGATTTTAATATATATATATATATATATGTGTTTGTGTATATATAAAACAAAACAAAAGTTGTAATAAGAATCAACTTAGCTTAGTGGCAAATTGTCACTTCTACACATCAAAAAATAGTATTACAAAAGTCTTACATAAGATTAACTAATATCATTTATGTTGTAGTATTGGATGGTTCGAATTTATTTGGTGACAAAAAATAGTATTACAAAAGTCTTACATAAGATTACCTAATATCATTTATGTTGTAGTGTTGGATGGTGAAATTATTTAGAATATTGTTTGCTAATATTGTCATGTAATACACACTACAGATTAGTTTCTCAACAGTCGTGTTTCCTTCTATACTCCTGGCATACATTGGTCAAGCTTCATATCTTTCAAAGTTCCCAGAAAATGCAGCCACTGTATTCTACGACTCTATACCAAGTACGTTTAATTTTTTTGAAAAAAAAAAAAATTGGACATGGAAAATTAGTGTGTTTACTATATCAGAAAGACTGAATATATTTGTCTTGTGGTGTACGTATATATATATATATAGGTCCAATTTACTGGCCAGCATTCGTTGTGGCTAATTTTGCAGCCGTTATCGCCAGTCAAGCTATGATATCTGGAACCTTCGCAATCATATCTCAGTCCCTCAGTTTAGGTTGTTTCCCAAGAGTGAAAGTTGTTCACACTTCTTCAAAGTACGAGGGTCAAGTTTACATCCCTGAGATTAACTACATTTTCATGGTTGCTTGTGTCCTCGTCACTTATGGTTTCAAAACCACAGTAAAGATAGGGAATGCTTACGGTAAGACCAATATACATATATATTTGTGATTCTTAACACATGCACATTAATTAATTAGTAAAAATTAATAAATTGATTTGTTTGTATTTCAGGTATTGCTGTTGTGAGCGTAATGTTGATAACTACATCTTTGCTCACATTAATCATGATTCTCATATGGAAGACAAAAATTTGGTGGACTGCCTTGTTCTTCACTGTGTTTATGTCCATCGAGCTCGTATACTTTTCATCGGTTCTCTATAAGTTCGTCCAAGGCGGTTACCTTCCATTAGCCTTCTCTTTCGTGCTAATGTCAATGATGGCCGTATGGCATTACGCGCAGAAACAACGATACATGTTCGAGCTGAAAAACAAGGTTCCAAACAATTACGTCCTGGAATTAGCCAAAAACAGACAAGACATAAACAGAATTCCAGGAATTGGACTTTTATATTCGGAACTTGTTGAGGGCATTCCACCAATATTCCCTCATTTCATCTCCAACATACCTTCCATTCATTCAGTAATAGTTTTCGTGTCGATAAAGTCACTCCCTATCAGTAAAGTCATCCCAGAGGAACGGTTTCTGTTCCGACAGGTTGAGCCTAGAGAATACCGTATATTTTGTTGTGTCGTTAGGTACGGATACAAGGACCTGATTGAGGAGCCTTCGGAATTCGAAAACCAGCTTGTGGAGAATTTGAAGGAGTTCATAAAGAAGGGAAATCAGTTTCATGAAGGACAAACGGCACATGCTGAAGAAGAGATGAAATTCGTGGAGAGGGCAAAAGAAGAAGGTGTGTTTTATCTGATAGGGGAAGCTGATGTGGTAGCCAAGAAAGACTCTTCGATTGTGAATAAGTTTGTGATCAACAAGGCCTATCCATTCCTACGGAAGAATTTTAGACAGGGGCAGAAATTATTGGCCATACCTCAGACCAGGCTTCTCAGGGTTGGAATGACTTATGAAGTTTAACAACCTACGCTCTCATACCAAAAAATAATTTATACACATTTACTAGTTAATACTATTTTGTAAGTTTCTAGGTTCCTATCTTTATATACACGAACGACATTTCAATTTTTGAAGATTTTTAGTATTTTTTTAGTGTGTTTTTTTTTTTTGGGTCATGTAAGTTAGTTTCTTTTCTTTTTCTTTGAAAAATCCTATAAGTTAGTGTGTAAGTTAGTTCTTTTTTAGTGTGTTTTTATTAATTTATACACATTTACTAGTTAATACTATTTTGTAAGTTTCTAGGTTCCTATCTTTATATACACGAACGACATTTCAATTTTTGAAGATTTTTAGTATTTTTAGTGTGTTTTTTTTTTTTTGGGTCATGTAAGTTAGTTTCTTTTCTTTTTCTTTGAAAAATCCTATAAGTTAGTGTATAAGTTAGTTCTTTTTTTAGTGTGTTTTTTTTTTTGGTCATGTAAGTTAGTTTCTTTTCTTTTTCTTTGAAAAATCCTATAAGTTAGTTATAAGAATGATTTTTTGTTACTTTTGCCTCTTTAATAATATATATATCGAGATTTCATTAAGAAAATGGATAATTACAAAAAAATACATTAAGATTTGATCTAATTACAAAGAAATTCAACTAACTTTCAAAATTATAAATACTACCCCTGAAGTAATTGTAATTACTTCAAGTTTATTTCACAACAATATTGGTTGATGAGTTTTCAAATAGACTTCGATGTTATATATGATATTTCTTACAGTGGTTACAATAAGGTTGTGGTAATATTGTAAGTGCTAAAGTATAAACGTTATGAGAGTGTTGATTTTCTAATTATCACAATTATGATCATGATCATGATCTTTCATTATAGTTACCTCTTTAAATTTAAGATAAAATTAAACCGTTTTTTTTTTTTTTTTGTAACTTTCAAAAACCTCTCGATTTTTCTCGTAATTAGTCCAAAACAGGGGAGTTATTTTAATTATTCCTTTATACTAATTGTGAGCTGTGAGGAGCTTTATACAAGTTTGATTGTGACTAACACTACTTAGCTGACTAACTAAGTAGATTAATTAACTTGCTTAGTTGGCTAATGGCTATACAAGCGGTTTAATATCTAATTAACCAACCCTATATACTAAAATAGAAAACTATAATGACACATGTCCACATCTCTATTCTCAAATATGTGGCAACTTCACATTCTCCCGATGATACGTGGCGGTTTTACATGTCTCCATGGTTAATAACTTTTTTCATATTTTTTTCATATATAATCTAAAGGGTAAAAAGTAATTTAAATAATCTATCTATTTAAATAAAATAAGTAAACTACTCTAAGAAAATACACCGGTCATTCGGCATGATGGTATTGCCTCCCTCCTTTGTGGGGAAGGTCACAGGTTCCATCTATCCCCTGTGGGGTGTTGGTGCATAAATGAATAAATAAATAACTCTAAAAAAATGGATGATATATTTCTTGGAATCTTTTGATTAATAAAATTAAAACAATTAACTAAGTGATTCTTTAAACACCAAAAAATCAAATATCAGACATTGCAATATATAATTAATTTGTGGAAATTTAATGTTGAAAAGGTTGCAACAATGTAATTAAGAACTAAAAATTCACATCATTTTGACGAGCCAAAACGCAAGAAAATCAAATAAACAAATAACTCAAATTTAGTAACAGTAAATTTATTTGCCGCTTACCAAATATCATGTGAATTTAATTGAATTGGTTTTACCTAGTTAAATATATTAAACCCTCCAAACTTTACCTTTTTTACATTTCGCTTCCCGAACTTCAATTCGTTACACTATAACTCCTAAACTAGGAATCTACTTGCACTTTACCATGTATGAATAATTTTGCCCCCATAGTTTTGTTTATTTCTATCAACATTTCCAGTTCTTCTTTTAGAATCCAATTCGCAGCATTTTGGCCTCCAAAATTATAGAATTGTCACCTAATAAATTTAGCTCCAAAAGCAGTTGGTGTTTAGATTTTTCAAGCCATGAGAAACCTCATTTTCTGCCAACTATTTTGTTTGTGACATTGTTACACCTACTTAGATCCAATCTCGAATCTGAGACCTTAAGGGATCATATCAGGTTTCAAACCTATAAATTTAACAGGGCATACTTCAGCAAATGTCTCACAGCCAAGTGTTGTTGATGAAGATAAGATACTGTAGGATTTTACAATATCTTATATTTTACAAAGTGATTTGTATATATAGGATTCTTTTATTTTGGTTTATCTTTTAATGTTTCCTAGTTGAGTTAGGATATTTAGTTTGATCTTATAAATAGTAGTTTTGTCATTATTTTTAGGTAGTTGAATATTATTAAGTTTTGAGATTCATCTCTTTTCATTGTAATTTATGTTTCGTCATAAAGTTACGTATTACTTTTGCTTGTTGTTCATTTACTCGTAGTTTCCATCTGCATCAATTACCACTACAAAAAAAACAGCATTTAGTGACGTTGTTTTTCCATTTAGAGACGCTTATTAGCGTTACGAAGTACTACGCTTGTGAAAGTGTCACTAGTTGCGTTGTTAAATTTGATGTCACGAAAATATCCGTGACACAAGTCTATGCGTAGGTAAATTTCAAAGCGTGACGCTTTTATTTATTGTGTCATTAACATGAATTTTGTGACGCAATTTTATGTCACGATTACAATAGACCTATGATTTCTTAGGTAAAAATTTTGCGACACTAATCAATTATTGTGTCACTAAATTAGCAACGCTTTTAATGAAATAGCGTTGTCAAATCCGAGACGCTTTCAAGAACACACTATAAAGAGCGTCCTCAAAATTGACGACAATTTTACGAATTTCAGTCACTAAATTGGCTACGCTTTTAGAATTTGAGTCATTAAATCTCGCAATACTTTTTATAATTTTTGTCATTAAATTGGTTACACTATTCATTTTTTCTGTCCTAAAATTTATAATGCTTTTTAATTAGATGTTACCAAATTGACAATTGTCCCTATATATTAGATTTACGATGTTATTTATAATAAATCCACACAACATTAATAATATCCAAACAACAAAACAACAAGAAACTTAAAATAAATAAAAACACGAACTAATAAATATCTCAATTTAATAATCAAAGTCATTACAAACTCAAAATAAAATTACACCATTGTCTGGAAAATAGTAAATTAAACATTGTTTAAAGACATGGTGAATAATCCAAAGGATGAAAATCGATATGCTTCTAATGCTCTTCGTTGATTGCTATATCATGTTTCAAACTAGCAAGAAACATGATTCTCAAATACTCTCGAATTCTGAAGAATCACGCATGTTCTGGAAAAAAAAAAGATGGGACATTTGTGAATCCAGATGCAGAAAAAATCATGGTAATTTCTAAAACTAGTTAAAGTCATTTATCTTATTACATTTGATAATTAAGAGGTTTATAATTCTATAATAACCTAAATACAAATTCTATGATGATTGTATCAATAGGACATGGCTACCAACATGCTTACAGAACGTAGTTCAGCTTGGACATTGCCCAAAGGCTCAAAAGTCGTTGTCCAATGTAATGATTGGGGGCAACCAATTAAGAAAAGTGGGGGAATATAGGGAGGTTGGCTTGGTACTGTTACAAGGAAAAAAGAATTTTGCTCCGTAAAGTACTCAAATTGGAGGAAAATGCCTTATGAAGATAAGGACATTTTATGGAAGTTGACTAAGGTAGTTTATATGATTTAATTTGTGATATAATTCAAAATTAAAGAATCTCTTATATTTGATATCCTAAATGTATTAATTATAATCCATGTAATATTTTCTTACATGCATACTTTGAGATCCCTGATAATCCATATGTAAAAAAATGGGTGTTGGGTTCAATTCGAGTTAAATGGAAGAACCACAAACATGAGTTAAAGTGTGCTCATTATTCACCTGAAAAGACAAAGCAACAAACAATTGAAGATGTTCCACTAGGAATGTCGCCTTTACAGTGGAAGAAACTTGTTGAATGTTGGTTTCCAGAAGAGTCACATGTATTAAATTAAGTAACATGATTATTTATTTTACTTAAAATATTTGGTGACATTTATATTAGTAAAAAACTCGTAATAATTTATGGATTGTGTGCAGAAATTGTCTGATAAGGGTAAAGCAGCAAGGAAACACCATAAAACGCCTCATACATGTATTTCAAAGAGTTTTGCACGATGCAAAGACGAATACGTGAGATACAACTTCTCAACTTCTGTGGTGATCACTTTACCACCGTCAACTGATTTAGACTGCTCCTCCTAAGCTTCAGCAATCTCTTTCGCTGGTTGAGTGCCAGATTCAGCTGGCTTTTCAAGTTCAGATTTCTTGAACAATCTTCTTCTTTTAGTTTGAACAGGGGGAATTTCTTCCTCTTCAGCTTCCTCGATGGCTTCTGGCTCCACCATCTTTATATTTTTGGCCACAACTGGCTTGCGAGGAATAACTGAGCGCCTTTTCTTCACGACCAGAGAAGATGTAGTCATATCCTTCTTCGTCTCGGCTGCTGGGGCAGGTGCAACTTCTAGGACGACTGCAAGGGCAGGTGCTTGTTTAAGCTTGGCTGCTGGGGCAGGTGAATGCTTATATGTAGTAGCTCTCTTCTTCTTCTGAGTCATCTTCGGAGAAGGAGCTGGGATGGTTGCAGCAGTGTCCTCGGGGATTGGATCATCTAACTCACCTTCGTTGGTGTCAGCTCTTCTAGCATGAGCTTGCCTCTGACCTCCAAAGAGGTTAGCTTTGAACATCTTCTTGTTGACATGGAATGGCTTCCCATGCCTGAGTAGAATCCCTTTCACCTCCATGAGATGGCCAATGACCAGGCCATATCCCAGCGAACTCAAGAACAGACCATCATCTTTTACAGTCTTATTCAGAACGTTTTGGCAGATTCGGCTGAAGATGAACTCATCCCAATTCACATTCTTCTCTTCCATGATCGCAACCATCATAGTCAGCTTCGTCCGAGACATCAGATTAAAGCTGCCGAATATCATATCCACGCATTTGGACACAATGTCCATCTACTTATGATAGTCGTCCTTGATCGATGACTTCTTGGCTGTGTAGACAGCCTTGGCAGCAGACTCTGTTTTGGCAATCTCCTTCCATGCCGCTGCCAGGTTCACGTCTTTTTCAGCGATGTCCTTCATTCCTTCCGAAGGCAGGTAGAAGTGTTCAGCTAAGTCCGCAATAGTAATCTTAATGTCCTTGTTATGGAATGAAGACCTGATCTCTCTAGTGAACCTCAGCATTCACAGAGAACATGGAGGCTTCTTCTAGGTACGTGTGAGAGTATTCCATCGTGAGAAATCCTTTGAGGCCGGATTTCTCTAAATTAGCAGCAATTTTCTGAACTAAGGCCTTGTCGACTCCCTTTCACAATTCCTTCAAAATCCACTATTGACCTAGAGTGGATCTTCTCAGCTATCTTGACAAAATCATAGTTACCAGCCATTTTCTCAAAAAATAAATGGTGAAAAGCTTGTAAAACTGATGTTTTGAGAACTAGGGTTTCACTGGTTTTGCAGAGAAAAACTTTGTTTTGCTTGAGAATGAAGAGTGTTTTGTGAGGAGAGAGAAAGTTAGATTTTTGGTTTATATGAGACGTGAGGGGACGGTTTTAGAATTTGAAAAGTTTGATCAAAATCAACGGTCAGGATTAAATCTTTGAAACCGCATTAATCTCCACGTATTAAATGCAACATCATTTATATCCAATCATAGGCTAAATGTGTGCAGGCTTTATTCTAACACAATAATTATACTGATGTAATGCCCAAAAAATTCTCGCTCGCAGAAAACGATTGCGTTTTGTCACTTAGCTTATAAATAACACAATTATCTTCCAAAAGTGACTTAACTCTGCTTCTCTCTTCACATGATGATCACTCAGCTGTCAGCTAACTTGATACATCTGATTTCCCGTCTTGGTCATTTCACTTGGGTCGAGAGTGAAACTTTGTTGATTTTGATTTCTATCTTATTTGACTCTGTTGATTCGCCTTCTCGAGTCTCTTAACTCACCAATCAAACCTAGCTCATTCTTAAGCTCTTGAAATCGCATTCACATTATGGCTTAGTGAATATGTCAACTAACTACTTATCAGTTGAGATATATTCCAAAGTGATGTCTTTCTTTTCAACATGATCTCTTATAAAGTGATATCCGACATCAATGTACTTTGTTCTTGAATGCACATCGATTCTCGAGTGATTGCGATAGCACTTGTTTATCACACATAAATTGAATCTTTTTTTTTCTTCTATATCATAGTCTCTCACATTTTGCCTCATCCATAGAATTTGGGCACAATAGTCATACTGCGCCTATGTACTCTTTTTAGTCATGTGGATGTAGCTATTGAATATTGTTTCTTCATCAACCATTAAACGAATCTATTTCCAAGCATTTGACAAGTACTGTGTACTTTTCATGTCTACTCTACATCCAACATAGTCCGAGTCCGAGTAGCCTATCAACATGAATCCTCCATCCTTTGGATACCATAAGCCAACTTCTTGGCATCCCTTCAAATACCTTAGATTCTCTCTTGGCCAACTCATGTGACTTTCTTTTTTGGTCTTGATTGAAATCTTGCACTTACACCTACAACAAAGGTGATGTCCGGCCTACTTGATGTTAAACGGAGCAATGATCCTATGAGAGTTCTATATCCGGTTTGATCCACACTTTGCCATCCGCATCCATATCCATCTTAACTAAAGTGTTCATTGGGATCTTCATAGATGATTTTTCTTCCATACCAAATTTCTTTATCAAATCTCCGGTATATTTGGTTTGACTTATGAAGGTTCCATCCTTCATTTGTTTGACTTGAAGACCTAGGAAGAAAGTCAACTCTCCCATCATGCTCATTTCAAACTTCCCTTGCATGATGTTTGAAAACTTTTCACACTCTTTATTTGTTGATCCAAATATGATATCATCCACATATATTTGAACAAGCAAACTCTCCCCATCATGAATTCTCAAGAGTGTTCTTTCAACTTTTCCTTTGGTGAAATTATTATCAATTAGAAATTGTGACAATGTGTCGTACCAGTGCTCTTGGTGCTTGTTTCAATCCATACAAAGTGCTTTCTTGAGCTTGTAGACTTTATCACCAATAGTTTTCTGCTCAAAACCTGTGAGGTTTGTTCAACATAGACTTCTTCTTCCAAAAGTTTATTTAAAAATGCACTCTTTACATCCATTTGATACACAAAGGTGAAGTTCTTATGTGCAACATAAGCAAGAAACATCCTTATTGCTTCTAATCTAGCAACAGGAGCAAAGGTTTCATCAAAATCTATTCCTTCCTCTTGGCAAAACCTTTTGGCTACCAAATCTTGCTTTGTTTCTTACAACTGACGTTCATCTGCTCCCAATATTGCATTGAAGTCACCAAGCATTACAAAATCCCTGAGCCCGAGCGATTGGACATCTGACCACAAGTGTCTCTGAGCCAAATAAAAATAATGCGCATGAAAGAAACCCATAAAGAAATGCATATGTTGAAATTTCACCTCACAAAACAAGCATTGATCAGAAGTGTAGATAACATGAAATTGAAATGATTTGAACGAGAAAAGATCCATCGCTCTGGAAGACCATTAGATCGAAAGGATTCACCTATCAAATTCTTACCAAGGGACTGCCAAAAATTACCATTAATAGAATGAAATTGTACCTTAGGCTCCGCGATAACAATAATATCAGGTTTATGAATAAGACATAAATCCTTGAGCATAGATTTAGAGGAATCATTGCCAATGCCCCTAATATTCCAAAACATACAATTCATTGTAAAGAGTGAGAGGATGGATGCACCAGCGTGGTATCATCAAAACTGTCAAATGTTTTTTAGTTTGTTCCTCCTCTTTAGCCATATCGGACCACCTTTGCCTTGCCACCGCTGCCATAGCCACGAAACTTTCCCATGGTTCAAATGGCTTAAGAACATAATCAGTAGGAGGATGGCTATTAGTAATAGTCTCCATAACCCACTGAAGGGATTCATGTCCTTGTTCATCTAAACTTGAAGATATCACCACATTATTCGTACCCCTCTTAGTATCCTGATGGACGAGATTGTAAACCACCATTGTACGATCCTTATTATTTTGTAATTTTTCCTTCATTTCATTATTGGCTATATCCAATTTCTCATCGTGAGTTATCATCATGGGATTCGACCCTTCGTGCATGCTTCATCATTTTCCTCCAAAACCTCGAATGCATTTCGAGTCAAAATACCTGGCGTAGAAGTTTCACTCAACTTATGATTGTTCACTTCTTTAGCACGAGCCTTTCTTGGTTTAACTTGAACCCAAGTATCAGTCACCTCTTTACCCTTATGGACTGGGGAACGTCATATATACACTTCCCCGACCTCCGCTCAACCTCTTTGTCAATGAGTTTCAACATGATTAGGGTCATCTGGTTTGTTGGCTTCCTTAGTTGTGGCCTTTTTACAATTGTTAATAGAATGTCCCACTATCCGACAATGCACATAAAAATCCGGGATATTTTGTAGCTAATGGAAACGAAAGAGCAGTGACCAACTCTTTTGACCATTATACAATCTTGAAGGGGAGCATTAAGGTCCATTTCCACAAGGACATGAATGAAATTAAATGACCCACCTCTACTGTTAAAGATCGTCCGTCTATTTGAATAGATGTGCCGATGGCGCTAGCCAATTTGATAATCAATGAAGGATGCCATTATTCGATGCTTAGCTCATAAATCCTTACTCAAACTTGAGTCATGGATGTGTTGATTTTGTACAGATTAAAATCGGGGATCCAGTTCATACGACAAATCGAACCTAGGGTTAAATTCCAAGCAGATTTCAAAAATATCCTGCTACGATCATTTAAATTCGAAAATTAAATATTGTAGTACCCCTTTCCCAGTGGTATAAGATGCCAACAAGAATTGACATTCCACAACATAGCCAGTTTCTTCTTAAGGTCCTCCAAAGAACTTGGTTTTGTATCCTTCTGACGTAACACATGACCAATCTACACATGACCAATCAAAGAATTCCCGAGCTCCGCTTTGCATTGTTGGTAAGTGGCTTTGTCCATCATAACTAAGAAATATTCCCCTTTTAATCTGGTTTTGAAGTCTCCCCTGCAAAAAATGTTTGGGCAAAAGTAGGGTTCTTGCTTGATGGCAAAGAATCAATAATATTTTTATGTAAATCATGTAGAGGTGTTGCACAATCCCCAATATTCGAGTTAATACATATTTGTTGATGTTGTTCGCCTTTTGAGATTTTGATTAGAATTTAGAACTCTAATGGAAATTCAAACACCTTAACAAACCGTTGGAAAATTCAAAAGTAATTTCAACAATAATAAAACCGTTGGAGGAAATCATTGAAACACTATTAGAATTTTGAAAATTTCATCGCTTAAGCATATTGTTGGAATATCTCAACAGAAATTCCAATAGTAAACAAAACCATCGAACTAAATCATTAGAATTTTTGTTGTAGTTTTTAAAATTTCAACCAAAATTCCAACACTGCATCATGATATTGGAAAATTTATCAGAAATTCCAATACCATTCGAAAATTCGAGGTTAAAATATTTCATAGATTATCCATATCAATAAAATATATCTTCTTTTTTGGAGTCCATCATATTGAAACTATATAATTTTTTTTAATACATATCGTGAGATCGAGGGGAGGGACTGGAGGGAATCGAACTCCAACCTCCGGCTTGAGCATTAGAGTCTTGATGAGTTGGTTGAACATTCCAATGGATATATACCTTTCGAACTAGTGCTTGACTAAATTTTAATGGTATAACTCTATTGGAATATCCGTTGGAAATTTCTCAAATGATTATATATTCCAACCGATATACCTTTGGAGTGTTTTCACAATTGAATATTACAATGGATAAATACCGTTGAAATATTTTTTTGTTAGAATTTTCATTGGAATTTCGACACTCCAATGACTATTTTACCAATTGGGCCCATTGAAATTTCCGTTGGAATATATCGATAATTCCAACAAAAATTGGCCAAATTCCAATGGATTTTATCCGTTGGAAATTCATTTTTTTTAGTGTTTGTAAAAGCCAAATTAGAAGTAGAATCGAAATCTAAAGCACATATCTCCTTCTTTTAAATTATGCTTGAATGAAGTAGAATAAAAAAGCAAAATTGCCATTTACAAACACTAAGAAGTGATTGTTTTATTAGCCAAAGTTGAGAAACAATTATTTTAGTAATCGCAAACACTCACAAATAACTTTTTGAAATTCTTTTCAGTTTTGTGTCTTTGAATGGTACTGTGGTGCTTAAATTATACTTAAATAATAGATTATATATATCATTGCGTTCTATACACTATAAGAAAATAAGAAAATTCCAACGATATATATATATATCCATATTGAAAATCTTGTCTTAAAAACTATTTTAAATAATCATGTTAATAAAAAATTAGATAAATTAGATTGCATTCAACTATTTTCAATTAAATTTCTCATAATATTTAGAGTTCATTCAATGTATTACCGTATTTTTATTGATTAAGTCAAAGACGTAAATGCAATGGCGTGGCAGGGGGCCAACCTAGGCCTTGGCCCCCTCCCCCATTTTTTCAAAATTTCTTTTTAATAGGTAAATATTTTTTAGAATTTTTTATTTAATATTTACATGGTTTTTTTTGTAGTTTTTTATCTGCCACCCCAATTTCGTGTATCGGCCCACCCCCATTTATTTTCTGGCTACGCCATTGGGTAGAAGGATAATAATTTGGTTGGTATATGATAAGAGCTTTCTACGAAAAAATATAATATAATATTTGAAATTAAAAGCCAATACACTATGGTAAAGATCATGTTAGAGTATCAAAGCTATATTCTACTCTTTACACTTTGGTTATTAAAATTCTCTATTGTAACTCATATTCTTGTAAAAGGATTCTGATGTGTGATTGATTAATAACCATGCCCTTCTTCGTAAAAGAATAAAATAAAATATATCAGATCCTGATGTAGAGGTGGTGGCCTTATCACCTAGAACCCTATTGGCTACTAATAGGTACGTATGTGAAGTTTGCCATAAAGGGTTCCAAAGGGATCATAATTTGCAGCTCCACAGAAGAGGCCACAACCTGCCATGGAAGCTCAAGCAAAGACCAAACACACAACTGAAAAAAAGAGTATATATATGCCCTGACCCCAACTGTGTGCACCACAATCCAACCCGGGCGCTAGGCAACTTAACAAGCATCAAGAAGCACTATTGCAGAAAGTATGGTGACAGGAAATGGAAGTGCGACAAATGCTCAAAGCGTTATGCTGTTCAATCCGATTGGAAGGCGCATGCTAAGATCTGTGGAACACGTGAATATCGTTGTGATTGTGGCACCATTTTTTTACGGTTTGAGCTTACATTTTTGGATAGTTTATAAAAACTATCTCTGAGGTTTAGCCTAAGTACATAAACGACCATTTATCTTTATTTGTAATATTGAAGATAACTGGTTTTTTTTTTTTTTTTTTTTTTGTAATTAGACTAAAGTTGAAGGGTATTTTTTTCTGTGTCCACTCACCCTTCTCCATAACAAGTTATCTTTCATTTTAGTTGAATTTTCTATGCAGGAAGGACAGTTTTGTGACTCACAGAGCATTTTGTGATGCATTAAGCGAAGTGAACTATAGACTGAAGCAGAATCATGCTGCCAGTAATGGAGGAATATTGCAAACCCAAGTTCAAGAACTGTTTTCTAATACAAGCACGAGCTGCCTCTTCAATTTGTCGACTTATATGTCTTAAGATCATTCGCTTAAGCCTTTGTTGAACTCAAATGGGAGCATGATTCCCACCAATTTCGATCCATTTTACAGTGCAAGAACTCTGAGTGCTAATTCTAAAACCATTGGAGTAATTATCTCCCCTTTAGAACTTGGCTCTGCTTACACATCAGCAACTGCATTGCTGCAGAAATGGGCTCAAAATCCAGTGACACTTGTAATATCAATCCAATTCTCCTCAGAGGATTTACAGGTTATTCCACTGGTACCATCAATGCTTCTGAGAAAGGCTCTTCAGCAGCTGGTTTTACTACTGCTGCTGCCACCGCAGCATGTATGCAGGAAATTTAGTGCTTGTTTGGGAGCACTATTGAAATGGATTTTTGGATCTAAATGTCCATTTCAATAAATTTTCATGTTTGGTGGTTATTTTGGAATGGACTTATGGATAAGTCGCTTCCTCCAAAAAGTCCATTCTAGAGAAGTGAGAATGAGAGGCTTTTTGAAAAGTCATTCAAGTTTTCTTGAATGACTCTTGATGGTCATTCAAGTTTTCTTGAATATTGATGCACAGTGGTCAATTAGGGGTGGAGCCTCCAGGTGATGATGGTCATTCAAGTTTTCCAGGAAAAGAAAATACGGGACGACATGACTGAATTAGGTTCGATAAGGTAGAGCCTGCACGATCTGCAATCCGAATGGTAAAACATATATACATGCACAGTGGGGATTGCTTCTCTCGCTAAGTTTTCTAAATTTTTGCACAAGTTTGTTGTAATTCAAGGTTACAATCACAGTATAAAAATGTCAATCATGAAATGTGATTTTCAATAAGTACTGAAAATGATAAAGCTATACATTCAGGACTAATTTCCTTGGAAATCTGTTCCTATCCTCCTCCGTTCAAACTATTCTTGAGGATGCATTACCCCATTAAACAAATACAAATTTAATTTAAAAGATGGGAAAAAAGAAAAACAATGACTACGTATATATATCTTTTACGACACCAAAATAAAAAAATGTGGCTATTGTTCTATCTTTAAGGCTTAAAAAATTGTAAGAAACACAAAGAGTTTTACATGCTCAGAACACCTGTATTTCCAAGAGACGGTGATAAATTAAGATTCACAGGGTACCAAACAACACTAGACTTTAATACGCCTTCCCAAGATAGAAAAGAAAGCTTAGCATGGACATATATCTTCCTCCACATGTTCCAGCAAATCATCCCTATTTCTTTACTTTGCACAAAAAAGGTGCATGCAATCACCTTCACTGGCCAATACATGCTAACAATGCTAGCAAATATCCTGTTTATCTCCAAGATAAATAATTCTACACTGGCCAAAACTATCGAATCACAGGGATCAACAATATCGATCTTCTCCCTTCCTTGAAGCGAGATTCAGTTCCAAACAAAGAAACGGACATGTGTTTATCCCTCAATCACCTCTCTGATCCCAGTCATTGTGTCTTGGTTGGGTCCCACATCTCTCTAACCCACCAAAACTCCCGACTTGGTTCCTTATATCCTCAAACTCATCAGCATCAACAGCCTGCCGTTTTTCCATCTCTACATCAAAGCCCCTGTTTGGAATCTCTGGACTTATTGTTTGTCCCAAGTATGATGAGGCACTAGAGCCAGCAGCTGAATCAACTTTAGCCTTTGCCCTGAAGTTATTCCGGGATCTTGGTATCTCAGAGAAAAACACTTCCTTAAGATTTCCAGCATACCCGAGGTTATAAGGATTCATCTTTTGGTCATATTGATAACGGAAATTTTCATACGTCGTCTATTGGGAAAAAGAGAAAAAAAAAAAAGGACAACATATTCAAAGTTGGACAATTGCACGAGCAAGAGAAAAATTAAAACTGGAAGCAAACGCAGAAGATATTGAAAACCTGATTTGTGGAAATTAAGTATAAGTGAAATGCAGTGAGACCTCCGACAAACCAACACACCACAAATGTATACATGATGAGAATTCCTGTAACAGGTGACATTTCCACAGCCTTCCATATACTACAATTCTCCTCATCCATTATCCTCTTGATGTTTATCAAGCAGGAAGTTAGAACGTACAGGCATAAGAGGGTTGTAGAGGACACAAACATGAAAAAGTACCTGTAATTCCTCTGTCATAGAGCCAGAAATTTGTGGTCAGGTTTTATGAGAAAATTTCAGTTAGCTAATTAATATAGAGGAAACTAGGAACATATTCAATTTGCATAACATGGGTGTGGAACAGCAGGTTTAAAATGTAAATCGGAGAGAGATACTGCGCACGGTGTATATATGCTTTCCTGGAAAAGCTATCAACTGTAGAAATAGTAATACCAAACTCACTCATTAACTTACTCATAATGCACCAAGAAGTTTTATTAAGTAAATAAATAGTCGACAAGGTTGTTTGCATAGTACAGTGATCCTGCTGAAGCATTTTTCTGTGTAATGCTACTATGCATAATATATACGCTGATGTTGATGATGGAATGTTGTCCAAGAGAGAGAGAAAAACAAGAAAATGTTAAAAATCGAAGCTAACATAACAAGAATACAATATCCGCATACATATATCTATATTATATTATTACAGATGGATCTGAACAAAATGCTGGTGTATAAGCTGTAAGTTCACCAAATCTCTTTGCAAAAACAATAGGAAGCAAAAGAGGCATAAGTAAGCTGCTACCAACCTTTCTAATAGAAATGTTCCACGAAAAATATCAACAGATGGACATTTATCAAACATGCTGGTTTACAAAACATCTAAGGACATAAACTCTATAAGATAACTGGAAAGCAATACTACCTTTCCAATGCATTGGCCCACCCATGGGCAATGGTGATCAAAACGCTCAACACAGTTATTACATATTGAACAGTGGGAACATCGTGGAGGCCGATATAACTTGCATGTTTGACAATATTTAACCTTCACAATCATCCCATTAACCGTGACATTTTTTATTAGTGGTATAACCGAGCACTACTATAACTGCCAGCCCAATCTGTGGATAAGCTAGAGGTATCATAATCATCAGGCTCAGGAGGGCAAGAGTTTCTGGGGATAATCCCAGGATCAATTCCAGACGTGAGAAAGAGAAGAATTATGATCTGCACGAGGAGCTAAATTAGGAAGTAGTATAATAAATTGCAAAATGAACTCTAATTCAACCACTAGAATAAAGAAAGATCTTTAAGTATCTTAAAAAATCTCTAAGTATCTTTAACCAAGTATGTTATTTACTAATTTTTAATGCTTACTATTTCAACCGCCAAGGATGTTCCTAATCTTGCAGATTCATATACAGGTTCACTTGCTCCAATAATATTTTACATAATCAATATAACAATAATTTGTCGATGAAAATGACACTTAAACAATATTTGATCAATTAAAGATAAAAAATAGAACTCACATATGTAGTGAATATAACAGAGAGAACAGTGATAAGAAGGCCCCATCCATGAGAAAATGCATCAATAAGGCCTTTGGCGACAAACGCCCAAAACAAGATCACTGGAGTCAGAATTAATGACAATGTGAGGAAGAGCGACTTCACATCTGGACCAAATATGAATCTGCCACCACAGATGAATTTCTGCATGGTATTAAAAAAATAGTAAGTTTGCCTTGGCTTCATCATCAAGGAAGAGGCTTCTACAGTACACAGATAATTGATTATATAGTTCAATTATCCAGTCTTAGTTATAGTCAGTAAAATCAGTATTGCATTTGTGTCCTAGTATGACTCGAGGAATCTAGTCTGTGAATAAAAGTTGTCTTTCTATATCCCAGATGATCTTAGTTAACATCCAGCGTAGTTAACTATTTCTTTATGCCGTCAATTTAACTATTCCTGAATTTGCTAATATTAGTGGACTATCAAAGGAGATGAAAGGAACAATGTGTAAGACCTTGATATTTATGTCTACTAGCATAAGTGTACATGTGTGATGATGAGAGAGTGCAGATGTTAATAAGCAAAAACATAAGCTGGTTTGCATTTGGAGATGAAGACAAACCGAGACCATGAGAAAAGATATTAAATAATTTCACGTATATCCTCCAAATATGAATTTTGCATCAATATTCAAGAAAACTGGAAGTAATATCTCTAGCCCAATTACATGTAATTGTCTACACGTGGATTTCGATTTTCTTATTATTGAGGTTTATCATTTATGAAAGAACAGGTAACGGACTTTCGAGCTGCAACAATGAAAAATGACAAGATAAACAAAAGAAGCACATTGCAACATACATTTCTTCCTTTCCAGACTTGATTTAAACGTAGTGGAGAACCATCAGAATCAACAATCTGTTTCCTTTTGGAGTCGGAGAGGTGGTTACGAGGAAGGGGAGGCGAATACATGGTTAATGATATTTTGTTTTGCTTAACCAACATGCATGTCCCATATAACCCTCCCACACATACAACATTTCTTATCAGCCTTCCATCTGCAGGCGAATTTCATAAAATCCAATAAATTAACATTTCTACTGAAAGATGATAATTCAAGAAAAAAGTGAAAAAGAGAAACGTAATGGGCATTGATCAAATTGCCCCCGCAAATACATTACCAAATTTTGAGTCCTGATTGGCAAAGGCCAATAGGAGAGGAGGAAGAAATAAACCCTGATCTTGGTTTTTATGACAGAATATTAATGAAATATAAAGGATGGATTTTTTTAATATTGGAAGAGATAACAATGAGGCTCTCCCCCTCTCAATCTGTGTTCTGCAGAAAGATGAACTTCTTTTTATTTGTTTTTGATTAAAACTTAGAACTATAGAGAGAGAAAATGAGAGAGGGAGGTAAAACACAGATGATGCCATTCTTGTTATTACTTGTCAATATTAGCCTCAAACGTTACAATATTGTTCACGAGATAATACATCGATTTAGATATTGCTTACCCCCCCACCACCTCACCCCAATTGCACATCCTTGCACTCCTCCACATTTTCCTCCGCACCAGCCACATCACATGCCTTTTTTCCTTTACATTTTCATTTGGATACCACAAACCAGGAAACAAGAAGGGAAAAGAATGTTGGATAATACGGGTGAAAAATGTGTAAATATGAGTGAGTTAAAAATTAGACGGAGACTAAAAATATTTGAATTACTACAACAATAAATTTTAGAATATAATTTTTGAATAAAGAACACTCTTGAATATTTCTATAACTCACACACTCAAGATTTGCCTTGATCGACTTTTGATAACTATTGAAATGCTTTAAATTCAAATACATAAGAGTAGGATTTTGGTACTTCTTTGCTTCTCATGCAGACTAATGCCTACCTAATAGATATATTAAAATATTCTAAAGATAAGCATTACATTTGTGCTAAATTAGGTGATACCAACTTACATGCATTCATTGAACTAATTAATAAAAAGACACAAGCACTAGTGAGTGCCAATTTGGTGGAACTAGATATCTTTGTCCAAAAGTTTACAACTCACCCATGTGGATTGCAAATTATGATTTAACATCCCCTCTTAATTTGTGATCCCGACATTCCGTAGGAAGAGTTGGCCCACGCTCAATAAATTTTGAGTAAAGTCAGTACATAAAATACATCTGGTGCAAAGGTCTCGTTGAAATCAACTCCTGGCAAACTAGCCTATTTATAGGCTTCAACATTTATCAACATGTTAATTAAAAATTTCACCACTAATGAAGTGGGTTAGATACAATTGATTATCAACCATGCCTTTATAAGTTGGGTTGGTAACTTCAAACTCCACCACTACTTTTATTTTTGTGGGTTGTTGGATGCTCAAATTTTTCAAGACTCACTGCTTTGGTGAAACCATCTGCCAGTTACTTCTTTGTGTTTATGAAATCCAATTGATTTTCTTGATCATTCACAAGATTTCTGATGAAATGGTGACGAAGTTCAATGTGCTTCTACCTTGCATGGAAAACTGGATTTTTCGTCATTGCAATAGTTGACATGTTGTCGCAGAAAATTACCGTGGGAGTGCCTTGGCTTTGTGGAACATCAGCCAAAATTCTTCTAAGCCATCTTACCGCTTCACAAGTCGCATCAATGGCAATTGTATTCCTGTCACGATGAAAGTGACATTGTCTTTTGTTTCTTTGATGACCAAGATATTATTTTCGAGCCAAGGCAAGATACATACCCATATGTACTTTTGCGATCATCAAGTGAGCTAGCCCAGATATTATCTGTATATCCAATGAGCTTATTTTCTTTTTCTTTGACATACTTGATGCCGAGTTTTCTAGTACCTTGAAGGTATCGAAGAATACTTTTTGCTGATGCATAATGTACAAATCAGAATTTTTATTTGAATTTCTCTGATTGAATGTACCTCATCTCCCTCGTCCTCGTGCCTGGTGTCTGCCGCGACCTCTTCCTCTTGCACCTCGATATGCTGAGTTACTTTTCCTTTCTTGCTCACCATCTTTTTATTTTCTTTTTCTTTTAAAATATTTGTTTTTTACTTGGAAGGCTTGCTCCAAGCTTTGATTTGAGAATCTACTCATTCTTTTTTATGGGCTTCAAGAGATCCCATGAGTTCATCCAAAGATAGTGTTGATAAATCTTTGATTCTTAAATAGTAGCAAAAATATGCATGAACTTTGTCACAGACGTCAGTAGCACTTTTCAATGGTATCATTGTATCCTCCGATTTGATTGATTATAGTGGAAACTCGAGAAAAAGTTCTTGGATATTTTCATTGTCCTTCATTGACAAATTATCAAAATCTTGCCATAAATTTTGCAATTTAATAGAGATAACCTTTTCATAGCCACCAAATTATTTTTTAAAAAATTTCCCATGCTTCTTTTGATGTTTTCGCCCCGTAATAAGCGAAAGAATTGCTCTACTTACTTACCCTTGGTGCATAAAGTACAAGACTCTTGCATCTTTGGTCTTGTTCTCCTTATGCTCATTTTTGTTTGTGGCGGTTAGTGCGGCTTCCTCCTCCGGAGTATGTGTACTATACCCATCTTCAACAATATCCCATAGTTCATGGGACACGAACAACGTGCGCATTAGAGCGCTCCATAGTTCATAATCTTGACCAACAAATATAGAACACTTTGTTGGGAATATGTGAATGCAAGTTCACCGAACTCGTTGATGCCATTTTTGCAAATAAGAAAGGTTATCGGGCCAAGGGGTGGCTCGATACCACGATTGTTGGGTAATACGGTGAAAAATGTGTAAATGTGAGTGAGTTAAAAATTAGACGGAGACTACAAATATTTGAATTACTTCAACAATAATTTTAAGAATATAAGTTTTGAATAAAGAACACTCTTGAATATTTGTATAACTCACTCACTCAAGATTTGCCTTGATCGGCTTTTTGATAACTATTGAAATGATTTCAATACAAATACACAAGAGTAGGATTTTTGGTACTTCTTTACTCTAGACTAATGCCTTTTATAGCAAATTTTCACCTAATAGATATATTAAAATATTAAAAAATAAGCATTACATTAGTGCTAAATTAGGTGATACCAATTTACATCCATTCATTGAATTACTTAATAAAAAGACACAAGCACTCAATAGTGCCAATTTGGTGGAACCGGATATCTTTGTCCAAAAGTTGACAACTCACCCATGTGGATTGCAAATTATGACTTAACAACAAAAAAGGCGAAGAACAAAAACGAGAGTAAAATAAACCTACTCCATTGAATAGCAATAAGCTCAAATCGCAACTATATATAGTGGAGATTGGAGAACCGTATAATGGGTGTAGAATTGTTAGTTAGTTATAATTTTCTCATTATTAGTCATTTTTTTTGGAAGGTATAAGAGTCGTTGCGGTGGCGGATCCGAAAATTCGAAAATGGGGGTACGATAAATTTTAGGCTAATCGTAGTTAGATTCTATAACTATTTTTTGGAACAAAGTGTTTGTAGGGGAAGGAAATGTGGGAAATTGTGTAAAAATATGAAAAAAATTGATTTTTTGGATTTTAATTGTTAAAAATACCATTTTATATAAAAATTGGGGGTACAAAATATTATTAATATTATTTTTTAAACTAATTTTTTTATTTTTTTTCAAATTGGGGGTACATTTGTACCCCAAATGACCAAGTGGCTCCGCCACCGAGTCGTTGTTTTCTTATTCGATTGCTTAGTATAAAAACCCTTTACTCGTTCACGTGAACTTCATAACTTTCATAACGAAATAAGAATTCGTTTTTCCCTTCATGGCTCCCATTGCTTCGAAAGTGCAAATATCATGATTCTCAAGATGATTTTCAACATGGTATCGTGAGCTAAATCTTGATCCGCGATGACGAAGAATCGGCCGTAGCTTGGAGTGTTTTAGCTAGAGATAATACTAATAAGGAAGTGGTTGTAAAGGACGAACCTCCCTATCATTTGCATGGATCGGATCACCTGCATGCTCCTCG